>CM019069.1:156219730-156442007 GCA_009667805.1 Leptobrachium leishanense
CCGTGCTGTCACAGTTACCTCACACTCCTGCATGTAGGGTACATGATCACAGGAGCAACAGACAGTGAATTTATATAGTGAGGCCCAAACAATGTGTACACATTCAGCAGTTCTTATCTATCCCTTTTCTTAAAAGCCGTATTGAATTCTGGCGCAAAGTGCTTATTATGTTCCCTTTAAAGAGAACAGTTGCACCGTTGTTGTTGTGATCGTCGGGAGAGTCACAGAAAATGGTGGAGGTGCGCACGACTTTCCAGCAACGCACGACCATAGTGAAGTGGTTTTGTAAATTTGAAAATGTGTGTAAAACACGACAAAAGCGACGCGAGTAACGGAACCATCAACACGACTAACGAGCGCACGGATTGGTGATAAGTTCCAAACCGATGGCGCTGTGTGTGATATATGTACAAACATCTGGGAGGCTGCTTCCTCCGATACAGTTTACACACTCACCACAAACGTCCGTCAAACATTGTGTATCAGGAATCAGCAGGTCAAACACACAATGTATTAAGAAGATACACCATGGAAAATGGAAATGTTACATCACGAGACTGTTACACGTCGTGATTGAAGATGATCCTGATCAGAGGATGGAGCTTGTGAGTGTAAGGAAAGTCGCCGTCATAAAAAGACCAAGGATGGCGCTGGCTCAAAGTAATGAGACTTTCAGTAGTAGTTACCAAGACTCACCTCCACCATACAGAGCTCATGTGTTGTCTAATTTAGGTGAATGCTCAGCTTAAAACCAAACCACAGCTCAGGAACCAGGCTTCCACATTCAGGGTTATTCAAAGAGAGGTGAAAAGCAGGAGAATGACTGAGAATGAAAAATTCTAGGTCAAAATAGCCAATTTGGAAAGTGAGATGAAAGGGAGAATTTTTCTGGTTTGGCTATTTTGACCTAGAATTTTCCATTCTCCAGTTATTCTCCTGCTTTTCACCTCTCTCTGAATAACCCTGATAGTCTTGGAATCTCCGACCTGTAAGGAGCGTCGTACCCTGTTCATTCCATATTGCCTGAATCCTAATTCCTCTTCTACCCGCTGGACCTCTTCTTGCAAACCTCCTGGAAACCCCATTACTCATAGTCTGCTGGATTCCCTTTCTTCTCAAGACCATTCCTAATAATAATTTCCTGGATTCTTAGATTCTCTAACGGACCGTGCATTCTGACGACTGGAACCTAACCTTATTACTTTAAATACCATTTCTTTTTAGATTTATATTGTAATATATATATATATTAACCCTTTCGCTGCTGAGGCTTTTCCCGCCTCTGTGCTGAGCTCATTTTTACCAGTTTCGCTCATCATGTTTAAATGTAAGGTTGCACCGATACCGATACTAGTATCGGTATCGGGCGCGATACTGGGTACTGCAGGAGTACTTGGTACTCGGTGCAGTACCCCCTGAATTTTTCCCGATACCGGAAGCCGGCATTGAGCCGGCTTGCCGGCATCCGAGGGGCTGCAGCGGCTGTCCGAATGCTCTATCGCGCGTGGAAACTTTCCCGGCGGCGCCCAGGAAGTAAGTATGAACACAGTGAGCAGCTGCAGGGCCTGTCCGAATGCCGATAGAGCATTCAGACAGGCCCTGCAGCTGCTCTCCGCGATGATACTTACCTTCCTGGGCAACGCTGGGAAAGGTTCCCCGCGCGTGCTCGTTGGAAGGACCCCAGCCGTGATCACATGGTCCCACGTGGTCGCGGCTGGGGTCCTTCCAATGAGCACACGCGCGGAGACATTCCCCGGCGTCGCTCAGGAAGGTAAGTATCATTGCGGGGGGCATACCCATGAGCTGGGGGGCATATCCATGTGTGAGCTGGGGGGCAATATCCATGTGTGAGCTGGGGGGCAAATCCATGTGTGAGCTGGGGCAAATCCATGAGCTGGGGCATATCCATGAGTGAGCTGGGGCAAATCCATGAGCTGGGGGGCATATCCATGTGTAAGCTGGGGCAAATCCATGTGTGAGCTGGGGCAAATCCATGTGTGAGCTGGGGCAATCCATGTGTGAGCTGGGGCAAATCCATGAGCTGGGGCATATCCATGTGTGAGCTGGGGCAAATCCATGTGTGAGCTGGGGCAAATCCATGAGCTGGGGGGGCATATCCATGTGTGAGCTGGGGCATATCCATGAGCTGGGCATATCCATGAGCTGGGGCATATCCTGTGTGAGCTGGGGCATATCCATGAGCTGGGGCATATCCATGAGCTGGGGCATATCCATGTGTGAGCTGGGGCATATCCATGAGCTGGGGCATATCCATGTGTGAGCTGGGCCAAATCCATGTGTGAGCTGGGGCAATATCCATGAGTGAGCTGGGCAAAATCCATGTGTGAGCTGGGGCCTATCCATGTGTGAGCTGGGCCAAATCCATGTGTGAGCTGGGGCCTATCCATGTGTGAGCTGGGGCAAATCCATGAGTGAGCTGGGGCAAATCCATGTGTGAGCTGGGGCATATCCATGTGTGAGCTGGGGCAAATCCATGAGCTGGGGGGCATATCCATGTGTGAGCTGCTGGGGCAAATCCATGAGTGAGCTGGGGCAAATCCATGTGTGAGCTGGGGCAAATCCACGAGTGAGCTGGGGCAAATCCATGAGTGAGCTGGGGCAAATCCACGAGTGAGCTGGGGCAAATCCATGTGTGAGCTGGGGCAAATCCATGTGTGAGCTGGGGCATATCCATGAGCTGGGGGGCATATCCATGTGTGAGCTGGGGCAATATCCATGTGTGAGCTGGGGAAATCCATGTGTGAGCTGGGGAAATCCATGTGTGAGCTGGGGCATATCCATGTGTGAGCTGGGGCAATATCCATGTGTGAGCTGGGGAAATCCATGTGTGAGCTGGGGCAAATCCATGTGTGAGCTGGGGCATATCCATGAGCTGGGGGGCATATCCATGTGTGAGCTGGGGCAATATCCATGTGTGAGCTGGGGAAATCCATGTGTGAGCTGGGGAAATCCATGTGTGAGCTGGGGCATATCCATGTGTGAGCTGGGGCAATATCCATGTGTGAGCTGGGGCAATATCCATGTGTGAGCTGGGGCAAATCCATGTGTGAGCTGGGCAGGGCCGGCCCAAGCCACTGTGCTGCCTGGAGCGATGGATGAAATGCTGCCCCCCCCCAAAAAAAAACGTGACATGTATGAGCATATCACAGTGCTACATCACCCACTACACATACCTGTTCTACATCAGCCATTACACAAACATACATTACATAGATATGTAGTAAGGTAACAAAAATAAAATAGTTTTATTTCTGTGCCCCCCCTCTCCTGCTTACCCTTTTAGCAGTGAGGGGGCCAAATCCCTGATAGTCCAGTGAGAGGTTTTACTCTGTGGCCTGGTGGGAGAAGATTGCAAATCTGTCAGGTGTGGAGTGCATAGCCACTCTCTGCTGGTGATGACAGGGCTGGATTAAGATTTTTGTGGGCCTATTTTTTGGGATCACATGAAATCAAAACAATATTTTTAATTTATACAACTGGAGATAGAGAGCCGATACCAGGTGCGTTGTTCTGGTATCATTTAATGCAGTGTTTCCAAAAACCTGTCCTCAGGTTCCCCTAACAAGCCAGGTTTGCTAGATATGTGAAGCACAGCACAGGTGATATGATTGCTGCTCAGTGATTGCAGGATTCAGTCTGCTTTTCTGCTGTAAAATCTGGCCTGGTTGAGAGTCCCCAGAACAGGTTTGGGAAACACTGATTTAGTGGCTCATAACATTATGAATTGAGTCGCTAAATGCAGCGGTTTGGTCCTAATCGAGCTGGTAACAGGGAGCCAGCATCCCTTAGTAGTGGCTCCTTGTGATCTAGATCAGAATAGCGTGTGGAGAATGGATGGACAGATTGTAAATAAATATTCATTGCTAGCCTGCATTGGTAAACGGGACTGTGCAGGGAATAGCGGGGCAGTTGGCAGCTATGTATGGTAAATGGAGCAATTAAAAGACATTTTAAAAAGGCCATTTTCTTTAGCATAGATCGCTTAAAGAAATACAGCACATTTTGGGGTTATTATTATTATTATTATTATTTATTTATAAAGCGCCAGCATATTCCGCAGCGCTGTACAATAAGCACAGTATAGACAGGGTTACAATACATTGAACAACATTTGACAAACAGTACAGGAGGAGATGAGGGCCCTATTCCCGTAGGAACTCACAATCTAGGAGGGTTGGGGTTGGAAACAGGAGGAGAGGACTGTAAGGTGAGAGTGATTGATGGTTGCGTCAGTGAGTTGGGGGGTAGGCTTCCCTAAATAGGAATGTTTTAAGGGAGTGTTTGAAGGAAGAGAAGTTAGGGGAAAGTCTGACAGTACGAGGGAGAGCGTTCCAGAGAGTGGGGGGGCTGCGGCGTGAGAATCCTGCAGTCTATCATGGGAAGAGGTGATGCGGGGAGAAGCTAGGCGCAGGTCACTGTTTGACCTTAGGGAGCGGGCTGGGGTGTATTTGGTGATTAGTGAGGACAGGTAGTGGGGAGCTGAGTTAGTGAGGGTTTTGTAGGTAAGGATAAGGATTTTGAACTTAATTCTGCAGTGGATGGGGAGCCAGTGAAGGGACTCGCAGAGGGGAAGCAGCAGAGACAGAGCGGCGGGTGAGGTGAATTAGCCTGGCGGAGGCGTTCAGGATGGATTGTAGGGGGAGAGGCGGGACAGAGGAAGGCCAGATAAGAGATTATTGCAATAGTCGAGTCGGGAGATTACCAGGGCGTGTATGAGTTGTTTTGTGGTGACAGCGGTAAGAAATGGCCGAATTCTGGAAATATTACGCAGTTGGTATCGGCAGGAGGAGGAAAGAGACTTGATGTGGGGGATGAAGGAAAGAGCAGAGTCCAGTGTAACTCCAAGACAGCGAACTTGGTTTGATGGGGAGATGGTGATACCCTCCACCGTGATAGAGAAGTCAGGAGGTGGGAGGCATTAGAGGGAGGAATAAGTAGGAGTTCAGTCTTTGACATGTTGATCTTTAGGTGGTGGGAGGCCATCCAGGAGGAGATGCCAGATAAACAGTCACTGACTTTTGAAAGGACAGGGGGAGAGAGATCAGGGGTAGAGAGGTAGATCTGAGTGTCATCAGCGTAGAGGTGGTAATTAAAGCCAAAGCTGTTGATGATTTTGCCCAGGGAGGAGGTGTAGATGGAAAAGAGCAGAGGACCAAGGACAGAGCCTTGAGGTACACCAACAGATAGAGGCAATGAAGAGGAGGAGTTACCAGCAAAGGACACACAGAAGGACCTGTTGGATAAATAGGAGTCAACCCAAGCAAGTGCAGTGTCACCGAGACCCAGAGAGTTGAGGGTCTGTAGAAGGAAGGGGGTGGTCAACAGTGTCAAAAGCAGCCGAGAGGTAAAGCAGGATGAGAATAAGAATAGTGGCCGTGTTTTTTAGCAGTTAGGAGGTCGTTGGTGACTTTGGTGAGGGCAGTTTCAGTTGAGTGTAGCGGACGGAAGCCAGATTGCAGGGGGTCAAGTAGGGAATTGGAGGACAGGAAGAGGGAGAGGCGGTTGAAGACTAGTTTTTCTAAAGAGGTTTGATGTGAAGGAAGCAGGGATACAGGGCGGTAGTGGATGGAGAGTTGGTGTCTAGGGATGGTTTCTTTAGTAAAGGGGTAACTAGCGCGTGTTTTGAAGGCGGATGGAAAGGAGCCAGTGGAGAGAGATAGGTTGAAGATGTGTGTGAGAGCAGGGGTGAGGGAGGAGGAGAGGGGGAGGAATTAGATGTGAGGGAATGGGGTCGAGCGGGGCACGTGGTGAGATGTGAGGAGGACAATAAGGAATTGACTTCCTCCTCAGTGGTTGGGAGGAAGCGGCAGAGGGTGGCAGAGGGGACCTGTGGGAGTGGAGGTGGCAGATAACTATCTTGTGTTGGGATGTTGCTTCTGATAGTTAGAGTTTTACTGAGGAAGTAGTCTGCCAGGTCTTGAGCGCTGAAGGCCTGAGGGGGGAGGTGCAGGTGGGTGGAGGAGGGTGTTGAAGGTGGACCAGAGCCATTTAGGGTTGGAGGACAGCGTAGATATAAGAGATGAGAAGAAGGATTGTTTGGCCAAGTGGAGGGCAGAGGTGTATGACCGGAGAATAAACTTGAAGTGAACAAAATCAGCTTCAGAGCGGGATTTTCCTCCAGGCACGCTCTGCGGTGCGGGAGCATCTTTGCAGGTAGCGAGTTTGGAGGGTGTGCCAGGGCTGAAGCTGGGGGCGATTAGTGGCAGCATCAGGGCAGGTGAAGGATGAGGTATGAGGGAGGTGGTGAAGTAGGTTGGAGAATTGATGGGGGTCCACAGCATGTAGATTTCTGCGAGTGTGTGTGCGGGGTGGGGGAGCAGGGTGTTTAGGAAGTCCAGATAGGTTGAAAGACAGAAGGTGGTGGTCAGAGATGGGGAAAGGGCGACATTTGAACTCAGAAATGGAGCAGAGGTTGGAAAAGACCAGGTCAATAACGTGACCATCGCGGTGGGTAGGGAGGAGGGAGGATTGTGTGAGTCCAAGGGAGGACGTGAGTGAAAGAAGTTTGGAGGCAGCAGGAGCGGAAGGATCGTCAATGGGAATGTTGAAGTCCCGAGATTAGGCATGGAAGATTAGAAGACAGGAAGTGAGAAAGCCAGGTAGCAAAGTGGTCAAAGAACTGGGAGGTTGGTCCGGTGGGCGGTAGATGACTGCCACCCCTGAGAGCCAGAGGAGAGAACAGGCGGATGCAGTGTGTCTCGAAGGAGGAGAAGGAGAGGGATGGGGGTGGAGGGAGATGCTGGTAGGTGCAGGTGGGAGAGAGCAGGATTCTGACCCCGCCACCATTTCTCTCACCCGGTCTGGGGTATGGCTCAAGTGTAGACCGCCATGTGAGAGAGCAGCAGCGACGGAGGCCGTGTCAGAGGGGGTTAGCCAGGTTTCAGTTAAAGCTAGGAGGTTGAAGGAGTTTGAAAGGAAGAGGTCATGGACGGCTGTGAGTTTGTTGCACACAGAGCGAGCGTTCCAGAGGGGCGCAGGAGAAAGAGGACAGGGGCTGAGGGATTATGGGAATGAGGTTGCTGGGCTTGCAGGGAGGTGATTTATGTGCGATGGAGATAGGATGAGAGGGAAGTATTGGATGTGTTGTGGGGCCAGGGTTAGGGGATATGTCACCTGAATAGAGTAACAGCAGCAGGAGGGTGAGAAAGAGAAGGTGGGAATGGGATTTGTGGGAGTGATTGGCAGCACGAGAGATAGAGGGAGACCATGTTCTGAGGAAACAAAGGATCTCATGCGAGGCCATCATGTGGGACGAGAGGAGGGAGGGAGAGATGCAGATAGTGTAGGGGTCGGTGGTAGAGGGGCAGGAGTTCCATTTAAGGAGAAAGGTAGAAGTAAAGAGGAGAAGCGTGAGAGAAAGCATGATATAGACGTGCGTTTACCCAGAGTAAAATTGGGCCTTGCAGTTCCTTCCTCCAGTCCCGCAACTCCAGGAATCAACTCTAAGCGTCCACTTAAGATGCCACTTGTGAATGTCACAAGAGCCATTGTGGTTAATTTGTACCTTTAATGAATACCAAATGGAAACTGGGGTTTACTCAGTCTGGAGGCACATAAGTGATCAGTACAGACCCCAAGATGCTGTATCTTCCCTTCAGAAGCAAAAACACAATGAGAAGAGAACTATAAAGGTCTGAAGCATTTCAAGCTGAATAAATGACTTACACTTTAGGCTAGGGTCAAACGAAAGCATTTTTACACGCGAACGTCAAAAAGTGCGTCCGAACGCATTGACGTATTTTTTCACGGAATACGCGAAAACGGTCATACGATGCGCATTTTTGTGCGTGATTTTTTACGGATCCAAACCAGGAAACTTTGGGTGTCTGGACGTTATGTTGGCTGGACACGAGCAGGGTCTGACGTCTCCAAATCACACACACACACCGCTAGCGGGCGCAGCGCACTCTGTACGTCAGTACTAGCGGTTCTGCGTTCTCGAAAAAATGCGTTCATTTTCCACTTGCGTTGCACGGCCGGACTTTCGTGCGACCGTACATCGTATATTGGCCGTCATTGCCCGTCATTTGCTGCTAGTGCGGCCGTGATTAAGTGCGCCAGAACGCACGTTAAAAGTGCGCTGGTCTGACCCCAGCCTGAGATAACTGAGCATGCAGTCACACATTTTGTTTTTAAAGCAGTCACTTACTGAAGGTTGGTTTAAATCAGATGGGCTGAGCTGAACCCCGTTCAGTTCCTCAGCAGCTGCTGGCTCTACTTGTGTGATCTGCTCTGTTTGCAGCGTGTGAGTCCCACCATTCTATAGCCTGCAGTGTGCACTGACCTGTAACCACATGACTGAGGGGGTCTGCTTGCAGAGCAGTAAAGGACACTAACCGCCTGCAAGTGGAGTTAACCCCCTGGGATGCTTCAGTGCTGGCAAGAGGGATGTGAAGGAGCCAGGGGTATGTGTTCCCTAGGGACCTGTCTCCTGCTCATGCCTGCCATGGACTAGGATCGCCAGCTCCTCCTCGGTCTTGGTGCTGGATGCCCATTAGTGATGTCAGACACTCTGACTCACACGGAGAGCGCCAGTAATGACTGAAAAGCAGGTGTGCGGCCTGCACTGCACCCCACAGAAGTGAAGTATCTCAGGGGGCTCCTGTCAGCCTGCATTTACTGAGAGCGGACAGCCTTACCGGGAGAGCGGCAGATGAGCTGCGCTGGAGACATCAACCGCTAACTACACTGCAAAGCCATCACCAAGAACACTGCAAATCCACTGGCCCCTCAAAGTCAATGACGGCCCTGCCTACTGCAGTGTTCTTGGTGATGGCTTTGCAGTGTAGTTGTAGTTGATGTCTCCAGCACAGCTCATCTGCCGTTCTCCCGGTAAGGCTGTCCGCTCTCAGGAAATGCAGTGAGTGTGACACATTGGGAGCACATGTATACTATAGGGTCAAACAATAGGCTGCGAGCTTCCCCTCCTGCCTCCCGCAGACCCTCCGCACTGCCGCATTTTTGAGACCTGCACAGCCACCCATTAAGGAGACAGAAGAGGGAAGCAGCATCTCAGCCGAGAGGAAGAGGAACTGTAACAAGGAGGACGACCTGCCTGTCTATCTGGCCAGACCTGGGACCACCGCTCAGACCCCCAGGGTGAAGTATGGGGGCATGTTCGCCAACGTGGAGGGGGCATTTGATAACAAGTCCCTTGATTTTGATACCTGGCTACAGACGAGGATTCATCACCACATGTCTAGATCCCACGCTCCAGTGTGGACACGATGCCTGCGTGTGGGGTGGGCGTGGTCAGGGGCAGTGACACTCAAAGTATCCAGGCGCCGGTGCTGGGGCCGACAAAAAAGTAGTGCGTCAGCCCGGCGTCGGCGGCAATTTGCCGCTGTCAAATTTGTGCCGCCTGGCGCAAGTGCTCCGCACTGCTCCATGATCGGGCCGGCCCTGGAGCTGGGGGCATATCCATGTGTGAGCTGGGGGCATATCCATGAGCTGGGGGATATACATGTGAGCTGGGGGCATTTTTATATGGTCTGTTCTTATTGGAAAGCGTCACATGACATTAAAGAAAAGTATCGGTACTCAGTATCAGTGAGTACTTTTAAAAAGTATCGGTACTCGTACTCGGTCTTAAAAAAGTGGTATCGGTGCATCCCTATTTAAATGCAATTTGAAGCCACATTTTATTATGCGACCCCGACATATTATATATCGTTCTTTCCGGGAGACTTGGCAGATTCATAATATATCATTATTATATGTATACGTCATGTGTTTTTTTCCCCACATTTTAACATGCGAGCATTTCCGGTTATATTTTCTATGGGTTGCGCTTGTTAAAAAAATTAGAAACGGGGAATCATTACTTTTTTTGGGGGAAAATTACGTGTTTTTTAGCAAACGCCCCCATAGAAAAAATCGTTAGTGCAGCATCATTGTTCACATTATAATTGAAATGGGAACAATATTGCTCCACTAATAAAACAAAACAAAAACAAAAAAGTTTTTTTTAATTTTATTCTTATTTTAAATTTTTTTGTTTACACTGTACATGGTCATGTTTGGTATCATTGGAAAGGCCATGCTCTGGCCGTTCCAATGATATCAAATTTTAACCCCTAGCTGTCATTGGAACCCCCTATCTCCACCATAGGTGTCAGCAAGGGGTTAATTGCGAAACTGGCTATGCGCGATGATGCCAGTCGTTAGGGGGATATCCCAGAGGGGACCGCGATACAGTGCATGTTAGCGCCATATCGCGATCCAGCCCCCTAAGGGTTAAAGACAGCCGCCGCTTGGAAGGGCAGGCTGTGCCCTTCCAAGCGGTACCTGTCTTTAGCCGATGGCCCGCACGGATGGGGAGAGGTCCGAAGGTACTCCCCCCTCCCTTTCAGGCACCTTCCCCGCAATGGTGGGGGGGGGGGTGCCTGAAATAGACATCATCGCGCAGGCGCGATGACGTCTATCGTGCCCGCCGGGGTCCCGGAGGCTGGGCTGACATTGATGATGTCAACCCGCACCGGGGGGCCGCCGCGATCAGCGGAATCCTGGCCGATCGCCGCTGCAAAGGGAGGACGCGCTCAGCGCGTCCTCCGCAGCGAAGTAGCCATGCGGCAGGACGCACTGAGCGCGTCCTCCGTATGGAAAGGATTAATTTTATTTTTAATTATTTTTTTTACACTGTACATGGTCATGTTTGGTATCATTGGAAGGGCCATACTCTGGCCGTTCTCCACCATAGATGGCAGCAAGGGGCTAATTGCGGAACTGGTGCCATTGCGCTATGCGTGATGATGTCAATCGTTAGGGAGATATCCCAGAAGCTTGGCCGACATCCAAGATGTCGGCCAGCTCCGGGAGGGGACCACGATATGGTGCTTGTTAGCTTATTCATCTATTAATGTTCTATTGTCCTCTCTCTGATACCAGTACGTGTTACTGGATGTGTTATGTGTGTGTTTCCTTTGTTCTGCAATGTTAATATATCACCCTTTTATCCTTGTCTACTCTAAATAAACTGGAGATCTGCAGAGTAGACAAGGATATAAGGTGATATAATAAAGTTGCAGATCCAGAACAAAAGGGAATATATATATATTTTAATCTCAGTGTATCCTTCCTGGTAAAATCCTCTATATATAAATAAATAAATATAATTAAGGTTCTGTGTAATAACAGACCCAGGATGCATATGTCACGTCCCGGCCGCTGGCGCGGCTCCAGCATCCTTCTCTGCGTCCCCGGGGTCTGCGTCTCCCTCGCAGACCTTCCTTGCGCCCTATGCGCGCGTGCCGCCAGCCTTTCCGGGTTTAAGCTCCTGCCGGCTGCGTGACGTCATCACGCCCCCACCGTGGGCTTCCCTGCACCATGTGATCTTTTTGGCCAATCAGATTGCAGGGCGCGATATTTAAACTTGCTTTTTGCCTTTTCTCATTGCCCTTTCGTGGTTTTGCTTGCCTGACCCTTAGTGCTTTATTCTGAAACCTCTGATTGAGTTTTCTGTGTATGACCTAGCTTTTGGATATTGACCTGTGTATTTCTATACCCCTTTGACTCGGCTTTTGAAACTTGACTTTGTATTCTGTTATATCCCTACGACCTGGGCTTGTGTTAGACTCCTCTGGTACCTCGTACTGTTTTTGGTTACCGCCTCATATTTTCCATACTTACCTGTCTCCATACCAGCCACTCTAAGGACTGGTTTCTGTCCTCCTTGCTTGTTGTCCCTGCCTTATAGGTTCACCTCTCGCTATTGCGTAACCCAGCCACCTCAAGGACTGGTATCGCATATAGGCTTAGGGTTACCTATCGTTACATATA
This sequence comes from Leptobrachium leishanense, assembly GCA_009667805.1. Taxonomy (NCBI): domain Eukaryota; kingdom Metazoa; phylum Chordata; class Amphibia; order Anura; family Megophryidae; genus Leptobrachium; species Leptobrachium leishanense. The sequence goes on from CM019069.1 coordinate 156,231,530, forward strand.
GTACCGACCGTAGCACATCCTTGGACTCACGTGTGCTCGCCTGACATCACGAAAGGGCCATGGACCTAACAGGGACTGCCCAGCAATTTCAGGTTTAGAGAGTCGTTTGGAAGATCAAGATCATCGACTTGATCAATTCGCTCAAGCCCTCCAAACTCTGTTAGCTCGTACCGCACCTACCCAATTAGAGGTTTCCCCTCCTGTTAATCAATCCACCTCTTCCTGAACCATTTACCACGCCGAACCCGTGCCCTAACTTACTACCACCGGTACGTTATGGGTGCGATCCTATTGCTTGTAGAGGATTCTTAAACCAGATCTCTATCTGTCACAACCACTATGCGCGCTGCTGCGAAAGACGCCAGGTTAAGCCGCTCACTATCTATCTATCCTAGACCCAGATAATCACGCGCGCTTATCTACCCGTCCCGGCCACACGTTCTCTCACAACAGGCACGTAGAGCGTGATATAATGATCCCAGGACTGCAACGCAGTACAAGTCTTCTCTTGAAGCGGGTAATGACTACGTCTCCCACAGTCCCTGATCTCACTTTCCTACTCTATTAGTAATGCTGCCACCAGTCCTCATGGACACTACGCGCGTCACAGCGGGAGACGCAGGGCTTAAGCAACCGCACTATCTGCCTACCCTAGACTCAGACAGTGACTACAGATCCCACAATCCCCTGCCGTCTCCTGACGACCGCAACTCACAATTTCTTATATATAACCGAGCTTAAAGCAAATAGCAATACTTCCAATCTCTTAGTTAGCGTGGATTTCATCAGCCAGAATCAGAACTTAAATACATTTTATTTATGATATAGAAAAATCACAGTGCATTGTTACAGGAAAAATTATAACTAGAATAAATCAATTAATTACACACTACACAGCAAATAAAAGAAAAGGGTTAACCACAGAGCAATTACTTACGACGAACTAATCCGTAAGCTAGCATCGATGGTCTCCTGGAGCCTGGAGATAGGAACATGGACCGATCAGTCATCTTTCGAATGTACCCCAAGTGATCAGCCAAAGCACATGGCCAGTTTTCAGAATTTATACACTTCCTGATCCTTCCAATGCACCCACAAATGGTCCAGCCTCATGCACTACATATCCCAGAGTTCCCTTTTCTACAGAGCATGCTCAGTACACTTGTCAATTTATCTTTAATTGCCCAAAGGTGTCCCTCTTCCCCCCCAGACCCCCCTTAGAGATCAAGGATGTGCTTCCTGTCTTTGAAGATAGGGTCTAAATCTTGGTGCCTGGCTGGCTCCCAAGGTTTGATTACTATGTCAGTGTACAAAAGACATTCCATTTTACAGCTACGTGTTATATCCTCCCCCCAGGGGAGAAAGCTAACCATTTTAATTACATTTTAGCAGGTCTTCCTTACTAGGGATGAGCTGTTCGGTTAGATCGGTTCGGAGTTCGCATCGAACATAGCCTGTTCGTTTGTTCGCGAACTACGAACATTTCCGCGTGTTCACCGCGTGTTCGCCCACAATGCACCACAATCGACCACAATGCACTTTCCCACTGGCCTGAAGCTCGTAATTGGCTACAGCCTTGCACCTGACCACAGGTCTGGTGCAAGACAGGTTCAACACTATGCCAATCACGGCTCAGAGTCCTGGTTAGGCAAATTTTGCCCAATCATGGGCTCACAGAGCTAAGTCCCGCAGCACACTATATAAGGTTTCCACTCACCGCTTCACCACACATTTGAGAGGAGATTTCATAGGAGATTGTTGTTGTGTGTTCTTACTGCCGGTCTGCCACACTACTGGGGGGGTCTGGGGGGTCTCATTTCTACCAAATTTCTGGGAATTGAGGTGATGTGTGTCTTGTCACTGCCAGCAAGTATTTTGGGGATCACAAATTTCTTCAAAACATTTGGGAATTGAGGTGATCTTCTGTGTCTTGTCACTGCCAGTAAGTATTTTGGGGGTCTCACAAATTTCTTCAAAACATTTGGGAATTGAGGTGATCTTCTGTGTCTTGTCACTGCCAGTAAGTATTTTGGGGGTCTCACAAATTTCTTCAAAACATTTGGGGATTGAGGTGATCTTCTGTGTCTTGTCACTGTGCCAGCAAGTATTTTGGGGGTCACTAATTGCTACAAAACATTTGTGAATTGAGGTGATCTTCTGTGTCTTGTCACTGCCAGCAAGTATTTTGGGGCTCACTAATTGCTACAAAACATTTGGGAATTGAGGTGATCTTCTGTGTCTTGTCACTGCCAGCAAGTATTTTGGGGGTCACAAATTTCTTCAAAACATTTGGGAATTGAGGTGATCTTCTGTGTCTTGTCACTGTGCCAGCAAGTATTTTGGGGGTCTCACAAATTTCTACAAAACATTTGGGAATTGAGGTGATCTTCTGTGTTTTGTCACACAGCCAGTACCACGCAGTATTTTGGGGCTCACTAATTTCTACAAAACATTTGGGAATTGAGGTGATCTTCTGTGTCTTGTCACTGCCACCAAGTATTTTGGGGCTCACTAATTGCTACATAACATTTGGGAATTGAGGTGACCTGTGTCTTGTCATACAGCCAGTACCACTGTCATGTCCTGGAGGCCCTGACCCCCTGGCGCCCCCTTTCTGTGCCACATCCTGCATGCCCCCTGCAGGTTCCAGGACTGTGTATTGACTTTGAACGTTCCTGGACTCTGACGCTCTGGCCCCTGTCTAGGGATGAGCCGAACACCCCCCGAGTTCGGTTCGGACCCGAACCCGAACTTTCCAAATGTTCGGAACCGAACCCGAATCCGAACCCGAACTCCATTAAAATCAATGGTGCTGAAAATTCGGTTTTTAGAGTGGCCTCCAAGAGGAAATAGATGCTAGATATTTGCCATAAAAGGTGTATGGGGGTCCGGGTAGTGCCCTGGGGGACAGGAAACAAGGACAAAAAGTTTTAAAAAAAAAGTTTTTAAAGGGTTTAAAGGGATTTTTTTCTCCATGAAATAAGGGTTAAAAATAAATACGAAAAATTCCTTCAAATATCGTGCCTAGGAGGTCCCCAAAACCTGCCCGTGAAGTGGCTGATTTCTAGGATGTATAGAAACACTTAAAACAAAAAAATGACGTTTCAAATGACGGTAAATGCTTTTCCTTTAATCTATCCATAAACAACTGCTTGGGGCGGCAGTCTGTATGAAAAGAGGAGACATTTTCAGACACGCAGAAAAAGTTTACTGATTTTTTTGGCTAAATTATTGTGAAACTTATGCAGGCTTTGGTTGAAAGTAACAATAGGTGCTTCAAAATTGGTCCTTTAGCATCCCCAAAAGTGCCGTCACACCGTAACCCCTCTGAGGATATGAATCTGATACAGGCGTCAGTGGCAGTGCATCCAAATATTGTGATTTTGGTGCCAGGCCTGCAAGTACTATCATACAGTAACCCCATTGTGGTATTGTGGAAGAATGCAGGGGTGAACCTTGCGATCCTATATTAAAAAGATATGATTCTGGTCAAGGCGTCAGTGCACCCAGATATTGTGCCTTTGGTGCCAGGCCAGCAAGTATCATCATACAGTAACCCCTCAGTAGTATTGTGGAAGAATGCAGGGGTGGACCATGTGGTCCTATATTGAAAAGTTTTTTTTCATCTGTTAATGGGCGTCAGTGCACCCAGATATTGTGCCTTTGGTGCAAGACTGCCAGGCCAGCAAGTATCATCATACAGTAACCCCTCTGTAGTATTGTGGAAGAATGCAGGGGTGGACCATGTGGTCCTATATTGAAAAGTGTTTTTTTTTCATCTGTTAATGGGCGTCAGTGCACCCAGATATTGTGCCTTTGGTGCAAGACTGCCAGGCCAGCAAGTATCACCATACAGTAACCCCTCTGTAGTATTGTGGAAGAATGCAGGGGTGGACCATGTGGTCCTATATTGAAAAGTTTTTTTTCATCTGTTAATGGGCGTCAGTGCACCCAGATATTGTGCCTTTGGTGCAAGACTGCCAGGCCAGCAAGTATCATCATACAGTAACCCCTCTGTAGTATTGTGGAAGAATGCAGGGGTGGACCATGTGGTCCTATATTGAAAAGTGTTTTTTTTTCATCTGTTAATGGGCGTCAGTGCACCCAGATATTGTGCCTTTGGTGCAAGACTGCCAGGCCAGCAAGTATCACCATACAGTAACCCCTCTGTAGTATTGTGGAAGAATGCAGGGGTGGACCATGTGGTCCTACATTAAAAAGATATGATTCTGGCACTGGCGTCAGTGCACCCAGATATTGTGCCTTTCATGGCAGCAAGTGCATTCACACCATAACCCTTTTGTGGTATTGTGGAAGAGTGCAGGGTTGGACCCTGCGGTTCAAAAAATTTAAATGATATAAATCTGGCACAGGCGTCAGTGCAGCCAAATATTGCGCCTTTCATGCAGCAAGTGCATTCACACCGTAACCCTTTTGTGGTATTGTGGAAGAGTTCAGTGCTGGAGGTTTTGTGAATGCAGAAGACATCCCCGATCTATTCCGTTACGTCAGCATCAGAGGGTTGATAGCTGCTGATCCAGGACTGATTCATTTTCTATAAATGTCAGCCGGTCTACAGAGTCGGTGGACAGACGCACTCTTTTGTCTGTGACAAAACCTCCAGCGGCACTGAACGTCCTTTCAGAAAGCATGCTGGATGAAGGGCAACCTAGTAGCTGCATAGCATATTGGCTAAGTTCTGGCCAGTGATCCAATCTCAACACCCAGTAAGCCAGTGGATCATCTGCTGGAAAGGTATCCAGGTCTGCCCTTGCCCCAAGGTAGTCCTGCACCATATGGTGAAGACGCTGGCAATGGGTGCTTACATTTGACGTCCCTGGGCGTCGTGGACTAAAAGAATTTAAAAATGCATCAGTCAAGCGGCCCTGGCCTTCACCACTATTCCTCTGATCATCCGCAGCCTCACAAGCACTTGTGTCAGCACTTGGTAATCTACCAGTGCCTGGAAAGGTGTTACACAAGTGTCGCTTTAGAGCGTCCTCAAGTTTTTTCATCCTGTGCCTCCTCTGTGCGGGCAGGATGAGCTCTGCAACTTTACCCTTGTATCGTGGATCAAGAAGGGTTGCCAACCAGTAATGATCCCTCTCCTTGATAGCACGAATCCTGGAGTCCTTTAGCAGGCTTTGCATTATTGGGGAGCCCATGCAGTGTAGGTTGGAGGTGGCATGAGCTTCCAAGTCTTCCTGGTCAATGAGGATGACCATATCGTGCACTTCCTCCTCCCAGCCATGCACTAGCCCTTGTGTTTCTGGGCACACAAAACCCTCCCTTGAGGAATCCCCACCTTCAATGCCCCCACTACTTAAATATTCCTCCTCCTCCTCATCCTCCTCCTGTCTGATCTGAGTAGGACCCGCTGGAATGCTGTCTGCGGAAAGACTGGGGCCTTGAGAGCTGGGGAATGCCTCCTCTTCCTCACGCTGCTCTGCCTCTAGAGCCACATCTATAATTCCCTGCAGAGTGTGCTCCAGCAGGAACACTAAAGGAATTGTGTCACTGATGCATGCACTGTCCCTGCTCACCATCCTCAAATGCCTCCTCAAATGGTGACAGTACAGTGCATGCATCCTTGAACATCAGCCACTGCGGGGGGGAAAAAAAACAAGTTGACCTGAACCTGTCCTTGTGCCATACTCACACAGGTACTCGTTGATGGCCCTCTGCTGCTTGTGCAGACGCTGCAGCATTGCTAATGTCGAGTTCCACCTGCTGGGCATGTCACAGATCAGACGGTTTGTGGGAAGGTGGAATTCTCTTTGAATTTCTGCCAGGCGAACGCTTGCTGGGAATGACCGTCTGAAGTGGCTGCAGACTTTTCTGGCCTGACTGAGAATCTCTGGCAGCCCTGGGTACTTGGTTAGGAAACGCTGTACTACTAGATTTAGGACGTGTGCTAGGCATGGTACATGCATCAATTTACCCTTACGTAGAGCGGAGAAAAGGTTGCTGCCATTATCACAGACGATCATTCCCAGCTCAAGCTGGCGTGGTGTTAACCATCTCTGCACCTGGCCCTGCAGAGCTGACAGAATTTCTGGCCCCGTGTGGCTCCTGTCCCCTAAACAAACCAGCTCAAGCACAGTATGGCTTCTTTTTGCTTGAGCCATTGCGTAGACCCTGTCAGGCATCGGTTTAACTGCCACTTCGCCAGAGACAGAGGAGGAGAAGGAGGAGGAAGAGAGAGAGGTGGTGGTGGTGGAGCAGACAGACCTCATACAAGCAGCTTTCTGGAGGCGTGGTGGATGAACAAGCTCCAGCACAGAGCCCTGTCTTGGATCTCTCCCAGCTGCAATCAGAGTTACCCAGTGTGCCGTGAAGGAAATGTAACGACCCTGTCCATGCTTGCTGGACCACGTGTCTAAAGTCACATGCACCTTACTGCTGACTGCCTTTCCCAATGACTAGATAACATTATCTTCCACGTGCTGGTATATTGCTGGAATGGCCTTGCGTGAAAAGTAATGGCGTTATGGAACCTGCCACTGTGGTACAGCACATTCAGCAAATTCACGGAAGGGAGCAGAGTCCACCAGCTGGAAAGGCAGCAGCTGCAATGCGAGTAATTTTGCTAAGCTGGCATTTAGACGCTGTGCTTGGGGATGGTTGGGACTATATTTTTTTTGATGCTGCAGCAGCTGCGGCAACGTAATCTGACTGCGTAAATCTTCAGCTGATGGGATGATGTTACATTGTGAGGAAGGAGCTGGTACATCCATTACTGTAGCATCATCCCTGTCAGTGAAGGGTAAAGGCAATGACATGGCAGGACATACAGTGGGGATAGAGACAGAGGAGGAAGAGGAGGACCTACGCAAAGTTTTGTGCCAACGGGATGTGTGGCAGGTGTCCATATGTCGCCTCAAGCACGTGGTACCCAAGTGTCCGGTGTCTATCCCACGCTTCAGCCTCATCTGACATAGATTACAAATAGCAATGGTGGGGTCTGCTGCACATTTCTTAAAGAACTCCCAGCAGACAGCAGAGTTCCTGGATGTGGGCTTTGAGACAACAGCGCTCTGCACCTGAGCAGCTCTGACATCTGATGCCTTGGACTGGCTAGTGCTACGGTTGGTCATAGAGGATGTTGTGCCTCGTGTTTGCTGTGCCTCCTCCTCCCCCTCACTTAATTCCTCTGTTCGATCAGGCACCCAGGTGGAGTCAGTGACCTCATCATCATTGTCATCAAGAGGAAAGTGTGGGGTACCCCTTAGTCAGGCACTACTCGCTAGTCGTGTCTGTTAAAGTAGCGGTGTAATCGCTCTTAAGGAATTTCAACAATATAATGAGGTATAGCAATGCTAATTTAACAGCTTTGTGTACCATAAAAAATTAAAACCGAGTATAGAAAAAAGTGTAAATATTCATATTAAGAACATACGCCCTCTGGCTTCAGGGGTGATGAATCACAGTCTTTAAAAATCACAATAAATCAGTCTTTTATATTGATACAAACATACGCCCCCTGGCTTCGGGGGTGATGAATCTCAGTCTCTAAAAAGCACAATAAATCAGTCTCTGTGTTGCATAAAAAGAGAAAAGAAAAATAATTAATAATTAAAAAATAATAATAATAATTTTCCTCTTAATGATTGAGTGTGTCCTTTTGGTCTTGACTGCTTCCGCTCCTCTTGTCCCTTCAAAATTCCTCCAAGAAAGAAAGAGGGGATTAAGGATACATCCGCGTCTGTCAGATAAAGCAGAGAGTAAGGATTGATACACTTACGCTAGTGCGGTGATGGATGCTGCTCTGTCTGTTGCGCTCTGCCCAGAAATCCTCTTTGTATCTGCTCCTTCGTGCCTTGTCTTTTGAATCTTCTCGTCCAGGATACTGCAGAAGGCTTCCCTTTATACGGTGCCTACTGGTTGCTGGCGATGTTAAAAGATGGCAACTGGATGCAGCAGGAGGTTGGCTTGTGCAAAAATTTATTAAGACAGCTCACATCAAATAATAACGCAATCGAAGATAAAAGAAATAGAAAAATATTTTTAAAAAGTTAGAAAGTAAAAAAAAACATAAGTCCATAGGAGGTAAAAAAAGTCTTTAAAAGTGGGCATAGGGGTCTCCAAGATGCGTTTCGCCGGCTCTCTGGCCAGCTTCATCAATTGGATGCTTCCTATGCTTCAGTGCAGCGTTTTTAAACTGTTTTTTTCGGCGGCAAATGTTTTGCCCGTTCTTTTTGGCGGGAAATGTTTCGTTTTTCGGCCGCAGCTGATGATGTCATCCTGATTTTGCTCTATCTCTGACTGAAAGGGGGCTGGAACCTCTGGATCTATGTTAACCTGGTGCTTCAATATTGTGAAATCTTGCAGCAGGGGATAAGTCCAGGGATGCTTTATGTACTCAGAGTAGTATATACAAAGTCTTTCATAAAACCATTACTGTTAATATATACATATAGATTGCAGAAACAGGTTTCATTAATACAGGGAAGAAAATAATAAAAACTTGGTGGTTTGAGTACAAATGTGAGGAGTCGTGTTATTATATACTAGTTGTAAAGCCTGCCCAGAGGGCAGTCTATTGTGGATATACTGCCCCTGCTCATGTATACTGCCCCAGCTCGTGGATACTGCCCCAGCTCGTGGATATTGCCCCAGCACGTGGATACTGCCCCAGCACGTGGATACTGCCCCAGCACGTGGATATTGCCCCAGCACGTGGATATTGCCCCAGCTCGTGGATATTGCCCCAGCACGTGGATACTGCCCCAGCACGTGGATACTGCCCCAGAACGTGGATACTGCCCCAGCACGTGGATATTGCCCCAGCACGTGATATTGCCCCAGCACGTGGATATTGCCGCAGCACGTGGATACTGCCCCAGCTCGTGGATACTGCCCTAGCACGTGGATATTGCCCCAGCACGTGGATATTGCCCCAGCTCGTGGATACTGCCCCAGCTCGTGGATACTGCCCTAGCACGTGGATATTGCCCCAGCACGTGGATGGATACTGCCCCAGCACGTGGATATTGCCCCAGCTCGTGGATACTGCCCCAGCTCCTGGATATTGCCCCAGCACGTGGATACTGCCCCAGCACGTGGATATTGACCCAGCACGTGGATATTGCCCCAGCACGTGGATATTGCCCCAGCACGTGGATACTGCCCCAGCACGTGGATACTGCCCCAGCACGTGGATATTGCCCCAGCTCGTGGATACTGCCCCAGCACGTGGATACTGCCCAGCACATGGATATTGCCCCAGCACGTGGATTGATACTGCCCCAGCACGTGGATACTGCCCCAGCACGTGGATACTGCCCCAGCACGTGGATGGATACTGCCCCAGCACGTGGATACTGCCCCAGCACGTGGATACTGCCCCAGCACGTGGATATTGCCCCAGCTCGTGGATACTGCCCCAGCACGTGGATACTGCCCAGCACATGGATATTGCCCCAGCACGTGGATATTGACCCAGCACGTGGATATTGCCCCAGCACGTGGATATTGCCCCAGCACGTGGATACTGCCCCAGCACGTGGATACAGCCCCAGCACGTGGATATTGCCCCAGCTCGTGGATACTGCCCCAGCACGTGGATACTGCCCAGCACATGGATATTGCCCCAGCACGTGGATTGATACTGCCCCAGCACGTGGATACTGCCCCAGCACGTGGATGGATACTGCCCCAGCACGTGGATACTGCCCCAGCACGTGGATACTGCCCCAGCTCGTGGATACTGCCCCAGCACGTGGATACTGCCCCAGCACGTGGATACTGCCCCAGCTCGTGGATACTGCCCAAGCACGTGGATACTGCCCAAGCACGTGGATATTGACCCAGCTCGTGGATATCGCCCCAGCACGTGGATATCGCCCCCCCCGCTCGTGGATATGGCCCCCCCGCTCGTGGATATACTCACCTACATCGGCCCTCCAGCGATGGCGGTCCCGCGTCCCGCTTCCAGCGTCCTCTCTCGCTCCGTTGGTCGCCGGGATGACGTCACGAAAGCCTTTGACCCCCGGGGTCAAAGGCTTTCGTGACGTCATTCCGGCGAACAACGGAGCGAGAGAGGACGCTGGAAGCTGGACCGCCATCGCTGGAGGAGCTAAGGGCCGACGTAGGTGAGTATGTGTAGGCAACATCCCCCTACATTGGGCCGGAGCCTCAGCGGTGGCTGTCGTAGGCTGCTCGGCCGGCCTCCAGGCTTAGGCGAGCCCCCGGCTCGGCTGGGCCTGTAGGCCCAAGCCAAGCTGGGGGCTCGCCTGAGCCTGGAGGCCGGCCGAGCAGCCTGCGACAGCCGGAGGACAGTCACCGCTGGAGCTCAGGGCTAATGTAGGTGAGTATGTGCTCCACACCCACCCTGCTTACTCGGCCGGTATCCAAGCTTAGGCGAGCCCCCGGCTTGGGCCTAGAGGCCCAGCAGAGCCGGGGACTCGCCTGAGCATGGAGGCCGTCGAGTTGCATGCTCAAACGTCCTCCAGGCTTAGCGGAGTCCCCGGCTCGGCTGGGCCTCTAGGCCCAAGCCAAGCCGGGGGCTCGCCTGAGCCTGGATGCCGACCAAGCTTAGGCAAGCCCCCGGCTTGGCGTGGGCCTAGAGGCCCAGCCGAGCCGGGGACTCGCCTGAGCCTGGAGGACGCCCGAGCATGCAACTCGACCGGCCTCCATGCTCAGGCGAGTCCCCGGCTCGGCAGGGCCTCTAGGCCCAAGCCAAGCCGGGGGCTCGCGTAAGCTTGGATACCGGCCGAGCAAGCAGGGTGTGTGTGTGTAGAGCACATACTCACCTACATCGGCCTCGAGTCCTCCACCGGTTCCACACATACTCACCGACATCGGCCCTTAGCTCCTCCAGCGATGGCGGTCCCGCTTGCAGCATCCTCTCTCTCTCCGTTGCTCGCCAGGATGACGTCACGAAAGCCTTTGACCCCCGGGGTCAAAGGCTTTCGTGACGTCATTCCGGCGAGCAACGGAGAGAGGATGCTGCAAGCGGGACCGCCATCGCTGGAGGAGCTAAGGGCCGATGTTGGTGAGTATGTGTTAGGCAACATCGGCCCTGAGCTCCAGCGGTGACCTCCTCCGGCCGAGCAGGCTGCTCGGCCGGCCTCTACGCTTAGGCGAGTCCCCGGCTCGGCTGGGCCTGTAGGCCCAAGCCAAGCCGGGGGCCCGCCTAAGCCTAGAGGCCCGCCGAGCAGCCAGCGGCAGCTGGAGGAGGTCTCCGCTGGAGCTCAGGGCCGATTTTGGGGTGTATTTTTTGGGAACTTCGGCCCCGATCCTCCAGCGGTGACCTTCTCCGGCTGCCGCTGGCTGCTCGGCGGGCCTCTAGGCTTAGGCGAGTCCCCGGCTTGGCTGGGCCTGTAGGCCCAAACCGAGCCGGGGGCTCGCCTAAGCCTAGAGGCCCGCCGAGCAGCTAGCGGCAGCCGGAGGAGGTCTCCGCTGGAGCTCAGGGCCGATTTTGGGGTGTATTTGTTTGGGAACTTCGGCCCCGATCCTCCAGCGGTGACCTTCTCCGGCTGCCGCTGGCTGTTCGGCGGGCCTCTAGGCTTAGGCGAGTCCCCGGCTCAGCTGGGCCTGTAGGCCCAAACCGAGCCGGGGGCTCGCCTAAGCCTAGAGGCCCGCCGAGCAGCCAGCGGCAGCCGGAGGAGGTCTCCGCTGGAGCTCAGGGCCGATTTTGGGGTGTGTTTGTTTGGGAACTTCGGCCCCGATCCTCCAGCGGTGACCTTCTCCGGCGGCTGCTCGGCGGCCCTCTAGGCTTAGGCGAGTCCCCGGCTCGGCTGGGCCTGTAGGCCCAAACCGAGCCGGGGGCTCGCCTAAGCCTAGAGGCCCGCCGAGCAGCCAGCGGCAGCCGGAGGAGGTCTCCGCTGGAGCTCAGGGCCGATTTTGGGGTGTGTTTGTTTGGGAACTTCGGCCCCGATCCTCCAGCGGTGACCTTCTCCGGCTGCCGCTGGCTGCTCGGCGGGCCTCTAGGCTTAGGCGAGTCCCCGGCTCGGCTGGGCCTGTAGGCCCAAACCGAGCCGGGGGCTCGCCTAAGCCTAGAGGCCCGCCGAGCAGCCAGCGGCAGCCGGAGGAGGTCTCCGCTGGAGCTCAGGGCCGATTTTGGGGTGTGTTTGTTTGGGAACTTCGGCCCCGATCCTCCAGCGGTGACCTTCTCCGGCTGCCGCTGGCTGCTCGGCGGGCCTCTAGGCTTAGGCGAGTCCCCGGCTCGCCTGAGCCTGGAGGCCCGCCGGCAGCCGGAGGACGGTCACCGCTGGAGGATCGGGGCATCTGGCCGTGTAAACACACGGGTAGCTGCGCGCGGCTCGTGCGTTTTTTTTTTCACGCGGCCGGCACGCGCAGCTACCTGTGTGTTCTAACGGCCGCTTTCAAATGTCCGTCGCGCATGCGCAGTAGGGTTTTGGCGACGGACAGTTTTTAGCTTATCCTTTTATAGTATAGATATTACTGAATATACCCGTGTTGATCAAACGGGATAGTGGTCTCAGATTTAATACTATTATTTTTGTTGGCCTGGTGTTTCATTTTGGTGAAGTCTTGTAGCAGAGGATAAGCCCAGGAATACCTCCTGCGTTAAGAGGTGTGTATATACAGTCTATTATAGTCCAGGATTTATCTATACTATAAAAGGATAAGCTAAAAACTGTCCGTCGCCAAAACCCTACTGCGCATGCGCGACGGACATTTGAAAGCGGCCGTTAGAACACACAGGTAGCTGCGCGTGCCGGCCGCGTGAAAAAAAAAAAAAAAAAAAAACGGCACGAGCCGCGCGCAGCTACCTGTGTGTTCTAACGGCCAGATGCCCCGATCCTCCAGCGGTGACCGTCCTCCGGCTGCCGGCGGGCCTCTAGGCTTAGGCGAGCCCCCGGCTCGGTTTGGGCCTACAGGCCCAGCCGAGCCGGGGACTCGCCTAAGCCTAGAGGCCCGCCGAGCACCCAGCGGCAGCCGGAGGTGGTCACCGCTGGAGGATCGGGGCCGAAGTTCCAAAACATACTCCCCTAAATCGGCCCTGAGCTCCAGCGGTGACCTCCTCCGGCTGCCGCTGGCTGCTCGGCGGGCCTCTAGGCTTAGGCGAGCCCCCGGCTCGGTTTGGGCCTACAGGCCCAGCCGAGCCGGGGACTCGCCTAAGCCTAGAGGCCCGCCGAGCAGCCAGCGGCAGCCGGAGGAGGTCACCGCTGGAGGATCGGGGCCGAAGTTCCAAAACATACTCCCCTAACTCGGCCCTGAGCTCCAGCGGTGACCGTCTCCGGCTGCCGCTGGCTGCTCGGCGGCCCTCTAGGCTTAGGCGAGCAGCCCCGGCTCGGTTTGGGCCTACAGGCCCAGCCGAGCCGGGGACTCGCCTAAGCCTAGAGGCCCGCCGAGCACCAGCGGCAGCCGGAGGTGGTCACCGCTGGAGGATCGGGGCCGAAGTTCCCAAACAAACACACCCCAAGATCGGCCCTGAGCTCCAGCGGAGATCTCCTCCTGCTGCCGCTGGCTGCTCGGCGGCCCTCTAGGCTTAGGCGAGCCCCCGGCTCGGTTTGGGCCTACAGGCCCAGCTGAGCCGGGGATTTGCCTAAGCCTAGAGGCCCGCCGAGCAGCCAGCGGCAGCCGGAGAAGGTCACCGCTGGAGGATCGGGGCCGAAGTTCCCAAAAAATACACCCCAAAATCATCCCTGAGCTCCAGCGGAGACCTCCTCCAGCTGCCGCTGGCTGCTCGGCGGGCCTCTAGGCTTAGGCGAGCCCCCGGCTTGGCTTGGGCCTACAGGCCCAGCCGAGCCGGGGACTCGCCTAAGCGTAGAGGCCGGCCGAGCAGCCTGCTCGGCCGGAGGAGGTCACCGCTGGAGCTCAGGGCCGATGTTGCCTAACACATACTCACCGACATCGGCCTTTAGCTCCTCCAGCGATGGCGGTCCCGCTTGCAGCATCCTCTCTCTCCGTTGCGTTGCTCGCGGAATGACGTCACGAAAGCCTTTGACCCCGGGGGTCAAAGGCTTTCGTGACGTCATCCTGGCGAGCAACGGAGAGAGGATGCTGCAAGCGGAACCGCCATCGCTGGAGGAGCTAAGGGCCGATGTCGGTGAGTATGTGTGGAACCGGTGGAGGACTCGAGGCCGATGTAGGTGAGTATGTGCTCTACACACACACACACACACACCCTGCTTGCTCGGCCGGTATCCAAGCTTAGGCGAGCCCCCGGCTTGGCTTGGGCCTAGAGGCCCTGCCGAGCCGGGGACTCGCCTGAGCATGGAGGCCGGTCGAGTTGCATGCTCGGGCGTCCTCCAGGCTCAGGCGAGTCCCCGGCTCGGCTGGGCCTCTAGGCCCACGCCAAGCCGGGGGCTCGCCTAAGCTTGGTCGGCATCCAGGCTCAGGCGAGCCCCCGGCTTGGCTTGGGCCTAGAGGCCCAGCCGAGCCAGGGACTCACCTGAGCCTGGAGGACGGCTGAGCATGCAACTCAACCGGCCTCCATGCTCAGGCGAGTCCCCGGCTCTGCTGGGCCTCTAGGCCCAAGCCGGGGGCTCGCCTAAGCTTGGATACCGGCCGAGTAAGCAGGGTGGGTGTGGAGAGCACATACTCACCTACATTAGCCCTGAGCTCCAGCGGTGACTGTCCTCCGGCTGTCGCAGGCTGCTCGGCCGGCCTCCAGGCTCAGGCGAGCCCCCGGCTTGGCTTGGGCCTACAGGCCCAGCCGAGCCGGGGGCTCGCCTAAGCCTGGAGGCCGCCGAGCAGCCTGCGACAGCCACCGCTGAGGCTCGGGCCAATGTAGGGGACACATACTCACCTACATCGGCCCTTAGCTCCTCCAGCGATGGCGGTCCCGCTTCCAGCGTCCTCTCTCGCTCCGTTGTTCGCCGGAATGACGTCACGAAAGCCTTTGACCCCGGGGGTCAAAGGCTTTCGTGACGTCATCCGGCGACCAACGGAGCGAGAGAGGACGCTTGAAGCGGGACGCGGGACCGCCATCGCTGGAGGGCCGATGTAGGTGAGTATATCCACGAGCGGGGGGCCATTTCCACGAGCGGGGGGCCATATCCACGAGCGGGGGGGTCCATATCCACGTGCTGGGGCGATATCCACGTGCTGGGGCAGTATCCACGTGCTGGGGCGATATCCACGTGCTGGGGCAGTATCCACGTGCTGGGTCAATATCCACGTGCTGGGGCAATATCCACGTGCTGGGCAGTATCCACGTGCTGGGGCAGTATCCACGAGCTGGGGCAGTGTCCACGTGCTGGGGCAGTATCCACGTGCTGGGGCAGTATCCACGTGCTTGGGCAGTATCCACGAGCTTGGGCAGTATCCACGAGCTGGGGCAGTATCCACGTGCTGGGGCAGTATCCACGTGCTGGGGCAGTATCCATCCACGTGCTGGGGCAGTATCCACGTGCTGGGGCAGTATCCACGTGCTGGGGCAGTATCCACGAGCTGGGGCAATATCCACGTGCTGGGGCAGTATCCACGTGCTGGGCAATATCCACGTTCTGGGTCAATATCCACATGCTGGGGCAATATCCACGTGCTGGGCAGTATCCACGTGCTGGGGCAGTATCCACGAGCTGGGGCAGTATCCACGTGCTGGGTCAATATCCACGTGCTGGGGCAATATCCACGTGCTGGGCAGTATCCACGTGCTGGGGCAGTATCCACGAGCTGGGGCAGTATCCACGTGCTGGGGCAGTATCCACGTGCTGGCAGTATCCACGTGCTGGGGCAGTATCCACGAGCTGGGGCAATATCCACGTGCTGGGGCAGTATCCACGTGCTTGGGCAGTATCCACGAGCTTGGGCAGTATCCACGTGCTGGGTCAATATCCACGTGCTGGGGCAATATCCACGTGCTGGGCAGTATCCACGTGCTGGGGCAGTATCCACGAGCTGGGGCAGTATCCACGTGCTGGGGCAGTATCCACGTGCTGGCAGTATCCACGTGCTGGGGCAGTATCCACGAGCTGGGGCAATATCCACGTGGGGGCAGTATCCACGAGCTGGGGCAGTATCCACGTGCTGGGGCAGTATCCACGTGCTGGGGCAGTATCCACGAGCTGGGGCAATATCCACGTGCTGGGGCAGTATCCACGTGCTGGGGCAATATCCACGTGCTGGGGCAATATCCACGTGCTGGGTCAATATCCACATGCTGGGGCAATATCCACGTGCTGGGCAGTATCCACGTGCTGGGGCAGTATCCACGAGCTGGGGCAGTATCCACGTGCTGGGGCAGTATCCACACGTGCTGGCAATATCCACGTGCTGGGGCAATATCCACGTGCTGGGTCAATATCCACGTGCTGGGGCAATATCCACGTGCTGGGCAGTATCCACGTGCTGGGGCAGTATCCACGAGCTGGGGCAATATCCACGTGCTGGGCAGTATCCACGTGCTGGGGCAGTATCCACGTGCTGGGGCAGTATCCACCCACGTGCTGGGCAGTATCCACGTGCTGGGTCGATATCCACGTGCTGGGGCAGTATCCACGTGCTGGGGCAATATCCACGTGCTGGGGCAGTATCCACGAGCTGGGGCAGTATCCACGAGCTGGGGCAGTATCCACGAGCTGGGGCGATATCCACGAGCTGGGGCGATATCCACGTGCTGGGGCGATATCCACGTGCTGGGGCGGTATCCACGATGGGGCAGTATCCACGAGCTGGGGCAATATCCACGTGCTAGGGCAGTATCCACGAGCTGGGGCAGTATCCACGAGCTGGGGCAATATCCACGTGCTGGGGCAATATCCACGTGCTGGGGCAATATCCACGTGCTGGGGCAGTATCCACGAGCTGGGGCAGTATCCACGAGCTGGGGCAGTATCCACGTGCTTGGGCAGTATCCACGTGCTGGGGCAATATCCACGAGCTTGGGCAGTATCCACGAGCTGGGGCAGTATCACGAGCTGGGGCAATATCCACGTGCTGGGGCAGTATCCACGTGCTGGGGCAGTATCCATCCACGTGCTGGGGCAGTATCCATCCACGTGCTGGGGCAGTATCCACGTGCTGGGGCCATATCCACGTGCTGGGGCAATATCCACGACGTGGGGCAGTATCCACGAGCTGGGGCAGTATCCACAAGCTGGGGCAATATCCACGTGCTGGGGCAATATCCACGTGCTGGGGCAGTATCCACGTGCTGGGGCAGTATCCACGAGCTGGGGCAGTATCCATGAGCAGGGGCAGTATCCATGAGCAGGGGCAGTATATCCACAATAGACTGCCCTCTGGGCAGGCTTTACAACTAGTATACATATAACAGAATTTCATTTATACAAGGAGGGAATAGCAAAGACTTGGTGTTTGAGATATAGATGTGTGTAGCAATATTAATATATATATATTGCTACGTATGCCCATATTTCTCAAATGGGATGGTGGTCTCAGGTTTGATACCAAAAATAGGGGCGTACATAGCTGAGTGCTCATACATGGACAATTCGCAGGTGAACATAATTCTATATGGAAGGAGTTGAATCATATTGGTCGTTATTATATATTTTCAATCCTGTTGATATAGATTGCTGGACATCCCCACATTTAAGGTAGTACAATCTAGAGTATAGTGTTATGCGAGTTGTTCCTTATGTATAGTGTGTATAGGGCATCTTGGTGATTAATCTATCATACTGGGATTAAAGGCCTAGGGGGGTTCGTGGTTATACCCCTAGTACAGAGGAGTGTCGTTCTATAGACTAAAAAGAGGGGGGCCTTATGTATATACATAGAGGTAGTCAAGAAATGGGTGGATTTATTTGATAAGTGGGCTGGTTCCAAAATACCTTTCTTAACCACTTCAATGCTAAGGACGCGCTCAGCGCGTCCTCAGCATTGCCGCTGGTATGCGGAGGACGCGCTGAGCGCGTCCTCGCATTGGGGTCAGCGTTCGGCCGGGTACCGGCCGTTCGCTGGCCCCTCCGGTGCGGGCTGACATCCTGGATGTCAGCCCGGCATCCGGAGCAGTGGCCGCCATTGGCCGTATTATTAGGTGTCATCGCGCCCCCGCGATGACACCTAATTCAGCGCCCCCCCCGCATGTGCGGAGGAGGCGCCTGAAAGGGAGGGGGGGGAGGTCCTTCGGACCTCTCCCCTCCCGATCGGCGGCTCACAGGGGCTTAACCCAGGCATCATTTGGAAGGGCACAGCCTGCCCTTCCAAATGATGCCTGGCATTAACCCTGGGAGCTGGATCGCAAATCGGCGCTGAAAAGCGCCGATTTGCGATCCTTCCCGGAGCTGGCCGACATCTTGGATGTCGGCCAAGCTTCCGGGAACTCCCCCAGAGGACTGGCGTCATCGTGCGCAGCACAATGACGCCAGTCCTAGCATTAACCCTAACTGCCACGAAGTGTGGAGATAGGGAGTTCCAATGAACTCCCTATCTCCCGATCCGTGGCAGTTAGGGTTAAATTTTGATATCGTTGGATCGGCCAGAGCATGGCCGTTCCAACGATACCAAACATGAAAGTAAAAAAAATTGTAAAAAAAAAAAAAAAAGAAAAATAAAAATAAAAAAAAATTTAAAAAAAAATTAAAAAAAAAAAAAAAAACACTTTTTTTTTTTTTTTTTTTGGTTTGTTAATGCAGCAATATTGTTCCCATTTCAATTATAATGTGAACAATGATGCTGCATTAACGATTTTTGTATGCGGTGCGTTTGTTAAAAATGGTGTCATTTTCCCCCAAAAAAAATGTAACGAGACCCCATCTCTAATTTTTTTAACAAGCGCACCCCATACAAAATATAACCGCAATTGCTCGCATGTTAAAATGTGGAAAAAAACACTTTACACGCTGTAAATTATTGAAAATACATATTTTATTGCATTTTTTGTTATAATATACAAACATGACATAACGTATACATATAATAATGACATATTATGAATCTACCGAGTCTGACGGAAAGAACAATATATAATATGTCGATGTCATATACTAAAATAAGCCTTCAAAACACGTTTAAACATGATGCGCAAAACAGGTAAAAAATGACCTCAGCACAGGGGCGGGAAAAGCCTCAGCAGCGAAAGGGTTAAGGAAGGAGGGTATGCACTTAAAAAGGCCCAGTATTTGGAGGTGACTGGGGTAAATTTGAGTTGGTGTATAGTAGGCGGAGGAAGTTGAAGTGAGGATTCTTCTTTTAAATACAGCTGTTGTGACAGATTTTGGGAGGGAGGGGGGGGTCTTGTGGTTAAACTGCTAATTACGGTGTTCTTCATAAGGCACGGTACTATTTAGATCTTTGGGTCACAGGAAGTGGCAGATTTCGAAATCTGCATTCAGACCGGCAGGGGCCAGGGTGTTATTATTTGATGTGAGCTGTCTTAATAAATTTTTGCACAAGCCAACCTCTGCTGCATCCAGTTGCCATCTTTTAACTTCGCCAGCAACCAGTAGGCACCGTATAAAGGGAAGCCTTCTGCAGTATCCTGGACGAGAAAATTCAAAAGACAAGGCACGAAGGAGCAGATACAAAGAGGATTTCTGGGCAGAGCGCAACAGACAGAGCAGCATCCATCACCGCACTAGCGTAAGTGTATCAATCCTTACTCTCTGCTTTATCTGACAGACGCGGACGTATCCTTAATCCCCTCTTTCTTTCTTGGAGGAATTTTGAAGGGACAAGAGGAGCGGAAGCAGTCAAGACCAAAAGGACACACTCAATCATTAAGAGGAAAATTATTATTATTATTTTTTAATTATTAATTATTTTTTAATTATTTTTCTTTTCTCTTTTTATGCAACACAGAGACTGATTTATTGTGCTTTTTAGAGACTGAGATTCATCACTCCCGAAGCCAGAGGGCGTATGTTTGTATCAATATAAAAGACTGATTTATTGTGCTTTTTAGAGACTGAGATTCATCACTCCCGAAGCCAGAGGGCGTATGTTTGTATCAATATAAAAGACTGATTTATTGTGCTTTTTAGAGACTGAGATTCATCACCCCCGAAGCCAGAGGGCGTATGTTCTTAATATGAATATTTACACTTTTTTCTATACTCGGTTTTAATTTTTTATGGTACACAAAGCTGTTAAATTAGCATTGCTATACCTCATTATATTGTTGAAATTCCTTAAGAGCGATTACACCGCTACTTTAACAGACACGACTAGCGAGTAGCGCCTGACTAAGGGGTACCCCACACTTTCCTCCCAATCAACCTGTAGCAGCAACAAGGCTCTGCAACCACCCCTAAATCGGCAGCACACCCGCACCATTAAAACACCATAATCTCAACACCGCACAGCGCCTTAGGATACCATTTCCTTCCTATCATTGTCATCAACATCACCCCCTATCTCCTCTTCACTGGAGCCAACTTGGCAGCATGCTGCAGCTGCTGGGGCAACTTGAGTGCCAGTTATTTGTGTGTCATCACTGGCACTCCCTTCCTCTAGGTTTATTATACTCCCTTCCTCAACCTCAGAGATTGAATCAGAGCACTGTACTTGCTGCGCATCCTCAAGCAGCATGTCACTGTCATTGTAGTCAAACAATTCAGCTGACTCCGTGTGTGATAGCGAGGCTACGTCAGGAGTAGCTCTGGACATGGAGGCTGCATTAGTTGTTTTGGCAGCCGAGGTGGACTGTAAAGAACTACAAGCCTGGCTGGCAGAGGACTCAGAGGATGAGGATGGCCTGGTTAGCCAATCCACCAAGTCCTCTGTATGTTGCTTAAGAAGACGGCCAGCACCAGTTAGAAAGGACAAGCGTGCCCCTGCAGCGGATGCACCACATCCACCACGACCAGAGGCACAGCCTCCCGACACAGGGGCTGCTTGCCCTCTAATGTCTGGGAGCGTCTGCCTGTTCTTTTTGTTCTTTCAGACATGGTGAGTGATATATAGATTAAATATATACAGAACTCTGATTCAACTCTGGTATAAAGATTAAAGATTTACAGAACTCTTGTTTAACTCAGTGAGACACCCTGATAGCTGGCAGCCAGTGACAAGACACAGATTACAATTCCAAGAAACCTCCTATAAATCAGTGAGACCCCTTGATGGGTGGCAGTGATACCTCCTATAAATCAGTGAGACCCCTTGATGGGTGGCAGTGAGAAGCCACAGATTACAAATCTCTGAAACCTCTTATAAATCAGTGAGACCCCTTGATGGGTGGCAGTGAAACCTCCTATAAATCAGTGAGACCCCTTGATGGGTGGCAGCCATTGAGAACACACGTATTATAACAATTCCCAAACATTTTGTAGAAATTAGTGAGCCCCAAAATACTTGCTGGCAGTGACAAGACACAGAAGATCAACTCAATTCCCAAATGTTTTGTAGAAATTAGTGAGCCCCAAAATACTGTGTGGTTGTCACGGGTAGACTGTGATTGGTATAGCAGGTTGGGGTTGTGAGCTTAGGATGCAGTGATAGAGGTAATTAGTTGAGGGCCATCAACGAGTACCTGTGAGTATGGCACAAGGACAGGTTCAGGTCAACTTGTTGTTTTTTCCCCACGCAGTGGCTGATGATCAAGGATGCATGCACTGTACTGTCACCATTTGAGGAGGCAACGAGGATGGTGAGCAGGGACAGTGCATGCATCTGTGACACAATTCTTTAGTGTTCCTGCTGGAGCACACTCTGCGGGGAATTATAGATGTGGCTGAGCAGCGGGAGGAAGAGGAGGCCTTCCCTAGCTCTCAAGGCCCCAGTCTTTCTGCAGACAGCATTCCAGCGGGTCCTACTCGGATAGACAGGAGGAGGATGAGGTGGTGGAATATTTAAGTAGTGGGGGCATTGAAGGTGGAGATTCCTCAAGGGAGAGTTTCGTGTGCCTAGAAACACAAGGGCTAGTGCGTGGCTGGGAGGAGGAAGTGCCTGATGGGGTCATCCTCATTGACCAGGAAGACTCGGAAGCTATTGCACCTCCAACCTACGCCGCATGGGCTCCCTTATAATGCAAAGCCTGCTAAAGGACCCCAGGATTCGTGCTCTCAAGGAGAGGAATCTTTACTGGTTGGCAAGCCTTCTTGATCCACGATAAAAGGGTAAAGTTGCAGAGCTCATCCTGCCCGCACAGAGGGAGCACAGGATGAAAAAACTTGAGGACGCTCTAAAGTGACACTTGTGTAACACCTCTCCAGGCACTGGTAGGTTACCAAGTGATAACACACGTGCTTCTGAGGATGCGGATGATCAGAGGAATAGCGGTGAAGGCCAGGGCCGCTTGACTGATGCTTTTTTAATTTTTTTTAGTCCATGACGCCCAGGGACGTCAAATGTAGGCACCCATTGCCAGCTTCTTCACAATATGGTGCAGGACTACCTAGTGGCAAGGGCAGACCTGGATACCTTTCCAGCGGAAGATCCACTGGCTTACTGGGTGTTGAGATTGGATCACTGGCCAGAACTTAGCCAATATGCTATGCAGCTACTAGGTTGTCCTTCATCTAGCGTGCTTCCTGAAAGGACGTTCAGTGCCGCTGGAGGTTTTGTCACAGACAAAAGAGTGCGTCTGTCCACCGACTCTGTAGACCGTCTGACATTTATAAAAATGAATCAGTCCTGGATCAGCAGTTATCAATCCCCTGATGCTGACTGACGTAACATAATAGATCGTGGATGTCTTCTGCATTCACAAAACCTCCAGCACTGAACTCTTCCACAATACCACAAAAAAGGGTTACGGTGTGAAGGCACTTGCTGCCATGAAAGGCGCAATATTTGGCTGCACTGACACCTGTGCCAGATATATATCATTTTAAATTTTTTGAACCGCAGGGTCCAACCCTGCACTCTTCCACAATACCACAAAAGGGTTACGGTGTGAATGCACTTGCTGCCATGAAAGGCGCAATATTTGGCTGCACTGACACCTGTGCCAGATATATATCATTTTAAATTTTTTGAACCCCAGGGTCCACCCCTGCATTCTTCCACAATACCACAGAGAGGTTACTGTATGATAGTACTTGCTGGCCTGGCACCAAAAGCACAATATCTGGGTGCACTGACGCCTTTACCAGATTCATATATTTTCAATATAGGACCACATGGTCCACCCCTGCAATCTTCCACAATACCACAGAGGGGTTACTGTATGATTGTACTTGCTGGCCTGGCAGTCTGGCACCAAAGGCACAATATCTGGATGCACTGACGCCCATTACCAGATTCATATCTTTTTAATATAGGACCACATGGTCCACCCCTGCATTCTTCCACAATACCACAGAAGGGTTACTGTATGATTGTACTTGCTGGCCTGGCAGTCTGGCACCAAAGGCACAATATCTGGGTGCGCTGACGCCTTGACCAGATTCATATCTTTTCAATATAGGACCACATGGTCCACCCCTGCATTCTTCCACAATACTATAGAGGGGTTACTGTATGATAGTACTTGCAGGCCTGGCACCAAAAGCACAATATTTGGGTGCACTGCCACTGACGCATGTATCAGATTCATATCCTCAGAGGGGTTACGGTGTGACGGCACTGTTGGGGACACTAAAGCAGTGATCCCCAACCCTGGTCCTCAGGGCCCACTAACAGGCCAGGTTTGCCGGATATCTGAAGCACAGCACAGGTGATATGATTTGCTGTTCAGTAATTGAAGGATTCAGTCTGCATTTCTCAAAGGTAATCCTTAAAATCTGGCCTGTTAGTGGGCCCTGAGGGACAGGGTTGGGGACCACTGCACTAAAGGACCAATTTTAAAGCACCTATTGTTACTTTCATCCAAAGCCTGCATAAGTTTCACAACAATTTAGCCAAGAAATCACTAAACTTTTCTACGTGTCCGAAAATGTCTCCTATTTTCATACAGACTGTCGCCCCAAGCAGTTGTTTATGGATAGATTAAAGGAAAATAATTTACCGTCATTTGAAACGTAATTTTTTTGTTTTTAAGTGTTTCAATACATCCTAGAAATCCGCCACTTCACGGGCAGGTTATATGGACCTCCTAGGCACGGTATTTGAAGTAATTTTTCGTTTTCATTTTTAACCCTTATTTCATGGAAAACTCACTGTCCCTTTAAATACGTCTTTTTTTAAACTTTTTGTCCTTGTTTCCTGTCCCCCAGGACACTACCCGGACCCCATACACCTTTTATGGCAAATATCTTGCATATATGCCCTCTTAGAGGGCACTCTAAAAATCGAACTTTCAGCCCCATTGACTTGTTTTGAGTTCGAGTTCGAATGCGAACCGATCTCGGGGGTGTTCGGCTCATCCCTATTCCTCACCAGCTGTGGACACAGGGATACGCTTCCCAAATGGTCCGACACAAATATGAATATGACGATATGGAGGAGATTATATATATATATATATATATAAACAGGCACTTAGACACATATACACAGGCAGACTCTGATATAGATAGAAATACAGATCTAATCTGCCACACTATCCACTTTAAGTTAACCCCTTGGTCTTACCCTACAGATCGTGCTAAGGTAGCCTTTGTTATCAATCATCTTACCGATAAAGCATTGTGTTGGGCTAACCCTCTCTGGGATACTGACAAACCCATTGTTTATAATTATCGGGAATTTTATAACCGCCTTCCGCAGAATGTTTGACCCCCCTGGTCGTAAGACTAATGCCGCTAAATCCTTGTTACGCCTGCGCCAGGGTACTAAATCCCTGGGTGATTACGCACTGGAATTTAGATCCTTGGCTTCTGAATTGAATTGGAATAATGAGGCTTTGATCGCAGTTTTTTTAGAGGGTTTGAATGATGAGCTCCAGGACGAAGTAGCGGCCAGAGATCTTCCAGAAGATCTGGAGGATCTGATCACCTACTTGTCCTTCATAGATGAACGTATTCACCATCGTAAGAATACTAAAGATAAAGCTAAAAAAACACCTGTTAGGATGCCTCCCCGGTTCCCTTTACCCCGCTCCCAGAATCCACTTCTCCTCCTGAGCCCATGCAGATAGACAGCACTAAACTCCCTGAAGCTGAAAAGCAACGCTGCCGATGTGTGTTTATATTGTGGGTTAGGGTGTTATTTGCTTAAAGGGTGCCCCAAACGCCCTCAGGGTCCTGCGGGAAACTTGCATGCCTAAGTGCCCCTTGGGGACAGCTCTTAGGTACTTTTCCTTCGTCCCCCAAACTTGAAAATAGACTCCGGGTTCCGGTCACTCTCTGTTTGGAGAATTCTCGTAACCTGGTGACTCTCTATGCCCTGGTTGACTCCGGGACTGCCGATAACTTTATCGATCTTGTTTTTGCCCGCAAACATGCTATTCCTCTTATTAAGAAAGAAACTCCTTTACTCGTACAAGCCATTGATGGCAGACCACTTGAAACCCCTTTTGTCCTTTTCGAAACTCTAGACATTACTGTCAGGATAGGACTATGTCACAAAGAGAAAATGTTTTTCCATGCCATTTTTCGCCTTCCTATCTCATTGTACTTGGGTACCCATGGTTAACTCGTCATAACCCTGTAATCGATTGGCGAGCTTGTCAAATCGCTAAGTGGGATAATGATTGCATGTTTTCTTGTATTGAGGTCCCCTTGTCTGTCAACACCTTAAATGTACCCACGGCTCCTCCTCTTACCACTACTATACCTTCTCCATACTCTGATTTGGCACCTGTGTTCGATAAGAAAGAGGCCGATAAATTACCTCCACATCGTTTGTACGATTGTGCTATCGACCTTCTCCCCAGTACCACTCCTCCCCGAGGGGTAGTCTATTCGTTATCTGAGAAAGAGCATAGGGTATTGAAGGAGTATATTACTGATTCCCTTAACAAAGGGTTTTTTCGCCCTCTCTTCCGCCGGCAGGAGCAGGATTCTTCTTTGTTCAGAAAAAAGAGGGAGACCTCAGACCCTGCATAGATTTTCATGGGTTGAACAAAATAACCATAAAAAATGCCTACCCTATCCCACTCTTCCCGAGTTGTTTGATCGCCTGAAATATTCTAAAATATTCTCTAAGCTGGATCTTAGAGGAGCCTATAGCTTGATTCGAATCAGACAGGGGGACGAGTGGAAAACTGCATTCAATACTAGATTAGGGCATTATGAGTACCTGGTTATGCCCTTTGGACTTTGGACTAAGGATGTTTTACGGGAATACACCCCTTGTTTTGTCGTTGTATATCTTGATGATGTCTTGATACATTCTCCTGACCTGAAAACCCACCACCAACATGTACGACTTGTCTTGTCTAAACTGTTGTCCAATGGCCTATATTGTAAACTCGATAAATGCCTGTTTGACGTACAACAGGTTCAATTTTTAGGCTATGTAATCTCCTCTTCCGGCTTCATGATGGATCCTAAGAAACTTGATGCAATCATTCATTGGCCTCTTCCCAAGGGTCTCAAGGCCATTCAAAGATTTATAGGCTTCTCTAACTATTATAGAAGATTTATCAAGGGTTTTTCATCCATCATGGCACCTATCACAGCATTGACTAAAAAAGGAACTGATACACAGAATTGGCCCTCCAATGCGTTAGAGGCTTTTGGAAAATTAAAAGCAGCCTTTTCCACCACACCCATCCTTCATCACCCCGATCCAACGAGACCCTTCGTGTTAGAAGTGGACGCCTCAGAGACTGGAGTAGGAGCTATGTTGTCTCAACACCCAGCCGACGACAAACCCATGCAACCTTGTGGTTTCTTCTCTAGAAAACTGTCACTTACCGAGACCCGCTATGACATCGGAGATAGGGAACTGTTGGCTATCATACTTGCCTTAAAGGAATGGCGTCACCTCTTAGAGGGTTCTAATTGTCCGTTCTCTATACTCACTGACCATAAGAATCTGATCTACCTGTCCGAAGCCAAGAGATTGAACCCCAGACAAGCTCGATGGGCTCTCTTTCTTACCTGATTTAATTTCGTCATTTCATACAGACCCGGGTCAAAAAATATTAAGGCTGATGCACTCTCCAGACAGCATGAGCCTCTATCTACTCAAATTTCGGTACCAGTTCCCATAGTGCCCAAGGAAAAAATCTTTGCCTCCCTGAGTACTCAGATCGACTCACCACTATGGAATCTGTTACTATCGAAACAGCCACTAGCACCTCCGTCGAAACCACCCAAGAAACTTTTTGTTCCTCCTGAAGAGGTCCTCTCAGTTTTACGACTATTTCACAAATCCAGATTTGCTGCACATTTTGGAGTAGAAAAAACTCTAACCCTAATCAAAAGAAACCTTTGGTGGCCTACACTTTCCAAAGATGTGACAGATTATGTTACTACCTGTTCTGTTTGTACCCGTTCTAAGTCCTCCCGTTTTAGACTTACTGGTCTTCTCCAGCCTCTACCTGTTCCTGAACGTCCCTGGTCCCATTTAGCAATGGACTTCTTGGTGGAGTTAACCCCTTCGTTTGGCCATACGGTCATTTTTGTCGTTGTCGATCGTTTCTCCAAAATGGCACATTTTATTCCATTAAGGAAACTTCCCTCCTCTAACGAGCTAGTACAAATCTTTACTAAAGAGATATTTAGACTACATGGTGTTCCAAATGTTCTCGTCTCCAATCGTGGTTCCCAATTTATATCGAAATTTTGGAGAGGATTCTGTCAACAATTAGGTGTTAAACTGTCCTTTTCCTCCGTGTATCACCCACAGATGAACGGATTAGCTGAA
Organism: Leptobrachium leishanense; assembly: GCA_009667805.1. NCBI lineage: Eukaryota > Metazoa > Chordata > Amphibia > Anura > Megophryidae > Leptobrachium > Leptobrachium leishanense. The sequence goes on from CM019069.1 coordinate 156,259,052, forward strand.
ATAACCAATCAAACGCTTGAGACTTATTTAAGATGTTTTATTTCTGATGCACAGGATGATTGGGTCACTCTATTGCCATGGGCGGAGTTTGTGTATAATAATGCCACATCTCAATCAACCAAATATTCCCCATTCGAAATAGTCAATGGTATGCATCCCACCATTTTTCCGTCCTCGTTTGTACCTCCGGATATTCCTGCTCTAGAGGACCACCTCTGTAATCTACGTGTGATTTGGGAGAAGACCAAATTAAATCTCGAATCCACTTCTTTTACTCAGAAGCGTTCTGCAGACCTCAAACGCAGACCTCCACTGGTTTATCACGTTGGGGACAAAGTTTGGCTCAGCACACATCACATCCGATTGAAGGTCCCTTTTATGAAATTTGCGCCCCGGTTCATAGGACCTTATAAGATTCTTAGGTGTATTAATCCCGTCTCGTATGCTCTGCAGTTTCCTGCATCCCTTCGTATCCCTAACACCTTTCATGTGTCCTTGCTTAAACCCCTCCTGTGCAACCGTTTTACCCGTCCCGACACTCTTCCCCCTCCTCCAGTTGTGGTAGACGGGAACCCCGAATTCTAAGTTGAGTCCATTCTGGATTCCCGTCGTTCTCGGAACAGGTTGCAGTATTTAGCTCATTGGAAGGGTTATGGTGCCGCGGATCGGACGTGGGTCTCCCTTCACGACGTTTATGCTCCTCGTTTGTTGGCCGCTTTTCAACGTCGTTTTCCTACTAAGCCGGCTCCTAACCGCCCGGTGGGCGTTCCTCGAGTAGGGGGTGCTGTCACGTTCCGGCGGCTGGCGCGGCTCTAGCGTCCTTCTCTGTGTCCCCGGGGTCTGCATCTCCCTCGCAGCCCTTCCTTGCACCCTATGCGCGCGTGCTGCCAGCCTTTCCAGGTTTAAGCTCCTGCCGGCGGCGCAACGTCATCACGCCTCCACCGTGGGCTTCCCTGCATCCTGTGATCTTGTTGGCCAATCAGATTGCAGGGCGCGAGATTTAAACATGCTTTTTGCCTTTTCTCATTGCCCTTTCATGGTTTTGCTTGCCTGACCCTTAGTGCTTTATTCTGAGACCTCTGATTGATTTTTCTGTGTATGACCTAGCTTTTGGATATTGACCTGTGTATTTCTATACCCCTTTGACTCGGCTTTTGGAACTTGACTTTGTATTCTGTTATATCCCTACGACCTGGGCTTGTGTTAGACTCCTCTGGTACCTCGTACTGTTTCTGGTTAACGCCTCATATTTTCCATACTTACCTGTCTCCATACCAGCCACTCTTAAGGACTGGTTTCTGTCCTCCTTGCTTGTTATCCCTGCCTTATAGGTTCACCTCTCGCTATTGCGTAACCCAGCCACCTCAAGGACTGGTATCGCATATAGGCTTAGGGTTACCTATTGTTACATATAGTACCGACCGTAGCACATCCTTGGACTCACGTGTGCGCGCCTGACAGCATAAAAGTGAGACAGAGGTCATTTGCATGTCCTACCCAGAATTCCTTGCTGCATATGGGGAATGTGGCACAGGAGCTCTGGGATGCAATTCTTTGAATTGCTATGATGTGCAAGTGGCTTCTGCAATAATAAACATATACACAGCTTGCAAGCCTCCATCGCATAGTGGCTCGAACCTATTTGCCCCGGAACCTGTATCCTGACAGTGAGTGGCTTCCACAAATGTTACATGAAAAGGATGACTTTGTACAGAAAATGGTTTGGTCTGATAAAGTGCGGTTTAAACTAAATGGTCCAGTAAAGTGTCATATTGTGTTTATTTGGCCCCAGAAAATCCTCACATCATGTGGACAAAGCAGTCAATTTACCGAGGCTTGATGTCTGCTAGAGGTGTGAATTCATTTCGTAACAAATCTCAATTCCTCCAGAAATGGATTAATTCGTATTTCGGAAGTACTTTCATTATTTCAAATTGAAACAAAACAAAATTGATTCGTTATACTGTTTCACAAACGAACCATTGATTGACTGATTCGTCTATGCACACTGCAGCAAAACGGTAATTTAACCCTAGCTTGCCTTTTAACCCTCATGGATAACCCTAGGCTAACAGTAGTTGAGCAGGATTTGATTTATTGTTGTTTTTGTGTAATTCAAACGAATTCTGTTTTGGTTGAAATTATTTTCAAACTAAAAACTAATTTTATAGGTGTGCAGTGCACACCCAGGGCCGGCACTGCCGCTGGGCCAGCTAGGCGGGCGCCTAGAGCGCAGTGCCCGCCTAGGGCGCAGCCAGCCCGACCAATTTAAAAAAAAATTGGCCACGGGCCAGCCTGGGGCGGCCGCGTGCTGCAGCCAGCCCCAATACGTGCTAGCGTCGCCACCGGCATCAAGGAGACGGAGGCGTGAACTTGGTGCTTCCAGCTTCCTGCACCAAGTCCACGCCTCCGTCTCCTTGACGCCAGTGGCGACGCCACCAAGTATTGGGACTGGCTTCGGAGGTGGAGAGAGGCGGAGATGGCACTGGAGCAGCAGATACCCATGTGTGAGCTGGGGCAGATATCCATGTGTGAGCCTGGGGGCAAATATCCATGTGTGAGCCTGGGGGCAAATACCCATGTGTGAGCCTGGGGGCAAATATCAATGTGTGAGCCTGGGGGGCAGATATCCATATGTGAGCTTGGGGCAAATATCCATGTGTTAGCCTGGGGCAAATATCCATGTGTGAGCTGGGGGCAAATATCCATGTGTGAGCTGGGGCAAATATCCATGTGTGAGCTGGGGCAGATATCCATGTGTGAGCCTGGGGGCAAATATCCATGTGTTAGCCTGGGGACAAATATCCATGTGTGAGCTGGGGCAATATATCCATGCCATGTGTGAACTGGGGGCAATATCTCCATGCCATGTGTGAGCTGGGGCAATATCTCCATGCCATGTGTGAGCTGGGGCAATATCTCCATGTGAGAGCTTGGTGCAAATATATCCATGTAAGAGCTGGGGGCAAATATACCAATGTGAGCTTTCTTTTTTTGGTGGGGGTGCAAGTAGCTGGTCTTGCCTAGGGTGCAAAATAGTCTAGCACCAGCCCTGTGCTATAATGTCTATAATGTCTATAATGTCTGGTGTAGACCGGTAGCCAGGTGTAGGAGGAAGGCACTGCCAATCTTCAGGGCGTTTCGGCACGGGACTTTGTGCGGGCGACGCTGGGCTTTCTTCATGACGTTCTGCCGGGACGTTGGATAGGACGCAGAGGTGCTGCTGAATTCCCTCCAAATTCTCTAGCCTTAACACCCCTCCATTTCTATCTGCGGGAACACTAAAGAATGTGATCTACCACAGGAAAAAACACCTCTGCCTGGTGCATTATGGGAAGACATTGAAATATCATGCAGAGCAATTCCTGTGGACGTTCCAGTCAATGTCGTTCATGCAGTAGTGGCCGAAATGGATTGTGTCCGGATGGTAATGGCGACCACTGAGCACCTAATGTGATGCATGATTCAAACATGACTCACAGCCGCCATTTAATGTTTATAGAAATCTAGTAATAACATTTTATGCATATATTGTTTCATGTTGACGTGTGTAAGGGATTTTATATCCAAAATTATAAGTAATTGAAATCTTCAATTCATTGCTTGCTTCTCTCCCAATTGTCCTCAGGCCATCTGTCCCAACCCCCTTTGCTGTATGGGACACCCCACCCGGCAATACCCTGAGGCAAATTCCTTATAACCTGTTTCTCTGTGACATTGTGTACACGTGGAAGTCTCTGATTGGTTATCACATCAGCTCCTCCATTTTGTTTGTAAAGGCATATATACTCCTGACTGTTGATGAATACAGTTTCAGTTTGAAGGACATGGCAAGTTGTGTCTGTGTCTCATTTTGCACAAGCGCGCGCTCATCAATGCCTGGGTACAGCAAATCCTGACAGGTAACGGAGATGGGAGGACACGTGGAGAATGGAATGGGAAAGGAGAGCCGTTCAGACCTAACAACGTGTGTGTATGTATATATATATATATATATATATAGTGTCAAGTTGAGGGGGACATGTGGGAACGCAGTTTCTCTTCTACTATTTTTTCCAGAGGGAGCTGAGTTCCCACACACTTTACATCTTATATCCAGGTGATCAGTCATATCTTTCCCTGTTATGTAGCAATAAATATAGGATTTATTTATGTATGTCTGATCTGAGTGTGTTAAGTGATAATTGAGGGACAAATCTTTGAACTCCCACACTTATTTTTGTTTTAGGACTTGACCGCTGTTTTATATATAACAAACTTCCCAGCTGTGGCCTGTTTGAGATTGGATGAGAGGTGTGTGGCCTCTGATGGGTCTGCCCTTTCCAATGATACCTCACATGAATATGTAAATTGGAAAATTAAATAAAATTATTTTTTTTCTTTTTCAAAAGCAGCATTATTCGTTTTAACTTATAAAGCAAAATATTGTGCTGGATTAACTCACCGTCTCACTTCTCATGCTGGGAGCCGGTATGAGGGGGTGGTGAAATGTGGTCTTTCACATTGTTTCCTCCAAAACAGAAGTAGAGAGGTGCGACTACTTTCTACCCCTGAATCTCCATTCTTTGCACTCCACAATTGAGGTCACTGGAAAGGTCAGAGTCCGGTCTTTCTAATGATACCTTTTGGTGGTAGTCACTTTGAACTTGAAATCAGTTGAGCGTTGTGGGACGGCAGGTTCTGGTAGGTCTGATACGTCATATTGTCCCCCCACCCTCTAAGGGATTTTTCAAAGAGAGTCGAATTGCCTCTGAAATTGCACCGAACAGGGAGTTTCCCCGTATGGGGACATTTTGTGGACATTCAGCTTTTCAAAAAGCAGACATTTCACCAAATATTGATGAATTGTCAGAGAAATATGGTGGATTCATTCGCCAGGTTTAATCAAGCGAATCCCATAGGTTTCAATGTAAAAGAAGAAAAATCCCCCTTTTTTAAAATAAATAAATAAATTATTAAACCTTTTTAGGGCACTATTACAATCCCTGCGCTAAAATGGGGGGCGGTAGGGAAGAAAAACCGCACCCGCAGGTTTTAACGGGGGATTACAATGCAGGCGCAAAAAATGCTGCCTGCATTGTTTGCGCCCGCTATGTGCCGGGATGCGCACGGCAGTGCTAACCGCAGCTGCGCGCATCCTCTCAATGGAGTCCATAGGACTCCATTGATGCAGACGCCAGCGGTCACATGACCAGCCAGATCTCGCTTCCCCCGGTCTTTCCCTGCTCTCGCCGGCCGAAGGAGGCGGTCGGAGTCGCGGTCCTCGCCGCGTGACAGAGGGTGAGTATCTGGTTAACCACCAGGTCCTGGCTCTGGTTAACTTTTCGATGGCCAGAGCCAGACGTTAATCAGCACTGGGACTTTGTAATCCAGTGCTGATTAACACTTTGCTCTTCCTATACTTAACATGGGAAGCGCAAAGTACAGTAACCTCGCGCAGAAAAGCACAAGATTCCAAACGCTATCGGGTTTTTTAACCCGTTTGCATTTGGATTGTAATATGCAGTGGATACTGCAGCTAACGGTAATGCTGACGCAGGTGAACGCTACCGTTAGTGTTAAGAATGTAATAGAGCCCTTATTCTTTTAATTTGCAGCAAAAAGTCTCTTTCTGTATCTTTTTTTCTGTATTTTAATTCCATACATTTTAGTGCAGTATTTTTTTTTATCCAGGTTTCCCTGCACTTTAGAGACCCTGCGGTGAATGCTGAATTCAGTGCATGGTCAGTGAATGTGACTCCCCGAAGTGAGGGGAATGTAAGAGCACCGAAATTCCACCGGAAAAAACCCTCTAGCCTCCCTGTGCCTATAGGTGTACATAGTGTGTGTGTGTGTGTTGTTAATATGCTGTGTGTATGTGTGTATTTGTCATTGACCTCCCTCATGAATGTGTTGTTTAAAGCTGAGTCAGGTTGGACCAAGTCAAGCATTGGAAGCGTCCAATATATTTATTTGTTTCCGATATTCAGAGCCTGAAAGTGAAATACGTTAAAGGAAAAGGCTCAATATATATAGAATACTGGGTTAGGGTTACAGTCTGTGTTTTCTAATGTTGGGGCTCCATTGCTGTGTATTAGGATTAGAGTTTCTATATTATCTCTATATAAAAATGCATTTGTATCACGTCTGTCGCCGGCTGCTTGCACTCCGATCACAGCTGCTCAATCAGCCCTCCCTATCGGCAGTTAGAAAACTCCTCCCATCGACGAGTGGAAACCGTCCCCTTACTCTCTAGCAAACCACACTCTTCAACAATATTATTCTACTTTATATAGCGCCAGCATATTCCGCAGCGCTTAACAATGTACTGCCCTCCAGGTAGGCTTACCATTAGGGTCACAGTTTCTGCTTGTATATGATTGGGGTAGGGCTAGAGTTAAGGCTGGGCTTTGGGTTACTTTTTATAATAATAAATCTTAATAGATACAATTAAGGTCTGACCGAGATATAATCTGAAAAAAATGGATCCAACTTTTTTTTCTATTCAGTATTCGTTAATTCTGAGTTGCTGTTAATTCAGAATCTGTCTGAACTAAATCGTACATGTCTAAGGCCCTAAACTATAGCCAGAACTACCTAAAATAAACCTTAAATTAAAATACAATCCCTTATTAAATGATACTTACAATAAGGCTATGCCAGGGAGGTCCTTCCACACCGCAGTCTTCATCTGAAACGAGCCACATTGATCTTGGTTTATTTAACAAGCGATGCTCTCCAAAAGCAATCCATGTCTAAAAACAGAATTCAGCCAATAAGAGAGCTCCACTCACTGGCTGAATGGTCATGTGAGCTCCCTGTGATCAAACAGAAGGGCTGTTCTCTGATTGGCCATTATGGACCCCTGGCCACCCTACGTCAAACTAGGCTTGATGCATTTTGGCCCTTCTCTGATTGGCCAAATCTGTTCCCATGAACTAACCAGGTGTAGCGCTCACTCCTGGAGGAGCCGCTGAATAAAACTCGGGATAGTCTCATCGCACTAGGAAATAACTATACACCAGCACTGTTGTGGATTTTTCTATATTATATTCTTTACTGATCCCAATAAAGCAGCATATAATACGCATATACGGTATTTGAGTAACAAGAGTTCGTAACACGGGAAAAACACGCGGCAGTAAAAGAAACTGGTTAACCCCCTCAGTTCTGGAGTGTAAGTCCCGTGAATAATAGCTCAAAAACATATATGTGTGTTGTCTAGGGTACCCGGGTACTGTGTTGAACTGGCCAATGAATGACACAAAGCAATCTTCGACTAGTCACCATTGGGGCCCTGTGAATTTAAACAATATTGCAGCGTGCGTTTCTGTTTTGGATACTGTGGCCTGGAGGCCTCTCACCAATCCGATGAATGAAACTGTCCAGCACTCGATTCCTCAACCAGAGGTTCTTCTCCGCTTGGTACAGGGACTCCGTGCCACTGAATCTGCACTCAGCTTGCCTAATCTCCACAACTGGAACAACGATCCGCCACCTGCACTCCCAATCGATCGGCGTGGCCTCCTAACGCGAGGTCCTGCCGGAACCAGCTTTTCCTCCAGACCTCTCAGCGCTTCGCAGGTAGATCTCAACACGATTACTGTCCCGGTCTCCAGCACCAGTAAGACAGCGTCTGTACTCCGGCCTGGTCACGATCCCTGACAGCTCCAACGTGCGTCCTCCACCTTTCACTGCTCCGCTCACTCTGACCATGCCTTGCATGAGGCTGCTGATCTCTTTCCTCTTCCTTGTACCACCCACTTCCTGTCCTCACGCAAAGGGTGATGGTAGATGTAGTTTGGTTTTGTCCAGCATAGTCCACAATGTCTCTGTCTCCCTCTGATGACCATAATAATTCAATGCACCGAATACAGTTCTTAAAGCAGCGCTACACCCCCCCCCCCTAAACTCTTGAGTCCCTCCAAGGGAGTGTAACAGATACATAACATTGCAATATTTACATTAATCAATACATTCAGGCTTGGTAGCAGACATATAATGGGTCAGATATACATACTCAAGCTGACTCATTTCCCTAACTACTTCAGCTAGAGTAGCAGACACTTCGGGCAGCCTTCACACAGTGGTAACAGCTTCTTCAGTGCTATGTCCCGGTGAATCATAGTTAAGTCTCTGAGGGGGCCGTATCGAACATTTGGCCTTTGATTCTGTGGTTCACAATGAGCCTTCATCCATGCAGAGTAATTGTGACGTCCTGCGCCCCCTCTGGTTAATATGGACATTCATGTCTGGACATTCTGTATCTCTGGCACCACCTCTGGTCTCATATGGACATTACAGTTTTGGACTTTTTTCATGTCATTCCCTTCTTGGATTCCAAGCCTGGTCCATACCTGGTATCAATTGGTTTAATTAGATCATTCTGTATATATGGAAGGTTCGTCTACAGGTATTACAACACTCCCACGACATCCCGGCTGCTGGACATGGTGGCATCAAGAAAACCATAGATGCCGTACATCGACACTTCTGGTGGCCATCCGTGAAGAAGGACATCATCGCCTTTGTAACCTCTTGTTCTGTTTGTGACTTGCAACAAACAACCCCGCACCCGTCCTGCTGGTCTTCTCCAACCCCTGGCTCCACCGCTGCATCCGTGGAAAGATATTTCGATGGACTTTATAGTAGATCTTCCCCCTTCGCATCGCTACACCACCATCCTGGTAGTGGTAGACCGCTGTACCAAGATGGCCCATTTCATAACAGCAGTAGGCCTACCCACAGCAGCTGAAACAGCCACCTTGTTCATCAAGGAGATATTCCGCCTCCATGGTACTCCTCGTTCCATTGTCACAGACAGAGGATCTCAGTTTACTTCCCGTTTTTGGTCCCAAATGTGTCGCAGCTTAAAAATTGCCAGGTGTCTTTCTTCAGCCTTTCATCCACAGAGTAACGGCCAGACTGAGCGGACAAATCAGACGCTGGAACAATACCTTCGTTGCTTCACTACGCATCTCCAAGACGACTGGCTGGACGTCATCCCGACTGCCGAATTTGCGTACAATAATCAGGTACACTCATCAACTCGCTTTTCACCTTTATTTGCCAATTACGGTTATCATCCTAGCACTCTTCCGGAGATGCCGCTCAACACTCCAGTTCCAGAAGTATCAACCCGCTTGAGAATCCTACGTGGTCAACTACGAACGTTACGCCACCAGTTGCGACTGGCCCAACAGAATCAAAAGAAATATGCTGATCGTGGTCGCAAGGAAGCTCCTGTGTATGCACCCGGAGACAAGGTGTTACTATCCACGGCTCATCTCTGTTTGGACTGTCCTTCGAAGAAGCTGGGCCCTCGCTACATTGGTCCATTCCCGGTCCTCAGAATGGTTAACTCCGTGGCGGCCCGCTTAACTCTTCCTTCTTCCTATAGGATCCATCCTGTCTTCCATGTATCTCTCTTGAAGCCCTGGCATGAGAATCCATTCCCGATCGGAATACGAAACCACCTGCTCCTGTACCCATATCTGGAGAAGAGGAATTCGAGATATCACGCATTCTGGATTCGAGACTCCGTTATGGCAGGTTAGAATACCTGGTACACTGGAAGGGATACAGTCCTGAAGAACGATCTTGGGAACCCAGTGCCAGCGTCCATGCTCCTGCAAAGGTTCGTGCCTTTCATATCCGTTATCCTTCCAAACCGTCGACCAAGCACACCCGGGGGTCGGGCCTTGGTGGGGGGTCCTGTAATGCCCCGCGCCGTGGTCGGACCGCGGCCGCCATGTTGGGACACCTAACAGACTCACCTGAGGTCCCGCGTGGCGCGTCGCTCCCTGGTTCCGGCCTGCAGCCTGGGGGAGGAGAGCCAGGATGTGTTCCACGCCGCCTCCGCGATCCATCTGAGCAGAAGTCAGGCGCGCATGCGCGATCGTCCACCTTAGAGTATGAAGACCTAGGTACTCTGGCGCCCTCTGCTGGTCAAGTTAAGGTACTGCATCCCACCTGCACTGGAGATCCGCGTATACCACCCATCAATCTACCAAGCACTCAGGTATCCCTATTCCATCTGCGAATCCCAGGTGAACGGTGTTCGTATGATTCCCTGAACCCTATTTAAACCTGCCGCCTTCTCCAGTTCACTAACCAGGTTATACTGTGGTTACACCACGTTATCCAGTGGTTCCCCTTCGTGTTCCTCTAAAAGGATTCTGACTTCTGTTCCTGTTGCCACGGTACCAGCTCCACCTCTGTTCTGGCCATCACGGTACCAGCTCCGCTCCTGTTCCTGCTGCCACAATACAGCTCCGCTCCTGTTCCTGTTGCCACGGTACCAGCTCCACTTCTGTTCCGGCCATCATGGTACCAGCTCCGCTCCTGTTTCCTGTTGCCACGATACAGCTCCGCTCCTGTTCCTATGGCCACGGTACAGCTCCACTTCTGTTCCGGCCATCACGGTACCAGCTCCGCTCCTGTTCCTGTTGCCACGGTACAGCTCCGCTACTGTTCCTGCTGCCACGATACAGCTCCACTTCTGTTGCCACGATACCGCTCCGCTCCTGTTCCTGTTGCCACGGTACAGCTCCGCTCCTGTTCCTATTGCCACGGTACAACTCCACTTCTGTTCTTGTTGCCACAGTACAGCTCCGCTCCTGTTCCTATTGCCACGGTACAGCTCCACTTCTGTTCCTGTTGCCACGGTACAGCTCTGCTCCGGTTTCTATTGCCACGGTACAGTTCCGCTTCTGTCCCTGCCACCACGGTACAGCTTCACTCCGCTTCCATATTCAAGCTTGCCATCGCAGTGCCAGTTCCACCTCTCGGCATACCTCTGCCCCTGGACTATTTCCAACATTGCAACCGCACTTGTTTATCCTTACAACTCTCCGTTCTGGACTTTTATTTCTGTCAAAAGAAACATTGCATTACTTTATTCTGGACTTATATTTTGTTGCCTTCAGTAAAGTTTAATCAATCATATTCCTTCTGGTCTCCTCCTTCGGCTTGCCATTGGGTTCCATACACCCAACACCATACAGGGGTCAAAGCCTCTGCCCTTACATAACCTGACCCTCATTCGCGGTGATTGAGGGCGTGCGTTGTTTTCCCATGACGTAGGACTGGACCTCCAGGGAGAGGATCTCCTAGTTCTAGCAGGCACCTATAGAGACCCTCCCTGTCTCCTTTCCGGGCACTGAGCCTTGAGGTGGCCGAATTCCCCACAGCCGAAACATCTTCCCCACGAGGATGAGGGCACACTTTCTTCCTGTGGCTCATTTGAAAATCCCCTGTCGGAGGCCACGGCAACCGCTGCTGTTCTCGTATCTGAGAGAGACCTCTGTATTTCAGTCTGCTTTTCTGCTACTTTCAAGATTGCCTGGCACAGATCCGTGTGTGTCTGTTCCATCTTAACTTGTGCTTCTTGTACTTTCTTGAGAGTCTTTTGTATCTCACCATAAACCTGGGTTGACGACTTTTGGGTTATTTCCGGCTCATGTGTCATCCGGATCATCTTCATCTGATGAACACTCGTTATACCCTATGGGTTGCGCATAGACCTTTACTCCCCTTCTTGCAAACTTCTCTTCCAGAAGGGCTTCTTCCCGAACAATTCGAATCAGTTCTAGGTAATTTAACTCTTTATTACCTTCTCGAGTCTTTAGTTGCAACATCACAGGGTCTAATGGTAGAGCACCTTTCAATATCTGCCGCATTCTAACCTGATCTACTGTAGTGGGGTCTGCTCCTTTCTTCAACAGTACTTGGTACAGTATCTTATCCAGGCGCCTCCATGTAATCTGTCATCTTCTCACCTTTTTGCTGGTAAGTATGTTCATATTGGAACATGAGCTCAGCAGCCTTTTCCGTTCGCCCGAAGACTTCCTGTAATATGTTTAGGTAGTCTGCTTACTCAATTTCAGATTCCTGGCAGCCTCTGATGCAGGTCCCTTCAGGCTCTCAGTAATACTTTGCTTCTTCTGCGCTTCAGGGACATCCCACTCATCCAGAGCCTGCATCGCCTGTTCCACCCATTCCTCGAAGGTTTCTTCGCCCACTGGAGTTGGCAAGTTTCCTGAAAAATTTTCCAGCCTTCGATATCCGAAGCTGATGTAAGAAGAGTGGACCCTCTGGCACTTAGCTACGAGGTCTCCAATGGCAGCAATGAACTCCGGCCCGATCATGGCCAGCGGGCTGGATCCAGGAATATTCGCAGAATCACCACGTGGCTTACTTGGCTGGATCAGACGAACTTCAACGTCGTCGGTCATCTTCACACTCGCGCCCTGAAAACACACTGGAACACCCTTTCTCCACTCAAAAAGAACATACTGTATGTGTGGAAAGTATCTGGGTTCACTTTAATGTCCAGAATTAACCTCCGATGTTCTGGTGTCAGCGCGCCACGGCCCGGCGAATCTGATCTTCGGCCCAAGTGTCTGCAGGAATGTCCATGACTATGCTTAACCTTATCTAGCTATTGTGCTCCTCACAGCATTTGCCAGCAGTGTCTAGATCCATAATTAACCCTTTAAGTGCGGTATCCACAGAGACTGGAATCCCGGACGAGCCCCCACATGTAGCGCTCACTCCCAGAGGAGCCGCTGAATAAACTTCGGGATATTCTCACCGCACTAGGAAATAACTATACACCAGCACTGTTGTGGATTTTTATATATTATATTCTTTACTGATCCCAATAAAGCAGCATATAATACGCATATACGGTATTTGAGTAACAAGAGTTCGTAACGCGAGAAAAATACGTGGTGGTAAAAGAAACCAGTTAACCCCCTCAGTTCTGGAGTGTAAGTCCCGTGAATAATAGCTCAAAAACATATATGTGTGTTGTCTAGGGTACCCGGGTACTGTGTTCAACTGGCCAATGAATGACACAAAGCAATCTTCGACTAGTCACCATTGGGGCCCTGTGAATTTAAACAATATTGCAGCGTGCGTTTCTGTTTTGGATACTGTGGCCTGGAGGCCTCTCACCAATCCGATGAATGAAACTGTCCAGCACTCGATTCCTCGACCAGAGGTTCTTCTCCGCTTGGTACAGGGACTCCGTGCCACTGAATCTGCACTCAGCTTGCCTAATCTCCACAACTGGAACAACAATCCGCCACCTGCACTCCCAATCGATCGGCACGGCCTCCTAACGCGAGGTCCTGCCGGAACCAGCTTTTCCTCCAGACCTCTCAGCGCTTCGCAGGTAGATCTCAACACGATTACTGTCCCGGTCTCCAGCACCAGTAAGACAGCATCTGTACTCCGGCCTGGTCGCGATCCCTGACAGCTCCAACATGCGTCCTCCACCTTTCACCGCTCCGCTCACTCTGCACATGCCTTGCACGAGGCTGCTGATCTCTTTCCTCTTCCTTGTACTACTCACTTCCTGTCCTCATGCAAAGGGTGATGGTAGATGTAGGTCAGTTTTGTCCAGCATAGTCCACAATGTCTCTGTCTCCCTCTGGTGGCCATAATAATTCAATGCACCAGAATACAGTTCTTAAAGCAGCGCTACACAGGTTAGGTCATTGTTTTACTACTTTTACATATTTCTGCCCCATTAAACATTTATGAAGGTTTATAAAGAAATAAAAAATGTTTAAAACTAATTTATGATGTAATATCTCTGTTGTTTTCTTTTTGCTCAGCATAAGACATTCTATCCTTGTCATGGACCAAGATGAAATTAAAACATTCCTCAAAACGTGTCTGGAAATGACCGGTAATTATATTATATATACTCTATGTGACAGACAGTCTGGCACCCTAACTTTGTGCCTCCGTAAGTCTGGCTTTCTTCCTGCTGGAACCCGACATCCAGGTTTCTCAGTCCAAACCTCCCTAAAATCACCAGGCAGGACCAGTGTTTGAGTGAAATAGAAGCAGAAATAGCTCTTTTATTTGAAACACACAGTTAAAACAGTTAAGGATAGAACAGCCCCCCTTCATGAACACCAACAGATAAGATCAAAAGATCAAATAACTGCACAGGTCACGGGACCTTCAAACAATGGGATGTTACTTGGATTCTGGCTAAATCTGGCTCCTGGGAGAAGAAGGGGGGGCAGGTGAAACAAAGGAATGTTTCTACACTATACAGAGAGGGAGGGCAGCTAATACACAGGGAATGTACACTATACAGAGAGCGACGGTAGCTAATACACAGGAATGTACACTATACAGAGAGCGAGGGTAGCTAATACACAGGGAATGTACACTATACAGAGAGGGAGGGGAGCTAATACACAGGAATGTACACTATACAGAGAGCGAGGTGAGCTAATACACAGGAATGTACACTAGACCTGTGCACAGCACAACATTTTGTTTTGAACTAATGTTTTAGTCCTAAAACGCAATTTATTTAGTTGCTAAAAAAAATCGTTTTCAGTTCTTTAGTATGAAAACTAATTTCATTCATCTGAAAACCAGCAGATACAATTACTATTGTAGTGGCTCCTCAGAGGGCTGAGATTGCTGATTGCTGCTTGTTACGGTATCTTTCACTCTCAGCACAATGTGTCATGCAAAGCTGTTACAGAAACTGACTGCTGCTCATCACAGCGCTCAGAGTTTCAGTAAAACTAGTAAATAATATTTTTATATATAAAGAGGTTATAACAATATTCTTTCCTTGTTTTACTGAAACTCTGAGCGCTGTTACAGTCAGTTACTGTAACAGCTGAGCCTGAAACATTGGCTGCTTGTTATATTATCTCTCAGTACAATCTCAGCGATCACAGCCACTGGATTTAAAGGCTAAAAAAAAATGCTCCTCTCTGTATAATGTAGAAAACATCCTCCTGCATTAATTAATACCCCTCTCTGTATAATGTATAGAACATCCTCCTGAATTAGTTAATGCCCCTCTCTGTATAGAACATCCTACTGCATTGGCATGTGGAAGGTGCAGAACTTCAGAATGCAATGCTTATCCAGCACAGGAGAGGGAACTTTTACTTAAACTTTGTATCTCTGTGGGGGAGACAGGATTATAAAAGCAGGGGAGAGGGAAAATATTAACGTAAATCGGTCTGAAAGCTCAGAGAAGAGGTGACCGGTGCAAATTTATTTTTATAATAAAATAAAGCACTTTAAATCTAGGGAAAACATTCAAATAAATCACACTGAAGGCTCATAATGACAGAGTAACCGTGATATCTGGATACTAAATGTATCAGACGTAAAAAACCCTTAATAACAAGCAGCACTGGGAGAGGAGAGGGACTTTATATAAAACGTGTTTTATAGATGAGGAAAGGGGGATAGTGCTCCTGGATAATATAAAATTTATCAGACCTAAGCCCCTATTATGCAGAGCGGGAGGGGAGATAACACACGTTTTATAAAGTCCCTCTCTTCTCCCAGCACCTGCTTGTTATAAAGGGGTTTTTACTATCCAGCCCTCCTCTGTCATTAGCTTTCAGTGTGATTTATTTGAATGTTTTCCTTCTCCAGCTGCTTTTATCATCTTGTCTGCCTCATAGACATGCAAGGGTTAAGTAAAGGTTTCCTCTCCTGTGCTGGCTGTCTGTGCTGCGAGTGAGTATTCTGGAGCTCTATCACTGTCAGATTTTCGGGTAGGGGTCGGGAAGGATTACGCATCCAAATCTTTTCTGTAGCTTTGCGATGTTGCGCTCTTCATTGCTGGTCTGCTTCACTCTCAATGTAATATCACAAAAAGGACTGAAACTAAAATGTAGTGCATTTTATTTTAGTTCTTTTGTTTTTTGTACTGAGCAGTTTCGTATCTCTTGAGTCATACGAAAACTAAATTTATCCCAAAATTCAGACTAAATCGTTTTAGTACTAAAACGAATGCACATGTCTAATGTACACTATACAGCGAGCGAGGGTAGCTAATACACAGGGAATGTACACAGTTTATATAACATGACACTATCAGGGTTATTCAAAGAGAGACGATCTGGCCCCAAAATGTAATCGAACAGTGAAATTCAGCGTTCGGTTACCTTTCCTGGCCATTCGGCTATTCAGAGAGCAGGCAATTCGCCAAATATTGGCGAATTGCCTGCACATTCGGTGTCTGTTCAGTGCCTGTTCAACGGTGAATCCCCATAAAAAAGCACTGCTTCAGCTATTCAGAGAACACTAACCAGCAGTGAAAGGTTTCCGAAATGCCCTGCCGTTCAGTGGTTTCATTCGTCAGGTTTATTCAGGCGAATCCCATAGGCTTCAATGTTAAAAATATTCCCATTTTAGTACAATCTATACTATAAAAGAGTAAGCCTTCAAGTGTCCGTCGCCAAAAGCGGTCTGCGCATGCGCGACGGACATTTGAAAGTGGCCGTTAAAACAAACAGGTAGCTGCGCGTGCCGGCCGCCTGCAAAAAAAAAAAAAAAAATCGGCACGAGCCGCGCGCAGCTACCCGTGTGTTTAGACGCCGCAAGCCCCGATCCTCCAGCGGTGACCGTCCTCCGGCTGTCGCGGCCTGCTCGGCGGGCATCCAGGCTCAGGCGAGCCCCCGGCTTGGTTTGGGTCTACAGGCCCAGCCGAGCCGGGGACTCGCCTAAGCCTAGAGGCCGGCCGAGCAGCCAGCCGGAGGACGGTCACCGCTGGAGCTCCGGGCCAAAGTTCCCAAAACATACTCCCCTAAATCGGCCCTGAGCTCCAGCGGTGACCTCCTCCGACCGAGCAGGTGGCTAGGCCGGCCTCCAGGCTCAGGCGAGCCCCCGGCTTGGTTTGGCCTACAGGCCCAGCCGAGCCGGGGACTCGCCTAAGCCTAGAGGCCGGCCGAGCAGCCAGCGACAGCCGGAGGACGGTCACCGCTGGAGCTCCGGGCCGAAGTTCCCAAAACATACTCCCCTAAATCGGCCCTGAGCTCCAGCAGTGACCTCCTCCGGCCGAGCAGGCTGCTAGGCCGGCCTCCAGGCTCAGGCGAGCCCCCGGCTTGGTTTGGCCTACAGGCCCAGCCGAGCCGGGGACTCGCCTAAGCCTAGAGGCCGGCTGAGCAGCCAGCGACAGCCAGGACGGTCACCGCTGGAGCTCCGGGCCGAAGTTCCCAAAACATACTCCCCTAAATCGGCCCTGAGCTCCAGCGGTGACCTCCTCCGACCGAGCAGGTGGCTAGGCCGGCCTCCAGGCTCAGGCGAGCCCCCGGCTTGGTTTGGGCCTACAGGCCCAGCCGAGCCGGGGACTCGCCTAAGCCTAGAGGCCGGCCGAGCAGCCAGCGACAGCCGGAGGACGGTCACCGCTGGAGCTCCGGGCCGAAGTTCCCAAAACATACTCCCCTAAATCGGCCCTGAGCTCCAGCGGTGACCTCCTCCGGCCGAGCAGGCTGCTAGGCCGGCCTCCAGGCTCAGGCGAGCCCCCGGCTTGGTTGGGTCTACAGGCCCAGCCGAGCCGGGGACTCGCCTAAGCCTAGAGGCCGCCGAGCAGCCAGCCGGAGGACGGTCACCGCTGGAGCTCCGGGCCAAGTTCCCAAAACATACTCCCCTAAATCGGCCCTGAGCTCCAGCGGTGACCTCCTCCGACCGAGCAGGTGGCTAGGCCGGCCTCCAGGCTCAGGCGAGCCCCCGGCTTGGTTTGGGCCTACAGGCCCAGCCGAGCCGGGGACTCGCCTAAGCCTAGAGGCCGGCCGAGCAGCCAGCGACAGCTGGAGGACGGTCACCGCTGGAGCTCCGGGCCGAAGTTCCCAAAACATACTCCCCTAAATCGGCCCTGAGCTCCAGCGGTGACCTCCTCCGGCCGAGCAGGCTGCTAGGCCGGCCTCCAGGCTCAGGCGAGCCCCCGGCTTGGTTGGGCCTACAGGCCCAGCCGAGCCGGGGACTCGCCTAAGCCTAGAGGCCGCTGAGCAGCCAGCGACAGCCAGAGGACGGTCACCGCTGGAGCTCCGGGCCGAAGTTCCCAAAACATACTCCCCTAAATCGGCCCTGAGCTCCAGCGGTGACCTCCTCCGACCGAGCAGGTGGCTAGGCCGGCCTCCAGGCTCAGGCGAGCCCCCGGCTTGGTTTGGGCCTACAGGCCCAGCCGAGCCGGGGACTCGCCTAAGCCTAGAGGCCGGCCGAGCAGCCAGCGACAGCCGGAGGACGGTCACCGCTGGAGCTCCGGGCCGAAGTTCCCAAAACATACTCCCCTAAATCGGCCCTGAGTTCCAGCGGTGACCTCCTCCGGCCGAGCAGGCTGCTAGGCCGGCCTCCAGGCTCAGGCGAGCCCCCGGCTTGGTTTGGGCCTACAGGCCCAGCCGAGCCGGGGACTCGCCTAAGCCTAGAGGCCGGCTGAGCAGCCAGCGACAGCCAGAGGACGGTCACCGCTGGAGCTCCGGGCCGAAGTTCCCAAAACATACTCCCCTAAATCGGCCCTGAGCTCCAGCGGTGACCTCCTCCGGCGAGCAGGCTGCTAGGCGGCCTCCAGGCTCAGGCGAGCCCCCGGCTTGGTTTGGGCCTACAGGCCCAGCCGAGCCGGGGACTCGCCTAAGCCTAGAGGCCGGCTGAGCAGCCAGCGACAGCCAGAGGACGGTCACCGCTGGAGCTCCGGGCCGAAGTTCCCAAAACATACTCCCCTAAATCGGCCCTGAGCTCCAGCGGTGACCTCCTCCGGCCGAGCAGGCTGCTAGGCCGGCCTCCAGGCTCAGGCGAGCCCCCGGCTTGGTTTGGGCCTACAGGCCCAGCCGAGCGGGGACTCGCCTAAGCCTAGAGGCCGGCCGAGCAGCCAGCGACAGCCGGAGGACGGTCACCGCTGGAGCTCCGGGCCGAAGTTCCCAAAACATACTCCCCTATATCGGCCCTGAGCTCCAGCGGTGACCTCCTCTGGCAGAGCAGGCTGCTAGGCCGGACTCCAGGCTCAGGCGAGCCCCCGGCTTGGCTTGGGCCTACAGGCCCAGCCGAGCTGGGGACTCGCCTAAGCCTAGAGGCCGGCCGAGCAGCCAGCGACAGCTGGAGGACGGTCACCGCTGGAGCTCCGGCCGAAGTTCCCAAAACATACTCCCCTAAATCGGCCCTGAGCTCCAGCGGTGACCTCCTCCGGCCGAGCAGGCTGCTAGGCGGCCTCCAGGCTCAGGCGAGCCCCCGGCTTGGCTTGGGCCTACAGGCCCAGCCGAGCCGGGGACTCGCCTAAGCCTGGAGGGCGGCCTAGCAGCCTGTGACAGCCAGAGGACAGCCACCGGTGGAGCTCCGGGCCAATGTAAGAGGATGTTGCCTACACATACTCACCGACATCGGCCCTTAGCTCCTCCAGCGATGGCGGTCCCGCTTCCAGCGTCCTCTCTCTCTTCGTTGGTCGCCGGTATGACGTCACGAAAGCCTTTGACCTCGGGTCAAAATGCCGGGGTCAAAGGCTTTCGTTACATCATGCCGGCGACCAATGAAGAGAGAGAGGAAGCGGACCGCCATCGCTGGAGGAGCTAAGGGCCGATGTCGGTGAGTATGTGTAGGCAACATCCCCCTACATTGGCCCGGAGCTCCAGCGGTGGCTGTCGCAGGGAGCTCGGCCGGCCTCCAGGCTTAGGCGAGCCCCCGGCTCGGCTGGGCCTGTAGGCCCAAGCCAAGCCGGGGGCTCGCCTGAGCCTGGAGGCCGGCTGAGCAGCCTGCGACAGCCGGAGGACGGTCACCGCTGGAGCTCAGGGCCGAAGTTGCCAAACATACTCCCCTACATCGGCCCTGAGCTCCAGCGGTGACTTCCTCCGGCTGTCGCTGGCTGCTAGGCGGCCTCCAGGCTCAGGCGAGCCCCCGGCTTGGCTTGGGCCTACAGGCCCAGCCGAGCCGGGGACTCGCCTAAGCCTGGAGGGCGGCCTAGCAGCCTGTGACAGCCAGAGGACAGCCACCGGTGGAGCTCCGGGCCAATGTAAGAGGATGTTGCCTACACATACTCACCGACATCGGCCCTTAGCTCCTCCAGCGATGGCGGTCCCGCTTCCAGCGTCCTCTCTCTCTTCGTTGGTCGCCGGTATGACGTCACGAAAGCCTTTGACCTCGGGTCAAAATGCCGGGGTCAAAGGCTTTCGTTACATCATGCCGGCGACCAATGAAGAGAGAGAGGAAGCGGACCGCCATCGCTGGAGGAGCTAAGGGCCGATGTCGGTGAGTATGTGTAGGCAACATCCCCCTACATTGGCCCGGAGCTCCAGCGGTGGCTGTCGCAGGGAGCTCGGCCGGCCTCCAGGCTTAGGCGAGCCCCCGGCTCGGCTGGGCCTGTAGGCCCAAGCCAAGCCGGGGGCTCGCCTGAGCCTGGAGGCCGGCTGAGCAGCCTGCGACAGCCGGAGGACGGTCACCGCTGGAGCTCAGGCCGAAGTTGCCAAAACATACTCCCCTACATCGGCCCTGAGCTCCAGCGGTGACTTCCTCCGGCTGTCGCTGGCTGCTAGGCCGGCCTCCAGGCTCAGGCGAGCCCCCGGCTTGGCTCGGGCCTACAGGCCCAGCCGAGCCGGGGCTCGCCTAAGCCTGGAGGCCGGCCGAGCTGCCTGCGACAGCCACCGCTGGAGCTCCGGGCCAATGTAGGGGGATGTTGCCTACACATACTCACCGACATCGGCCCTTAGCTCCTCCAGCGATGGCGGTCCCGCTTCCTCTCTCTCTTCATTGGTCGCCGGCATGACTCGCCTAAGCCTAGAGGCCGGCCGAGCAGCCAGCGACAGCCGGAGGACGGTCACCGCTGGAGCTCAGGGCCAATGTAGGAGGATGTTGCCTACACATACTCACCTACATCGGCCCTTAGCTCCTCCAGCGATGGCGGTCCCGCTTCCAGCGTCCTCTGTGTCTCCGTTGGTCGTCGTATGACGTCACGAAAACCTTTGACCCTGGTCAAAGGCTTTTGTGATGTCATACCGGTGACCAACAGAGAGAGGACACTGGAAGCGGGACTGCCATCGCTGGAGGGCCGATGTAGGTGAGTATGTGCTCTCCACACCCACCCTGCTTGCTCGGCCGGTATCCAAGCTTAGGCGAGCCCCCGGCTTGGCCTGGGCTTAGAGGCCCAGCCGAGCCGGGGACTCACCTAAGCATGGAGGCCGGCCGAATTGCCTGCTCGGGCGTCCTCCAGGCTCAGGCGAGTCCACGGCTCGGCTGGGCCTCTAGGCCAAGCCAAGCCGGGGGCTCGCCTAAGCTTGGATGCCGCCCGAGCTACTTGCTTGGCCGGCATCCAGGCTAAGGCGAGCCCCCGGCTTGGCCTGGGCCTAGAGGCCCAGCCGAGCCGGGGGCTCGCCTGAGCCTGGATGCCGGCCATACACACACACACTGTAAAAAACATATATGTGTGTATATATATCCACATGGGGTTACAGTGTGTGTGTGTGTGTGTATATATATATATATATATATATACACACACACACTGTACCCCATGTGGATATATATACACACATATGTTTTTTACAGTGTGTGTGTGTATGGCCGGCATCCATGCGCGCAGCCCACGGGGTGCTGTGCGGTTGGATGCGCGCGCAGCCGGGTGCGCGCACGCCACCCGCCGCAGCACGCCCAAAGCGTCCTACGGAGGTTTGCTGCGCGCGCATCCAACCTCCGTTGGACGCTTTGGGCGTGCTGCGGCAGGTGGCGCGCGCGCATCCAACCGCAACAGCCTGTTACGGAGGTTGCCACGCGCCTGAGCCCAGCGCCTGAGCGCAGAGCCTGAGCGCAGAGCCTGAGCCCAGCGCCTGAGCGCAGAGCCTGAGCCAAGCGCCTGAGCCCAGCGCCTGAGCGCAGAGCCCAGCGCCTGAGCGCAGAGCCCAGCGCCTGAGCCCAGAGCCCAGCGCCTGAGCCCAAGCCCAGCGCCTGAGCGCAGAGCCCAGCGCCTGAGCCCAGCGCCTGAGCGCAGAGCCCAGCGCCTGAGCCCGCGCCTGAGCGCAGAGCCCAGCACCTGAGCCCGGCGCCTGAGCGCAGAGCCCAGCGCCTGAGCCCAGCGCCTGAGCGCAGAGCCCAGTGCCTGAGCCCAGCGCCTGAGCGCAGAGCCCAGCGCCTGAGCGCAGAGCCCAGTGCCTGAGCCCAGCGCCTGAGCGCAGAGCCCAGTGCCTGAGCCCAGCGCCTGAGCGCAGACCCAGCGCCTGAGCCCAGCGCCTGAGCGCAGAGCCCAGCGCCTGAGCGCAGAGCCCAGCGCCTGAGCCCAGCGCCTGAGCGCTGAGCCCAGCGCCTGAGCGCAGAGCCCAGCGCCTGAGCCCAGCGCCTGAGCCCAGCGCCTGAGCGCAGAGCCCAGCGCCTGAGCCCAGCGCCTGAGCGCAGAGCCCAGCGCCTGAGCGCAGAGCCCAGCGCCTGAGCCCAGAGCCCAGCGCCTGAGCCCAGCGCCTGAGTGCAGAGCCCAGCGCCTGAGCCCAGCGCCTGAGCGCAGAGCCCAGCGCCTGAGCGCAGAGCCCAGCGCCTGAGCGCAGAGCCTAGCGCCTGAGCCCAGCGCCTGAGCGCCTGAGCCCAGCGCCTGAGCGCAGAGCCCAGCGCAGAGCCCAGCGCCTGAGCCCAGCGCCTGAGCGCAGAGCCCAGCGCAGAGCCCAGCGCCTGAGCCCAGCGCCTGAGCGCAGAGCCCAGCGCATGAGCGCAGAGCCCAGCGCCTGAGCGCAGAGCCCAGCGCCTGAGCCCAGCGCCTGAGCGCAGAGCCCAGCACCTGAGCGCAGAGCCTAGCGCCTGAGCCCAGCGCATGAGCGCAGAGCCCAGCGCCTGAGCGCAGAGCCCAGCGCCTGAGCGCAGAGCCTAGCGCCTGAGCCCAGCGCAGAGCCTAGCGCCTGAGCGCCTGAGCCCAGCGCCTGAGCGCCTGAGCCCAGCGCCTGAGCCCAGCGCCTGAGCGCAGAGCCCAGTGCCTGAGCGCAGAGCCCAGCGCCTGAGCGCCTGAGCCCAGTACCTGAACACAGCCCAGCGCCGAGTGCAGAGCACAGAGCAGAGCGCCAAGCAGAGCACAATAGATGGCACAGAGCAGAGCACAACCCATTAAAGGCACAGAGCCGAGCACAATAAACGCCACAGAGCCGAGCACAATAAACGCCACAGAGCCGAGCACAATAAACGCCACAGAGCCGAGCACAATAAACGCCACAGAGCCGAGCACAATAAACGCCACAGAGCCAAGCACAAAAAAACGCCACAGAGCCAAGCACAGCACAAAAAACGGCACAAAGCACAGCACAATAAACGGCGCCGAGCACAGAACCAAGCACAACACAATAAACGGCGCAGAGCACAATAAAAAGCAGAGCACGATATACGGCACGGAGCAGAGCACAGAGCCGATGTGCAGAGCCCAGCACAGAGCCGAGCAAAACAGAATAAACGCCACAGAGCCGAGCACAATAAACTCCACAGAGCCGAGCACAGTACAATAGACGGCACAGAGCCGAGCACAACAGAATAAATGCCACAGAGCCGAGCACAGAGCCAAACACAGCACAATAAATGGCACCGAACCAAGCACAACGCACCACACTTATCAATAGACTGCCCTCTGGGCAGGCTTTACACCTAGTATCTAATAAACCGTTGATTATAATATTCTGCAGTAAAAAGCTCCTTTAGATAGATTTTTTTTGGGATATTTCAAGCATTTTTCGGGATTTATTATTTGAAATGAATTTCCGATTTATTTTTTTTACTTCTTTTTTCTGTAATAGTCCTTTTTATTATCATTCATTGGATTTTATATGTAAATTTCAGACATTTTGGCTCAGTAGTTTCTTTGCAAACAGCGTTTCACTTTTCAAACATTCAAGCAAACTGTTTTGCTAATTTGTTCCTTCCATTCGTCTGCGGTGTCGGGTTTTTCCGGCGGCTGTGCTGCGTTTTATTGGCTCCTACTCGGGTTTCTCCGTCATGTTCAGCGGGGCTAATCCAGATGTTTTTGCGGGTTTCAGTGTGCGTTCGCCGGGTTTTGCAGTGAGTTTTCGCTGGGTTTGCAGTGACCTTTCCCTGCAATTCGGGGACCCTGTGGTGCTTGCTGAATACACCGCAGGGTCACCGAAATAGGATCACTGAATTGAAGAGAACGACAAGTCACCGATCGTGCAGTGACTTTTCGATTCTCTTTGAATAACCCTGTTTATAAATACGTAAGGGGTTAATACACAGATATCAGGGAATAGGGGAATTAATGGACTAAAGGTAGTTGGTTCTGGGGTAACTGACCATTATGCCGAGGCCCCTGGAGGACTTTCCCAACACCCCCAAACTAAACAGATTCCTGGAGAAATATTAACCCCTGCAGCCTGGGTCTGTCACACTCTACTTCACGTGTAGACTTGTGTGTGATATTTATCACTACTGCATTTCAATATTTTTACTCTTTTCTCAGGAATTCCCCCCATTGTTGTTCTCAGCTTCAAAGCAAGTGGACAATACCATAAAGTTGAAGAGTGGTTCAGGAGTTTGGGAGCAGAGACTGTCTTTGCTGTGGAGAATTACACGGAGGAAGATCATGTAGCAACGCGTGGAAGACACACCGATATGTTAAACATCATGAAAAGAGCAATAGAAGATGTAAAACTCTGTATGGAAAGTGAGAAAAACCCGAGGCGAGAACGTGTAGAACGAAAGTTTAAACTGCTGAGGCTGGCGAACAGGACCGATCAGGAGAGACGCAGGGACGAGTCTCACGTAACACAAAGAAAAGAGGAAGAAAAGTCGTGCTCTGTATCATAGACTGCATACCGTATCATGGGTAACACTTTCACTACCAAGAACTTTCTATTTAAAGCAAATAAAATCTAATCAGGCCATGTCGCAGGACCCCCTGCAATAACTTTCATTAAAAAGCTGCTCCGGCCGCCCTGTCACATGTTTTATGGATACAGGGTGTGAATCACACAGAACTCGGAGTTAACTCTGGACCTGGACTCCTATTTGACTTGTTACTTTGCTTCATTGTGTTAATAATGGAATTAAAATAACTGCTTTGAGGTGTAGCTGAGTAAGTAGTTAACAAAGGATAACAAGCACAATGGGTTAATTATCTCCTGTGGACACGGTTTGTTATTTGATTATCTGTCCCTAACCTAATCATGTGTTAGACACAAAAATGCCGGCAAGAAATTTCCAAATTACCATCACGAAGTGCAAATTACCATCACGACGTGCAAATTACCATCACGACGTGCAAATAACCATCACAACACGCAAATTACCATCATGACGTGCAAATTACCATCACAAAGCACAAATTACCATCATGATGTGCAAATTACCATCATGACGTGCAAATTACCATCACAAGGTGCAAATTACCATCACAAGGTGCAAATTACCATCACGAAGCGCAAATTACCATCAGGACACGCAAATTACCATCACGACGAGCAAATTACCATCACGACACACAAATTACCATCACGACGCGCAAACTACCATCACGACACGCAAATTACCATCACGATGCCCAAATTACCATCACGACGGGGAAAATACCATCACGAAGCGCAAATTACCATCAAGACACGCAAATTATAATCACAAAGCGCAAATTACCATCACGACGTGCAAATTACCATTACAACGCGCAAATTACCATCACGACGTGCAAATTACCATGACAACACGCAAATTACCATCATGATGTGCAAATTACCATCACAACACGCAAATTACCATCACAACGTGCAAATTACCATCACAACGTGCAAATTACCATCACGACACGCAAATTACCATCACGATGCGCAAATTACCGTCACGAAGGGCAAATTACCATCACGACGTACAAATTACCATCATGACGTGCAAATTACCATCACGACACGCAAATTACCATCATGACGCGCAAATTACCATCACGAAGGGCAAATTACCATCACGACGTACAAATTACCATCACGAAGTGCAAATTACCATCACGACACGCAAATTACCATCACGACATGCAAATTACCATCATGACACGCAAATTACCATCATGACACGCAAATTACCATCACGAAGTGCAAATTACCATCACGACAAACCTATAAGATTAGGCAGAAAGAGGCAAAGCAATTTATAAGAACTTCCAAAGCACACGCAGAAGAGAAAATAGCTCAGTCAGTAAAAAAGGGGGACAAAACATTTTTTAGATACATAAACGAGAAAAGAAAAGTAAAACAAGGATTAGTTAGATTAAAAACAAAGGAAGGAAGGTATGTAGAAGAAGATAAAAGTCTCGCTGACTGCCTCAATGAATATTTTTGTTCAGTCTTTGCAGAAGAAAAGGAAGGAAAGGGACCTCAGTTAGGAGAGAACACTAAAGAGACATTTACATATGAGTTTACAGAGGAGGAGGTTCTACAGCAGCTGTCTAAAGTAAAGACAAATAAGTCAATGGGCCTGATGGGATCCACCCTAAATTATTAAAAGAGCTCAGTGATGTAATAGCAAAACCGTTAACAGATTTATTTAACCAATCCTTGTTAACGGGAGTCGTCCCAGAAGACTGGAAATTAGCAAATGTTGTGCCCATTTACAAGAAGGGTAGTAGGAAGGAATCGGGGAACTATAGGCCAGTTAGTCTTACGTCAGTAGTGGGGAAATTAATGGAAACCATGTTAAAGGAAAGGATTGTTGAACATCTAAAAACACATAGATTACAGGATCAGAAACAACATGGGTTTACCTCAGGGAGATCATGCCAAACTAATCTTATTTTGATTTTTTTTGATTGGGTAACAAAAATAATAGACACAGGTGGTGCAGTAGACATTGCTTATTTAGATTTCAGTAAGGCTTTTGATACTGTTCCGCATAGAAGGCTTATCAATAAATTGCAATCTTTGATCTTGGATTCCAATATTGTTGAATGGATTAGGCAGTGGCTGAGTGACAGGCAACAGAGGGTTGTGGTAAATGGAGTTTATTCGGCGCAAGGTCTTTTTACCAGTGGGGTACCTCAGGGGTCAGTACTTGGACCCATCCTCTTTAATATTTTTATTAGTGATATTGCAGAAGGTATTAATGGAAAAGTATGTCTTTTTGCTGATGACACAAAGATTTGCAACAGGGTTGACGTTCCTGGAGGGATCAGCCAAATGACAAATGATTTGGGTAAACTAAAAAAATGGTGGGAGTTGTGGCAATTGAGTTTTAATGTGGATAAGTGCAAGATAATGCACCTGGGACGTAAAAACCCAAGGGCTGAATATAGAATATTTGATACATTCCTAACCTCAACATCTGAGGAAAGGGATTTAGGGGTCATTATTTCAGAGGATCTAAGGGTAAGTAGTCAATGTAATAGAGCAGCAGGAAATGCTAGCAGAATGCTTGGTTGTGTAGGGAGAGGTATTAGCAGTAGGAAAAGGGAAGTGCTCATGCCACTGTACAGAGCACTGGTGAGACCTCACTTGGAGTACTGTGTGCAGTACTGGAGACCGTATCTCCAGAAAGATATAGACATCGTAGAGAGAGTTCAGAGAAGGGCTACTAAAATGGTGTTACGGCTTGAAGGAGAAAAGTTACCAGGAAAGGCTTAATGATCTTAACATGTACAGCTTGGAAAAGAGACGAGACAGAGGAGATATGATAGAAACATTTAAATACGTAAAGGGAATCCACAAGGTAGAGGAAGGGAGTATATTTAAAAGGAAACAAAATAGCAAAACAAGAGGACATAGTCTTAGATTAGAGGGGCAAAGGTTTAAAAGTAACATCAGGAAGCATTATTTTACTGAGAGGGTGGTGGATACATGGAACAGTCTTCCAGTAGAAGTGGTAGAGGCCAAAACAGTAATTGAATTTAAGCAAGCATGGGATAGGCATAAGGCTATCCTAAACAAAAGATAAATCCAGGTAAAGTATCCATGTAATTGGGCAGACTAGATGGGCCGAAAGGTTCTTATCTGCCGAAATTTTTCTATGTTTCTATGTTTCTACGACGTGCAAATTACCATCACGAAGCGCAAATTACCATCACGACATGGAAATTACCATTATGACGTGCAAATTACCATACCGAAGCGCAAATTACCATCACAACGTGCAAATTACCATCACAATGCGCAAATTACCGTCACGACACGCAAATTACCATCACGAAGCTCAAATTACCATCACGAAGTGCAAATTACCATCACGATGTGCAAATTACCATCACAAAGCGCAAATTACCATCATGAAGCACAAATTACCATCATGAAGCACAAATTAACATCATGACGTGCAAATTATCATCACAAGGCGTAAATTACCATCACAGGGCATAAATTACCATCACGATGTGCAAATTATCATCACAACAGCAAATTACCACCACAACGCGCAAATTACCATCACGACACGCAAATTACCATCACGACACGCAAATTACTATCACAACATGCAAATTACCATCACAACGTGCAAATTACCATTACAACGTGCAGATTACCATCACAAAGCGCAAATTACCATCACGAAGCGCAAATTACCATCACGACGCACAAATTACCATCACGACACACAAATTACCGTCATGGCAATGCAAATTACCATCACGGCAACGCAAATTACGGTCAGGACATGCAAATTACCATCACGACACGCAAATTACCATCACGACATGAAAATTACCATCACGACGCGCAAATTACCATCACGACATGCAAATTACCATCATGACGCGCAAATTACCATCACGACGTGCAAATTACCATCACGGCACGCAAATTACCATCATGACTCGCAAATTAATATCACGACGTGCAAATTACCATCATGACATGCAAATTACCATTACGACGTGCAAATTATCATCACGACACGTGAATTACCATCACGACACGCGAATTACCATCACGACACGCAAATTACCGTCAGAACACGCAAATTACCATCATGACACGCAAATTACCATCACGACATGCAAATTACCATCAGAACACGCAAATTACCATCATGACACGCAAATTACCATCACGACGCGCAAATTACCATCACGACGTGCAAATTACCATCACGTCGTGCACATTACCATCACGACACGCAAATTACCATCACGGCAACGCAAATTACGGTCAGTACACGCAAATTACCATCACGACACGCAAATTACCATCACGAAGTGCAAATTACCATCACGACGTGCAAATTACCATCCCAAAGCGCAAATTACCATCATGACACGCAAATTACAATCACGAAGCGCAAATTACCATCACAACGCGCAAATTACCATCACAACGTGCAAATTACCATCACAACGTGCAAATTACCATCACAACGCGCAATTTACCATCACGACACGCAAATTACCATCACGACGTGCAAATTACCATCACGACACGCAAATTACCATCACGTCGTGCAAATTACCATCTTGATGCGCAATAAACCATCACGACACGCAAATTACCATCACGGCAACGCAAATTACGGTCAGGACACGCAAATTACCATCACGACGCTCAAATTACCATCACGACATGCAAATTACCATCACGGCAATGCAAATTACGGTCAGCACACGCAAATTACCATCACGACGTGCAAATTACCATCACGACGTGCAAATTACCATCACGAATCGCAAATTACCATCACAGTGCGCAAATTACCATTTCGACGGCAAATTACCATCACGACATGCAAATTACCATCACGACGCACAAATTACCATCACGACATGCAAATTACCATCATGACGTGCAAATTACCATCATGACGTGCAAATTACCATCACGGCACTCAAATTACCATCATGACTCACAAATTAATATCACGACGTGCAAATTACCATCATGACATGCAAATTACCATTACGATGTGCAAATTATCATCACGACACGCGAATTACCATCACGACACGCAAATTACCGTCAGAACACGCAAATTACCATCATGACACGCAAATTACCATCACGACACGCAAATTACCATCAGAAAACGCAAATTACCATCATGACACGCAAATTACCATCACAACGCGCAAATTACCATCAGAAAACGCAAATTACCATCATGACACGCAAATTACCATCACGACGCGCAAATTACCATCACGACGTGCAAATTACCATCACGTCGTGCACATTACCATCACGACACGCAAATTACCATCAGAACACGGAAATTACCATCACGACGCGCAAATTACCATCACGACACACAAATTACCATCACGACGTGCAAATTACCATCACGACTCGCAAATTACCATCACGGCAACGCAAATTACGGTCAGTACACGCAAATTACCATCACGACACGCAAATTACCATCATGAAGCGCAAATTACCATCACGACGCGCAAATTACCATCCCAAAGCGCAAATTACCATCATGACATGCAAATTACAATCACGAAGCGCAAATTACCATCACGACGCGCAAATTACCATCACAACGTGCAAATTACCATCACGACGCGCAATTTACCATCACGACACGCAAATTACCATCACGACGTGCAAATTACCATCACGACATGCAAATTACCATCACGTCGTGCAAATTACCATCTTGACGCGCAATTTACCATCATGACGCGCAAATTACCATCACGGCAACGCAAATTATGATCAGGACACGCAAATTACCATCACGACGCTTAAATTACCATCACGACATGCAAATTACCATCACGACACGCAAATTACCATCACAACACAGAAATTACCATCACGATACGCAAATTACCATCACGACGTGCAAATTACCATCACTTCGTGCAAATTACCATCACGACGCGCAATTTACCATCACGACGTGCAAATTACCATCACAATGTGCAAATTACCATCACGGCAACGCAAATTACAGTCAGGACACGCAAATTACCATTACGACGCGCAAATTACCATCACGACATGCAAATTACCATCACGACATGCAAATTACCATCACGGCAATGCAAATTACGGTCAGCACACGCAAATTACCTTCACGACGTGCAAATTACCATCACGACGTGCAAATTACCATCACGAATCGCAAATTACCATCACAGTGCGCAAATTACCATCTCGACGGCAAATTACCATCACGACATGCAAATTACCATCATGACACGCAAATTACCATCACGACACGCAAATTACCATCATGACCCGCAAATTACGATTACAACGTGCAAATTATCATCACGACACGCAAATTACCATCACGACACGGAAATTACCATCACGACACGCAAATTACCATCACGACGTGCAAATTGCCATCACGTCGTGCAAATTACCATCACGACACGCAATTTACCATCACGACGTGCAAATTACCATCACGTTGTGCAAATTACCATCACGGCAACGCAAATTACAGTCATGACACGCAAATTACCATTACGACGCGCAAATTACAATCACGACATGCAAATTACCATCACGACATGCAAATTACCATCACGGCAATGCAAATTACAGTCAGCACACGCAAATTACCATCACGACGTGCAAATTACCATCACGAATCGCAAATTACCATCACAGTGCGCAAATTACCATCTCGACGGCAAATTACCATCACGACATGCAAATTACCATCACGACATGCAAATTACCATCACGGCAGCGCAAATTACGGTCAGCACACGCAAATTACCATCACGACGTGCAAATTACCATCACGAATCGCAAATTACCATCACAGTGCGCAAATTACCATCTCGACGGCAAATTACCATCACGACATGCAAATTACCATCATGACACGCAAATTACCATCACGACACGCAAATACCATCATGACCCGCAAATTACGATTACAACGTGCAAATTACCATCACGACACGCAAACTACCATCACGACATGCAAATTACCATCAGGACACGCAAATTACCATCACAACGCGCAAATTACCATCTCGACGTGCAAATTAACATCATGACACACAAATTACCATCAAGACATGCAACTTACCATCACGACACACAAATTACCATCACGACACACAAATTACCATCACGACACGCAAATTACCATCACGACGTGCAAATTACCATCACGTCGTGCAAATTACCATCACGACGCGCAAATTACCATCACGGCAACGCAATTTACGGTCAGGACACGCAAATTACCATCACGACGCACAAATTACCATCACGACATGCAAATTACCATCACGACACACAAATTACCATCACAACACGGAAATTACCATTACGACGCGCAAATTTCCATCACGACGTGCAAATTACCATCACGTCGTGCAAATTACCATCACGACACGCAATTTACCATCACGACGTGCAAATTACCATCACGACGTGCAAATTACCATCATGGCAACGCAAATTACAGTCAGGACACGCAAATTACCATCACGATGCGCAAATTACCATCACGACATGCAAATTACCATCACGACACGTAAATTACCATCACGACATGGAAATTACCATCACGACGAGCAAATTACCATCACGACGTGCAAATTACCATCACGTCGTGCAAATTACCATCACGACGCGCAATTTACCATCACGACGTGCAAATTACCATCACGACGTGCAAATTTCCATCACGGCAACGCAAATTACAGTCAGGACACGCAAATTACCATTACGACGCGCAAATTACCATCACGAAATGCAAATTACCATCACGACATGCAAATTACCATCACGGCAACGCAAATTACGGTCAGCACAGGCAAATTACCATCACGACGTGCAAATTACCATCACGACGTGCAAATTACCATCACGAATCGCAAATTACCATCACAATGCGCAAATTACCATCTCGACGGCAAATTACCATCACGACTTGCAAATTACCATCACGACACGCAAATTACCATCATGACCCGCAAATTACGATTACAACGTACAAATTACCATCACGACACGCAAACTACCATCACGACATGCAAATTACCATGACGACACGCAAATTACCGTCAGGACACGCAAATTACCATCACAACGCGCAAATTACCATCTCGACGTGCAAATTAACATCACGACACACAAATTACCATCAAGACATGCAAATTACCATCACGACGCACAAATTACCATCACGACACACAAATTACCATCACGACACGCAAATTACCATCACGACGTGCAAATTACCATCACGACGTGCAAATTACCATCACGACATGCAAATTACCATCACGACACGCAAATTACCATCACATCACGCAAATCACCATCAAGACGCGCAAATTACAATCACGACGCGCAAATTACCATCACAACGTGAAAGGCAATATTTTAACACCTCGTAAAAGCTAGCGTTAAATGATTCTGCAAATGCGAAACCATTCAACAAGCTGTACCCCCCCTATTACATCCCATATTCCCCTCTCATCCTGCCCCAGGAGAAGAGAGAGACTGGGGATAAATAGTTCCTAGTCTCCCTGCATGCCCATTCGGCGGCAGTGAGCAATCTCGCACACAGCTCACGGCCCAGAAACGCAAGGATGAAACTCGAGCGGAAGCATAAGCATTTTACCCTTAAGCCTCTTTCACCTCTTCTTACTTCAGTTACCTAACTTCCTTTCCCACCATACCACCCCCCACCTCCCCATGAATAAAGCACACAACAAAAGTGTTGGCGGTTTGAAAAGGTCACGTCTTTTATTAATTATGGCCAGAATCATTGCCTTTATGGCAGAATTATTAGTGTTCCTCGCTTTCTCAAAATAGGTAACACCAGATAACACTGGTACCAGAAATCCAGTCAGATAACACTGGCAACCGCAATGCACCACAAGCATTGCCCAGAAATAGTGGCCGGCCCCACCTGGCTAAACTAGCGTGACCATGTGCTGCTTTCTTTATGGCAAATAGCAGGCCGAGAGGATCTGCAAACCAGGAGGTACCTGTGTTTGGCCGCAAAACCATCCCCCAGACCCCCTAACCTACAGACCCTCCCCCTCTATCACCTCTCCACGTGCCAGGGCCGCATATTTCACCTCCACTAACCAGGTCTTTAACCAAACGATTCTCCCCGGCTTGGGCCGCAAAACCACCAGCCGAAGAAAATATCGATGCAATCCTCCAGCTCCGGCTGCAAAACCACCAGCTGGCTTCATGTACACATGGTGACGCTATCTGATCTCTCAACTAGATCATGCCCATAACTAAAGTAATCCACCGGCTTCGGCCGAAAAACCCCCAACCGGCTTTCTGCAGCATGGTACGACTCCATGTGGGCCCCACGGGCGGTCTTGAATGACAGGCGGAATCACCACTTCATTTGCCCCTATCCGTGGACCACTGATTTCTGCTGACGACGTGACCTTTTCGACCCGATGGTCAGGCAGTACCTAAAAAGCAGGGTGGGTGGGTTGGGGAAAAGAAAAAATGGTTAGACTGAATTCCTTCCCTCCTATCTTCCCTTTTTATTCACCCTACTCCTCCCCCTTTTCTGTTCTCTGCCCCTGATCCCTAATCCCAGGGCTAATTTGGGAACAAAGGGTGTCATGCCCGATGATTTAGGTTTTATTTTATATTTTACTGTTTTGTTTTTAATTTGCCTTTGCTGCTCACATGCTTTTGATTTCATAGCTATTTTGTCCCTTCTGGTTTTCCCTAGCTTTTCTGTATCTGCTAGACATGTGCACAGCACAAAATTTTGTTTTGAACTAATGGATTAGTCCTAAAATGCAATTTATTTAGTTGCTAAAGAAATTCGTTTTCAGTTCTTTAGTATGAAAACTAATTTCATTCATCCAAAAACCAGTGGATACAATTACTATTGTAGTGGCTCCTCAGACTGCTGAGATTGCTGATTGTTACAGTATCTCTCACTCTCAGCACAATGTGTCAGGCAAAGCTGTTACAGTAACTGACTGCTGCTCATCACAGCACTCAGAGTTTCAGTAAAACTAGTAAATAATATTTTTATATATAAGAGGTTATAACAATATTATTTCCTT
This sequence comes from Leptobrachium leishanense, assembly GCA_009667805.1. Classification (NCBI taxonomy): domain Eukaryota; kingdom Metazoa; phylum Chordata; class Amphibia; order Anura; family Megophryidae; genus Leptobrachium; species Leptobrachium leishanense. Next base: position 156,293,706 of record CM019069.1, read on the forward strand.
GTTTTACTGAAACTCTGAGCGCTGTTACAGTCAGTTACTGTAACAGCTGAGCCTGATACAGTGTACTGAGAGATGATATAACAAGCAGCCAATCTCAGCACTCACAGCCACTGGATTAAGGGCTAAAAAAAAGCGCTTCTCTCTGTATAATGTATAGAACATCCTTCTGCATTAATTAATACCCCTCTCTGTATAACGTAGATAACTGTCACGGTCCACCCCGTGTACATGTCTTGCACACCTGGATCTTAGAACTTTGCCATGTATCCTCCTTTTCTGGATTCCGTTCCAGGTTTTTACCCAGGCTCTGCACCTGGACCAGGCTCCTGGAGATCCAGCCTGGGTTTTCCTGTCAAGCCTAGGAATTACATCTGAGGCCCATCTGCTATCAAGCCTCCTTAAATAGCAGAGAGACCCAACTTGCAGTGGGTCTGCATTATTGTTCTCCCTGACTGAGGTCACTTGGTTGTGTGCAAACCTGCTCTTCCTGTACCAACTTATCCTACGTATCCAGTACCCATCTGTCTACCTGTGGATTACAGTTGTTCTCACCGTCTGACCTTTTGATCAAGGTACCGCTGTATAGACTTATCCTTGGTGGGCCTGTCTGCAGTCTAGGATGCATTACCCACAAACCACTGACTCTCCAAGAACTCTCCCTGGACTTTATTGCTATTTCCTTTGTTCTTTTGCTTGCAGTTAAGGACCATTTATGTTTTATTAAAGATCTGCATTGTGTGAATCCTGTCTGGCCTCCCTCTGTGTTGCCGCTGTGCTGCTTGGGCTCACTGACCCGCACACGCCTCATGACAATAACATCCTCCTGAATTAATGTCCCTCTCTGTATAGAACATCCTCCTCAATTTATACTTTCTCTGTATAATGTATATAACATCCTCCTGCATTAATACCCCTCTCTGTATAATGTATAGAACATCATCCTGCATTAATTAATGTCCCTCTCTGTATAGAACATCCTACTGCATTGGCATGTGGAGGGTGCAGAACTTTGGAATGCAATGCTTATCCAGCACAGGAGAGGGAACTTTTACTTATACTTTGTATCTCTGTGGGGGAGATAGACAGGAATATAAAGCAGGGGAGAGGGAAAATCTTAACGTAAATCGGTCTGAAAGCTCAGAGAAGAGATGACTGGTGCAAATTTATTTTTAAAATAGAATAAAGTACTTTAAATCCAGGGAAACCACTCAAATAAATCACACTGAAGGCTCATAATGACAGAGTAACTGAGAGCTGGATAGTAAATGTATCCGAATTAAAAAAAAACTTTATAACAAGCAGCACTGGGAGAGGAGAGGGACTTTATATAAAACGTGTATTATAGATGAGGAAAGGGGGATAGTGGATAATATAAAATATATCAGACCTAAGCCCCTATTATGCAGAGCGGGAGGGGAGATAACACACGTTTTATAAAGTCCCTCTCTTCTCCCAGCGCTTCTTGTTATAAAGAGGTTTTTACTATCCAGCCCTCCTCTGTCATTAGCTTTCAGTGTGATTTATTTTAATGTTTTCCTTCTCCAGCTGCTTTTATCATCTTCTCTGCCTCATAGACATGCAAGGGTTAAGTAAAGGTTTCCTCTCCTGTGCTGGCTGTCTGTGCTGCAAGTGAGTGTTCTGGAGCTCTATCACTGTCAGATTTTTGGGTAGGGGTCGGGAAGGATTACGCATACAAACCTTTTCTGTAGCTTTGCGATGTTGCGCTCTTCATTGCTGGTCTCCTTTACTCATCAATGTAATATCACAAAAAGGACTGAAACTAAAATGTAGTGCATTTTATTTTAGTTTCCTTCGTTTTTTGTACTGCGCAGTTTCGTATCTCTTGAGTCATAAGAAAACTAAATTATCCCAAAATTCGGACTAAATCGTTTTAGTACTAAAATGAATGCACATGTCTAGTATCTGCTAGTTTCCCACCCCTTTGCTCAGTGTGTTCTTAGGTACTTCCTGGTTACATAGCAGCCATTCTGTTTTCACTACTAGACAAAATTAATGACTTTTTACCTGCAAGCTGTATATTAACAAGATTGTCAGTCTGATCGTTAAACTCAACTGGATTCATCTTTCTACGTGTCAGTTTTGCTGAGTTGAAGCTATCTGCTGAACTTCATTGTGTGAGTACTGGTTAAATACAGACTTCGCTAATCTAAAGCATCCACACCTCACAGCTTTGCTTAGGGAAGAAGAATAGTAAAAAGCCAGTACTGTCTAGCATTACTGCTGTTATTGAAAAGACAACACTGCTAGCAATAGTAAAATACATTAAACCCTTAAGGACCGCTGACGTACCATGTATGTCCTGCCCACGGGTCTCCCTTAGACCCGCAGACGTACATGGTACGTCAGCTGTGCCTAACCCCCCTCCCGCCCGATACTTACCTCCCTTGCTGGATTCCTCGCAGATCTGGCAGTGAGGAAGCCTTCCCTCGAGATTTGCATGGGCCGGCGAGCTCGATGACATCACCACGCTGCGTGGTGACGTCATCAGCAGGCGCCCCCATTGAAATCAATGGAGGGGAGGGAGGGCTCCTTCAGAGCCCTCTGTCTCCCCAACCATTGCTGATAGAGAAATGCAAGTTGCACTGCTGGAAAGGGGAGAGTCTCTTTTCAGCGGTGTACTGCATTAACAATGGATGTCAGCCAAGCCTCCAGGTCACTCCCCACCCACTGACATCCTCACCATATGTGTGAGTATGTCAGTGGGCCAGTTAACCCCCTAGCTGCCATGTGGAGATAGGGGGATCATTTGGACCCCTTTATCTCCTGATCCGTGGTAGTGACAGGGTCATATTTGACATCATTGGAAAGGCCGGATCATGGCCTTTCCAATGATACCAAACATGACCAGATTTGGTGTAACAATAAAACTTAAACAAAATATATATAATAAAAATATATATATTTGTTTTTTTTTATTATTTTTTGTCTGGGGGGTTTAGTTAATTAGTACCTAGGCTGTCATCTAAAAATAATTAGCAAAAAATGGTCAGAATGAGCGCAGCGCACATAGGTGAACTGGCTCAGCAGTGAATGGGGTTAAAAAGCATAAACATGTAAAAACTGGGTATTACGATTCTCAGGACAAAATTTTTAAACTATTTAGCTGTGGGTCTTTTTTGGTGGTTGTAGATTTTGGGGATTAAATTACGAAAAAGTGTGTTTTTACAATTTTTTCATTATATTTCATATTTTTTTTATAGTAAATTATTCGATATGATGGAAATAATGGTATTTTTAGAAAGTCCATTTAATGGCGGGAAAAACGGTGTATAATATGTGTGGGTTGAATAAACAAGTCAGAGGATAATTTGACCTAAACACAACCGAGCAGAAACATAAAAGCAGCAGCGGTCACTAAAGGACGGATTTGTGTAAAACCGCCCAGTCACTAAGGGGTTAACAGCAGCTGCAGCAGAAGTATGCAGCTAAACCTGCAGTAAACAAAGGCTTTACAGCAGCCAGCACTTGTATACAGCCTTCAGTAACCAGAGAGCAGATACTGCTGCATCCAACAGACAGTGCCTGTTAACCACAGCTACTCTGCCGCTCTTTTCTAATTCTCCTCATCCGTGTAAGCATGGCAGACAGAAGAAACTCCCTAACATCACAGGAAATACAGCTTGTTTCAGATGTGGAAGTAATGAAAATAAATCCAATCAGAAGTAAACGCAATACAAAACCTACATGGAAGATTACTGAAACACTTATGGATATAAACTATGAGAAATCACAGCAAATGTCATGACTTTGGGAACAGGTGATGAGTTATGTCTCCACTAGGGATGAGCCGAAAACCCCCCAAGTTCGGTTCGGGCCCGAACACGAACTTCCCATATGTTCGGGTCCGAACCCGAACCCAATGCAAGTCAATGGGGCTGAAAATTCGGTTTTTAGAGTGCCCTCCAAGAGGGCATATATGCAAGATATTTGCCATAAAAGGTATATGGGGGTCCGGGTAGTGCCCTGGGGGACAGGAAACAAGGACAAAAAGTTTTAAAAAAAACATTTTTAAAGGGACAGTGAGTTTTCCATGAAATAAGGGTTAAAAAAAAAAAAAATCCTTCAAATATCGTGCCTAGGAGGTCTCCATAACCTGCCCGTGAAGTGGTGGATTTCTAGGATGTATAGAAACCCTTAAAAACAAAAAAATGACGTTTCATATGACGGTAAATGCTTTTCCTTTAATCTATCCATAAACAACTGCTTGGGGCGGCAGTCTGTATGAAAAGAGGAGACATTTTCGTACACGCAGAAAAGTTTACTGATTTTTTTTGGCTAAGTTATTGTGAAATTTATGCAGGCTTTGGATGAAAGTAACAATAGGTGCTTCAAAATTGGTCCTTTAGCGTCCCCAACAGTGCCGTCACACCGTAACCCCTCTGCGGATATGAATCTGATACAGGCGTCAGTGGCAGTGCACCAAATATAGTGCTTTTGGTGCCAGGCCTGCAAGTACTATCATACAGTAACCCCTCTGTGGTATTGTGGAAGAATGCAGGGGTGGACCTTGCGGTCCTATATTAAAAAGATATGCATCTGGTTAAGGCGTCAGTGCACCCAGATATTCTGCCTTTGGTGCAAGACTGCCAGGCCAGCAAGTATCATCATACAGTAACCCCTCTGTAGTATTGTGGAAGAATGCAGGGGTGGACCATGTGGTCCTATATTGAAAGTTTTTTTTATCTGGTAATGGGTGTCAGTGCACCCAGATATTGTGCCTTTAATGCCAGGCCAGCAAGTATCATCATACAGTAACCCCTCTGTGGTATTGTGAAAGAATGCAGGGGTGGACCATGTGGTCCTATATTGAAAAGATAGGATTCTGGTCAAGGCGTCAGTGCACCCAGATATTGTGTTTTTGGTGCCAGGCCTGCAAGTGCCATCATAATATAGTAACCCCACTGTGGTATTGTGGAAGAGTGCAGGGTTGGACCCTGCGGTTCAAAAGAATAAAATGATATAAATCTGGCACAGGCGTCAGTGCAGCCAAATATTGTGCCTTTCATGGCAGCAAGTGCCTTCACACCATAACCCTTTTGTGGTATTGTGGAAGAGTTCAGTGCTGGAGGTTTTGTGAATGCAAAAGAGGACATCCCCGATCTATTCCATTACTTCAGCATCAGGGGATTGATAGCTGCTGATCCAGGACTAATTCATTTTTATAAATGTCAGCCGGACTACAGAGTCGGTGGACAGACGCACTCTTTTGTCTATGACAAAACCTCCAGCGGCACTGAACGTCCTTTCGGAAAGCACGCTAGATGATGGGCAACCTAGTAGCTGCATAGCATATTAGCTAAGTTCTGGCCAGTGATCCATTCTCAACACGCAGTAAGCCAGTGGATCATCTGCTGGAGAGGTATCCAGGTCTGCCCTTGCCCCTAGGTATTACTGCACCATATGGTGAAGACGCTGGCAATGGGTGCCTACATTTGACGTCCCTGGGTGTCGAGGACTAAAAAAATTAAAAAATGCATCAGTCAAGCGGCCCTGGCCTTCACCGCTATTCCTCTGATCACCTGCCGCCTCAGAAGCACGTGTGTCAGCACTTGGTAATCTACCAGTGCCTGGAAAGGTGTTACACAAGTGTCGCTTTAGAGCGTCTTCAAGTTGTTTCATCCTGTGCTCCCTCTGTGCGGGCAGGATGAGCTCTGCAACTTTACCCTTGTATCGTGGATCAAGAAGGGTTGCCAACCAGTAATGATCCCTCTCCTTGATAGCACGAATCCTGGGGTCCTTTAGCAGGCTTTGCATCATTAGGGAGCCCATGCAGCGTAGGTTGGAGGTGGCATGAGCTTCCAAGTCTTCCTGGTCAATGAGGATGACCGTATCGTGCACTTCCTCCTCCCAGCCACGCACTAGCCCTTGTGTTTCTGGGCACATGAAACCCTCCCTTGAGGAATCCCCACCTTCAATGCCCCACTACTTAAATATTCCTCCTCCTCCTCATCCTCCTCCTGTCTGATCTGAGTAGGACCCGCTGGAATGCTGTCTGCGGAAAGACTGGGGCCTTGAGAGCTAGGGAAGGCCTCCTCTTCCTCCCGCTGCTCTGCCTCTAGAGCCACATCTATAATTCCCCACAGAGTGTGCTCCAGCAGGAACACTAAAAGAATTGTGTCACTGATGCATGCACTGTCCCTACTCACCATGCTCGTTGCCTCCTCAAATGGTGACAGTACAGTGCATGCATCCTTGATCATCAGCCACTGCGGGGGGGGTGGAAAAACAAGTTAACCTGAACCTGTCCTTGTGACATACTCACACAGGTACTCGTTGATGGCCCTCTGCTGCTTGTGCAGATGCAACAGCATTGATAATGTCGCGTTCCACCTGGTGGGCATGTCACAGATCAGACGGTTTGTGGGAAGGTGGAATTCTCTTTGAATTTCTGCCAGGCGAACGCTTGCTGGGAATGACCGTCTGAAGTGGCTGCAGACTTTTCTGGCCTGGATGAGAAGCTCTGGCAGCCCTGGGTACTTGGTTAGGAAACGCTGTACCACCAGATTTAGGACGTGTGCTAGGCATGGTACATGCGTCAATTTACCCTTGCGTAGGGCGGAGAGAAGGTTGCTGCCATTATCGCAGACGATCATTCCCAGCTCAGGCTGGCGTGGTGTTAACCATCTCTGCACCTGCCCCTGCAGAGCTGACAGAATTTCTTGCGCGGTGTGGCTCCTGTCCCCTAAACAAACCAGCTCAAGCACAGTATGGCATATTTTTGCTTGAGCCATTGCGTAGACCCTATCAGGTGTCGGTTTAACTGCCACTTCGCCAGAGACAGAGAAGGAGGAGGAGGAGGAAGAGGTGGTGGTGGTGGAGCAGACATACCTCATACAAGCAGCTTTCTGGAGGCGTGGTGGATGAACAAGCTCCAGCACAGAGCCCCGTCTTGGATCCCTCCCAGCTGCAATCAGAGTTACCCAGTGTGCCGTGAAGGAAATGTAACGACCCTGTCCATGCTTGTTGGACAACGTGTCTAAAGTCACATGCACCTTGCTGCTGACTGCCTTTCCCAATGACTGGATAACATTGTCTTCCACGTGCTGGTATAGTGCTGGAATGGCCTTGCGTGAAAAGTAATGGCGTTTTGGAACCTGCCACTGTGGTACAGCACATTCAGCAAATTCACGGAAGGGAGCAGAGTCCACCAGCTGGAAAGGCAGCAGCTGCAATGCGAGTATTTTTGCTAAGCTGGCATTTAGACGCTGTGCTTGGATGGTTGGGACTATATTCTTTCTTTCGCTGCAGCAGCTGCGGCAACGTAATCTGACTGCGTAAATCTTCAGCTACTGGGATGATGTCACATTGTGAGGAAGGACCTGGTACATCCATTACTGTAGCATCATCCCTGTCGGTGGAGGTTGTAGGCAATGACATGGCAGGACATACAGTGGGGGTAGAGACAGATGCGGAGGATGTCATGCCTGCTGGTGCTCCTGCAGTGCAGCCTTCCCAACAGAGAGGGCGCCAGTCTCTGAATCAGGCCACTTTGATTGCCGCACCTGGTCATGGATCTAGGCCTTTAAATATCAGTCACAGTCTGTGCTCTGGGCCCTGACGTGGTTATTTCTAGCCCTCAGTGCGTTTCTATAGCTTATGCATATTGGTTTTCTGGTTTGACTTCTGGCTGGTATATGAACTGTGTTTTCTGCATTATCCCTTGGCATATGTTTATCTCGCGTACCGATCTCTGGCTTGTTATTACTACGTTATCTCTCCTGTCCCTGATCTGTACTTCTATATATTTTAGATTAGTACCTGGCCATTCTAAGGACCAGCTTCTCAGTTTAGGGTTCTTACTTGCCTGTCTGGGTTTTGTCTGCGTGCTGGGTGACTCTATATCCTTACAGAGGAGGAGGACCTACGCAAAGTTTTGCGCCAACGGGATGTGTGGCACTTGTTCATATGTCGCCTCAGGCAAGTGGTACCCAAGTGTCGGGTATCTTTTCCACGCTTAAACCTCATCTGACATAGATTACAAATAGCAACGCTGCGCTCTACTGCACATTTCTTAAAGAACTCCCAGACAACAGAGTTCCTGCATGTGTTCTTTGAGACAACAGCGCTCTGCACCGGAGCAGCTCTGACATGTGATGCCTAGGACTGGCTAGTGCTACGGTTGGCCACAGAGGATGTTGTGCCTCGTGTTTGCTGTGCCTCCTCCTCCCCCTCACTTAATTCCTCTGTTCGATCAGGCACCCAGGTGGAGTCAGTGACCTCATCATCATTGTCATTGTTAAGTTCTAATTTCCATTATAATTACCATAAACCTTTTTCAAGTTTCTTCTTATATATCAAAATTGAAGTAAGGCGCTGCGCGACTCTGATCAGAGGAGATGATAGACCCAACCACACCGAGATATGGCAGATTATCATCTGATCAGTCCGTGGTCTGTCAGGTTTGTTTATTGTTTCAACATCCAATAGAAATGTTCGTTATACATAAAAACTTCCTGCAGTTTTCACTCCCAACATAGGAATGTGATACAACAACCAATCAGAGCAGATACATTTCTACGTCATGTAACAAAGATTTCGCGGGCATTCTAAGTCAACACAGGATATCTATTTCCATCACCCCGCTGACTAGCCTCGAGAGGAAACGAAATTGAACAGAGACCGTGCTGGAAAAAGGAGGGGGGTATTTCACACTAATGCAAAAATTAAAAAACTACCTATCATATTAAAATACCTTTCAATCGTCTCATTGATCACATATACAATCATGATCACTAAAATGGATAAAACAAACTAGACAATTAAACTAATTATGAGAAGTGAAGATCGGTATGGGCGCTCTTGTCTAGGTATGGGTGCTAATTTTGATTTTGCTGCCGTCTAGGAAAGGGCACAGATTCTCGAATGGGTGTGCAGATATTAGAGAAGGAAGGGGGGAGGTTCCTAGTGGCGCAACAGTTTTATACGGCAGATTTCAATGTCGTACCTTGAATCAACAGATGCATATATATCTATATGGTTCACAATCACGCAACTTCACTAGTGCAAATTTCAAGATAAAGTGCTGGTGTCACAGTTGGTGTGATATTAAAGTGCAACAATTAGTACAATGTCAAAAAATGTAACAGTTCATACGGTATTAAAAATGCAACGGTTTATGCATTAATAAAGTGCAGCAGTGACAGCCTAAGTGCGTAGGGAGGACTTGGTATGGTACGTTAATAGAAAAGAGGTAGCGCAGATGTCTGCGTCAATGTTGCGGTGGTTGGTGCAGTCTAAGTGCACAAAATGACCTTACACTTGTTTCTTATGTGCATTGAAGGTCTACTGTCCTTGGTGTCCTTGTTTTCCAGAAGTCCTAAGGTGACAGAATGTGCACTGAACGTGCTCTGTCTTGTGCTTGATACGGCAGTTCTTCCTATAACGTTGGTTAACTCCACTCAAAAAAGTGGGAGATAAAGAACGGGGGGGAAAAGAAAAAAGACAATAATGGTGCAGCAACGTTTTATGTTAACAAAATCCCTTGTGCTCAATAATTGCGCACTTACAAGAGACAGAGCCACTTGAATCCGGGCTCTGGAGTTGAACTCCTGGTGTCAACTATAGGGTGAACACTTCCCTTCTTTTACTGTGACGCCTTCACCTCAGGTGGAGAGACATATACAGGGGGAGAAAAAAGTGCTCTCATGGCACAGCATCAGTGGTTACAGACTTGTTACGAAAGAGGGGGGGTGGTTACACTCACCGATTGAGGAGCCTTACTGTTCCAGGCTCAACTGCTATACGTATGGTACTGCTTGGTGGTGAGTACCGGAACCTCTTTACAGCTGCTGCTTTGGATGCTGGCTGTGGTGTCCGTGCGGATCCTGGGCGACTTGCTTTATCAAGTTGGTCCACCAATACAATTATAAGGACTAGATATGCATTGGTAAGGAAGAATTTAATTCATATATAAAATATAAAAACAGATTACAGGTGCAATAGGTTACAATTGCAATCGATACAGGAGGGGAAGGGAAAATATAAAAAAAGGGTAATAGAATGAAAATAAGAGCTCGAGACGCGTTTCGGTGCAGCAAGCACCTTCCTCAGTCGATATGTAAAAATGGGGGGGATCTGAAGCCTTCCCAGGGTCTCCTTTTTAACTGGGGAGGCATGGGTGGTGTTTGGAAGCAATTTCGGATTCATTTCCGGGTATGTGCGGTGTCGCGGTCACGTGCTGCCGATGACGTCATCTTTCGGCGCCGCGGCCATCTTTGTTTTGCGTTCCACCGCTTTGTATGCGTTCCACTTCACTATAATCAGCGCTGGGTGCATTCTGAAGCAGTTACAGGTCCCAAATAGTCTTGATAGCTCGTGTGGACATAATTAAATACAAATAAACTGTCTGGGGGGACAGAGAGGGCCTTCTTGGAGATAATGATCAAGGTGGAATATTAAAACAGCGGGTTATATACCTGGGGTACCAGAAGACGTATTGTCCTGGGAAAGGGGGGTGAACAGGAGTAGTAAATACATAGGTCCTCATGTGGAATATCGTACAGTGTACCGAGAGGTCTCAGCAATCCAGCTTGCAATGGACCATAATTAAACAGCAAGATGGCTAATGAATAATGATAAAAATGTGGAAAGAGGGAGGTAGATAAAATAGAGGTGCCATCTAATTCCATGTTGGTTGATATTAAATAATATTGGAGGTACTCAGTATACTGGCACATAATATATATAAAAAATATAAAAAATATATAAAAGGGGGGGGTGCCTATAAAAGGTATAAAATGGGTAATAAATTGGGTGATGATACATTTTAAAAGTGCCTATCAATTATAAATGAGGGGGGGGGAGGGGAAGAGGAGATAAAAATTGGGAGATAAAAACATGGGACTTGTATCATCACCCAATTTATTACCCATTTTATACCTTTTATAGGCACCCCCCCCTTTTATATATTTTTTATATATATTATGTGCCAGTATACTGAGTACCTCCAATATTATTTAATATCAACCAACATGGAATTAGATGGCACCTCTATTTTATCTACCTCCCTCTTTCCACATTTTTATCATTATTCATTAGCCATCTTGCTGTTTAATTATGGTCCATTGCAAGCTGGATTGCTGAGACCTCTCGGTACACTGTACGATATTCCACATGAGGACCTATGTATTTACTACTCCTGTTCACCCCCCTTTCCCAGGACAATACGTCTTCTGGTACCCCAGGTATATAACCCGCTGTTTTAATATTCCACCTTGATCATTATCTCCAAGAAGGCCCTCTGTGTCCCCCAGACAGTTTATTTGTATTTAATTATGTCCACACGAGCTATCAAGACTATTTGGGACCTGTAACTGCTTCAGAATGCACCCAGCGCTGATTATAGTGAAGTGGAACGCATACAAAGCGGTGGAGCGCAAAACAAAGATGGCCGCGGCGCCGAAAGATGACGTCATCGGCAGCACGTGACCGCGACACCGCACATACCCGGAAATGAATCCAAAATTGCTTCCAAACACCACCCATGCCTCCCCAGTTAAAAAGGAGACCCTGGGAAGGCTTCAGATCCCCCCCATTTTTACATATCGACTGAGGAAGGTGCTTGCTGCACCGAAACGCGTCTCGAGCTCTTATTTTCATTCTATTACCCTTTTTTTATATTTTCCTTCCCCTCCTGTATCGATTGCAATTGTAACCTATTGCACCTGTAATCTGTTTTTATATTTTATATATGAATTAAATTCTTCCTTACCAATGCATATCTAGTCCTTATAATTGTATTGGTGGACCAACTTGATAAAGCAAGTCGCCCAGGATCCGCACGGACATCACAGCCAGCATCCAAAGCAGCAGCTGTAAAGAGGTTCCGGTACTCACCACCAAGCAGTACCATACGTATAGCAGTTGAGCCTGGAACAGTAAGGCTCCTCAATCGGTGAGTGTAACCACCCCCCCTCTTTCGTAACAAGTCTGTAACCACTGATGCTGTGCCATGAGAGCACTTTTTTCTCCCCCTGTATATGTCTCTCCACCTGAGGTGAAGGCGTCACAGTAAAAGAAGGGAAGTGTTCACCCTATAGTTGACACCAGGAGTTCAACTCCAGAGCCCGGATTCAAGTGGCTCTGTCTCTTGTAAGTGCGCAATTATTGAGCACAAGGGATTTTGTTAACATAAAACGTTGCTGCACCATTATTGTCTTTTTTCTTTTCCCCCCCGTTCTTTATCTCCCACTTTTTTGAGTGGAGTTAACCAACGTTATAGGAAGAACTGCCGTATCAAGCACAAGACAGAGCACGTTCAGTGCACATTCTGTCACCTTAGGACTTCTGGAAAACAAGGACACCAAGGACAGTAGACCTTCAATGCACATAAGAAACAAGTGTAAGGTCATTTTGTGCACTTAGACTGCACCAACCACCGCAACATTGACGCAGACATCTGCGCTACCTCTTTTCTATTAACGTACCATACCAAGTCCTCCCTACGCACTTAGGCTGTCACTGCTGCACTTTATTAATGCATAAACCGTTGCATTTTTAATACCGTATGAACTGTTACATTTTTTGACATTGTACTAATTGTTGCACTTTAATATCACACCAACTGTGACACCAGCACTTTATCTTGAAATTTGCACTAGTGAAGTTGCGTGATTGTGAACCATATAGATATATATGCATCTGTTGATTCAAGGTACGACATTGAAATCTGCCGTATAAAACTGTTGCGCCACTAGGAACCTCCCCCCTTCCTTAATTAAACTAATTATACCTGGGGTCACAGTATCCTCGCCTAATACCTTTACGATATACGAAAGGGATTCCCCAAGGAGGCCCTTTATGAGCATAAAATATACTTATCTATCTAGATTCACTCTACCAGTGAACCACACTTGGAGTTTGGGCCAAAATACCTAATCTAGACATTGAATAACTATTTATTCCCGTTTCCCAAAATGTACTTCACCGAACAAGAAAAATATAATAACTTGAATGTAAAAGGTTATTTATCTAATAATCAACATGAGTCAGATCTATGGGGGGGGGAGTACAGCGGAGGCGCTAGTGTTGTTGGATGAGTGTATTGGTGTTTATGCAGCCTACTGGGATTTGTACACAAAACCTCGACTGAAATGTGTAAAGGATACAGTGGAGAAGGGGGGAGATCCTAGTGGCGCAATCTTTGGGAAGAGTGATTATTCGTGTGTAGGTGGACACAGTTTCGGGTAGGCCTAGAATACTGTGTAGTCGCTGGCCTAGAGTGGGTGCACGGTCAGAAAAGACCACTAGGGTGCTGCCGTGAGGGTCAGAGTACACGGTGGTCACTCTGCAGCTAGGCTGTTAATACATGCGTTAATGCATGTGTTTAAAACACAAACGAGCGGCCTAAGTCACATGTGTGCAAATGCATGAAATTGCATAATAAAAGGGATAAAAAACAGTAGAACGGGTAAAAACAATTCAAGGAACTTTATCTGATTTCCCATACCAGATACCTTGGCCAATAGGACTCCATTTCCTTATCCAGGAACACTTACTGCACTTTTTTGCACTTGAAGCATTTGCACTTATGTGTTTTCGATTGCACTTGCACTTTATGTGATACTACAATTGCACAACCTACGGGTGCTCCCTTATTTTAATTGTTTTAATACGTAATTCTGGATTTGCACTATATGTGATTTTAGGCCGTTCCTTGAATTGTTTTTACCCGTTCTACTGTTTTTTATCCCTTTTATTATGCAATTTCATGCATTTGCACACATGTGACTTAGGCCGCTCGTTTGTGTTTTAAACACATGCATTAACGCATGTATTAACAGCCTAGCTGCAGAGTGACCACCGTGTACTCTGACCCTCACGGCAGCACCCTAGTGGTCTTTTCTGACCGTGCACCCACTCTAGGCCAGCGACTACACAGTATTCTAGGCCTACCCGAAACTGTGTCCACCTACACACGAATAATCACTCTTCCCAAAGATTGCGCCACTAGGATCTCCCCCCTTCTCCACTGAGTCAGATCTATATCTGTGTGTTTTCCTATGTTCAGCTTCACTCCACAGACCGCATACACACCTGCATTCATACACACTCTCAAGAAATACATTCTCATTTTCCCAAATCCATTCCTTTCTCACACTTATCTAGGGGATTAAATAAAAAAAAAAAATATTCCATACTCTAATACCGTAGTCCACAGTGCGAGATCAAGGTCTGGTCTTTTTCAACATCCCAGCTTGAGACGCATAATCATTAAATGTCATCAGAGCTCCCACCATAGGGACTCCTGAACAAGCTGTCTCTTTGCGCTGGTTGCTTATTACCCGTGACCTTTGACCTTGACACAAAATGTCCATGATTTGTTCCATATGCAGTCATTATGACTGTCAGGTTTCTTGATGATGCGATACGGTTGTAGCAACAATAAAGAAAATAAAAAAGAAAAGAAAATATGGTATAGTGAGAAACAAGGGGGGTGTTTGTGAGGGTCCTGAGAACGAGCAACAGCACAATGGCCTGCTCTACGGTGGGTGCCCGCTCAGGTCTCACAAACAAAGTTTTAGCTTGATTGTGCCATTACAGGGATGAATTTTCCATATGCAAATCAGCCTGCTCTCACCCAGAAAGGGTGGCCAGTGCTGATTGCCAAGGACGTCAACCCTGCACGAGAGGTGCAGCAACCCCCGACGATCGTTTTGGCCTTATTGGGCCTCGTCAGGAGGGTATAGCTGACACCTCTCTAGGCACATCAAGCAAGGGGTCCACGTCTGGATGACCCTTTACAATTTCAGTGAGAAACAAGGGGGGTGTTTGTGAGGTATGGTATACCCCGCTAATCATATACATCCATTCATTCATTGTCACTCTCAAATGCACGAAAACAATAAAAATGTTAATTTACACAAGAAGAGACACAGATAATAAATTTAAAAATTTCCCCGCAAAGCCTATCGGCCTCACGCAACGAGAAAAAAATTATACTACTTCTGACTCATTGTTAGAGAAAAATATATATACGCAACTTTGGCTCAAAAGGGAAATAGCCGAAGTGCATATTATTGCATATTCCACCCATTTTAAATATCAAAAAAATATTTAATTACTATCCTATTCAGTCTTGTTCGGTGTTTTGAAACAAACCTGGTGTTTATAAAACACACCAATCCTCAAATGAAATAAAAATAAAAAAAATTAAAACAGCATTAATTTTACCGAATCAGAACTTTCCATTTACCACTATATATGTCATGAAACGTATTTATGCAAATGCATTAAATTATATGTTCCTAACTACATTAATTAACTCTAATTTTAATTGGATGTGATCTTCAATAATCCTAAATGTGTCATGGAATTTTGAACAATATTGATTGTAACCAAACAACAATAATAATAAAATAATAAAAGACACAAAATAATTATCACTTAGACGACAACACAAAGATAATACATCAGCATATAAAAATACATTATCTTCTTTCTTTGTCTTCTGTCTTATTGGTTGAAAATAACAGTTTTATAAAACTGACATGTCTTAAGTTTTATTTCCAAATCAATGATCTTCTTTAATCGCATGATTTATTGATGAGTTGTCGATTAAACTAGAATGTTTTATTGCCTGGTGTCTGATAATTCCTTATTATCCGGTTGATGTAACATTGCAATGTGAAATGATAATGTGTTTGAGTAAATTTCCTTCAATTCCAACAGCTTTATCAATATTGGTATCACATAATCTTCCATCTAGCTTGATCAAAATTGGCATGCATGGGTAATTTTCACCTAAAGTAAAAACTTGGGGAAAAATGTATTATTAACCTGTCAAAAACTTTAAAATTCATATGGTTAAAATACTTTTAAAAATGGAGAAAAAAATGCAACACATTTTTGGACACTAAGAAAAAGAGTGGTCATGAGAGAGAAAAAAATGGAGGAGAGGAGGGGTCATGAGTGAGACAACACGGAGGAGAGGAGGGGTCATGAGTGAGACAAAATGGAGGAGACTAGGAAAAGAATGTGAACTTCAATTCTAATAAAAAAACACAACAAAAATATCATGAACTGGGAAAGAAAGTATAGAAGGGCATGTTTAAAACTTGACGCGTTAATTAGCACAAAGTTCTCAGAGGAAACTCAGAGAAAAAGATTCTTAATAAACATCAATAATCTTTATTAAGAATATTAGTTAAAAACAAACATTCAAACGTGAGGTGTTTGTGCAGCTATTTTACAATCTGTTTTATTCCCTCCAAGAATATTCAATGGGGGCACAGTTATACGCTATTGCACTTCACACCAAAAGACAAAAACAGACAGCAAAAATAATAGAACTAGACATCTGGCTACCACTGCAGAAAAATAAAACAATCAAACAATACTCAGATACCAAACTACAACCTTCCATCTCCCTTAGTCAACTAAAATAAAACCAAAAAACCACCTTCTCTCATTTGAAATCTGCCTAAATTCCTTTGTACAGCGCTACTAAACCTGTAGGCGCTTTCCTTTAAACTTTCACTCAAATCCTTCAGCTTTATATCACTTCATCCTCTTAGATTCCAAACAACTAAACATGAACCTTCATATATATTCCATTATACAAGTTACAAACACTGTAAATGATCTCAGTCAGCCATTTTGGCAAAACATATAACCTATATTAAGGTGTGGTCAATCCCTTAGTGCTGGACTCAAACAAAGACCAGAGGAAAATAACCAACCACGCCTCTCTTGGGAAAATGTACAACTTTGAGCCCATCACCTTGATACACTAATTTTTTTATATATATATCATACATCAATTTATAATCCATTTACAGTAAATCCAGCTCCCATAATTACTTTCTTTTGTTCCACTACTGTACGCACGCCGAAGCACTCAAACCGCGCCCAATTCCACAACAGTTACAGTTTTATAAAGCACTAACAGCTCCAGAATTCAACTGCTACTACAGTCATTCATGGCATTAGACACATGTCATTTGTATATACTGTTCAATTATCCCAAATAGATACTCACAAAACAACAAAAATAACTACATATTCCATTATCCAACTTGCACTGCTAAAAGACTACTAGCATTCAAAGAGAAAAAAAATCCTTATACAAACACATAATAACATTATACATTACAAATAAAGAGTTTTTTAATTAAATAAAAAAAGAACAAAGAGAGAAAAAATGAATGTATGAGAAAGAGAAAAAAAGTTAGCAGGCGCTTTTGAAAGTCACTGTAAAAGTAAAGCCCTATTGTCTCCATTTCCTGTGCTTTTTTTTTTTTACACGAGGCAAGGCAGTAATGACACAGAAACAAAGAAACCTGGTTTACGAAAAGCAGTCCCTATACATAAATTACATATAAAAAACATAATATCAAAACTACGAAATACAAAACATCAAAGATAAACACATACATTAATAGTTAGTAAAGACAAACATTTAAATAAACAGACGCAATCAATGGCCAGAAACAAAATAAAAAATAAAACAAAAACAAACATGCAATCTGAAAGAAAAAACAGTTAGCAAATCCTTTAGAATCAGCGCTCAAACACATGCAGCAAAAAAATAAAGAAAAAATGGCAGCAGCGCGCAAGAAAATAAAAAATAAAAAAATAAGAGGAAAAAAACTGTCTCTCAATGGGAGATTAAATCAGTTGATATATAAGAAGAAAATCTAATCAGTTAAAATAAAATTCTCACAATTACAAGATATGGACGACCCAGAAACACCAGAATTGAAGTACAAGATAGACACAGAACGGAGACAAAACAACTAGAAACATCTCGTTTCTTTTTTTATGAGTTCAATTTCCAGCAAATACAAATACTCAGCACACCGGGCGAGTTCAAACACACGTGAGGTCCTCAAACGATTTTCCTTTACTACAATACATAAAATGACAAAAACAAATCAAGACAGAGAGTCCAACCTTGCACCAAAAAAAAAAAATCAACAAGCTCTGAACCATAGCTTTAACTTCAAGGAAACCAAGCCTGGAGGCAAGTTCGCAAAATCTGAACAAGCAAATGTAAGAATATATTCAAATGTAAAGATACACTTAAATATAAGGATACATCTGAATGGCAAATCCCACTTCAGACAACAACTGATAAATTCGGATTTAAAGCAAACAAAACAAACTCCCTATAATAATTACCATTTATGAAACTTCAATAAACCTTTTTCAAGTTTCTTCTCATATATCAAAGTTGAAAACAGGGTGCGGCGCTGCACCATGGCGAGAGACAACAAAATCAGCCACAAAGTAATGTAGCGTCAGTCCTGTCTGAAATATCCTTCCTTAGACAGGTCTTTTATTAGATTTCAAAGAACTTATAGCCAATCAGCATACAGATACATTTCTACGTCAGAGTTTAACCAACAGTGAGTCAAAAATTGCTATATTGATTCAGAGATGGCTTTTTCTAGCATACACTTTTCTAGCATCCACTGTTCACACACCCTTTCCTGCACACAAAGGAAATGGCTAAATTCCACAGGCTAACATCCTATGCAAGTAAAAGACTTGCAGGGTTTGACACTTATAATGGGGGGGGTGGATTCACACTACCTATCATATTAAAATACCTTTCAAGCGCCTGTCCTCTTTCTCCTGCGCCCTCTGGAACGCTCGCTCTGTGTGCAACAAACTCACAGCTGTCCATGACCTCTTCCTTTCAAACTCCTTCAACCTCCTAGCTTTAACTGAAACCTGGCTAACTCCCTCTGACACGGCCTCCATTGCTGCTCTCTCACATGGCGGTCTACACTTGAGCCATACCCCCAGACCGGGTGAGAGAAATGGTGGCGGGGTCGGACTCCTGCTCTCTCCCACCTGCACCTACCAGCATCTCCCTCCACCCCTTCCCTCTCCTTCTCCTCCTTCGAGACACACTGCATCCGCCTGTTCTCTCCTCTGGCTCTCAGGGTGGCAGTCATCTACCGCCCACCGGGACCAACCTCCCAGTTCTTTGACCACTTTGCTACCTGGCTTTCTCACTTCCTGTCTTCTAATTTTCCATGCCTAATTCTCGGGGACTTCAACATTCCCATTGACGATCCTTCCGCTCCTGCTGCCTCCAAACTTCTTTCACTCACGTTCTCCCTTGGACTCACACAACCCTCCCTCCTCCCTACTCACCGCGATGGTCACGTTATTGACCTGGTCTTTTCCAACCTCTGCTCCATTTCTGAGTTCAAATGTCGCCCTTTCCCATCTCTGACCACCACCTTCTCTCTTTCAACCTATCTGGACTTCCTAAACACCCTGCTCCCCCACCCCGCACACACACTCGCAGAAATCTACATGCTGTGGACCCCCATCAATTCTCCAACCTACTTCACCACCTCCCTCATACCTCATCCTTCACCTGCCCTGATGCTGCCACTAATCACTACAACACTACGCTTATCTCTGCTCTAGACACTCTTGCTCCTCTTCGACTCTGTAAGGCCCCACGCCGTCAGCTTCAGCCTTGGCACACCCTCCAGACTCGCTACCTGCAAAGATGCTCCCGCACCGCAGAGCGTGCCTGGAGGAAATCCCGCTCTGAAGCTGATTTTGTTCACTTCAAGTTTATTCTCCGGTCATACACCTCTGCCCTCCACTTGGCCAAACAATCCTTCTTCTCATCTCTTATATCTACGCTGTCCTCCAACCCTAAATGGCTCTGGTCCACCTTCAGCACCCTCCTCTACCCACCTGCACCTCCCCCCTCAGCTGCCTTCAGCGCTCAAGACCTGGCAGACTACTTCCTCAGTAAAACTCTAACTATCAGAAGCAACATCCCAACACAAGATAGTTATCTGCCACCTCCACTCCCACAGGTCCAATCTGCCACCCTCTGCCGCTTCCTCCCAGCCACTGAGGAGGAAGTCAATTCCTTATTGTCCTCCTCACATCTCAACACGTGCCCGCTCGACCCCATTCCCTCACATCTAATTCCTCCCCTCTCCTCCTCCCTCACCCCTGCTCTCACACACATCTTCAACCTATCTCTCTCCACTGGCTCCTTTCCATCCGCCTTCAAACACGCGCTAGTTACCCCTTTACTAAAGAAACCATCCCTAGACCCCAACTCTCCATCCAACTACCGCCCTGTATCTCTGCTTCCCTTCACATCAAAGCTCTTAGAAAAACTAGTCTTCAACCACCTCTCCCTCTTCCTGTCCTCCAATTCCCTACTTTACCCCTGCAATCTGGCTTCCGTCTCCTACACTCAACTGAAACTGCCCTCACCAAAGTCACCAACGACCTCCTAACTGCTAAAAAACACAGCCACTATTCTATTCTCATCCTGCTTGACCTCTCGGCTGCTTTTGACACTGTTGACCACCCCCTCCTTCAACAGACCCTCAACTCTCTGGGTCTCAGTGACACTGCACTCGCTTGGGTTGACTCCTATTTATCCAACAGGTCCTTCTGTGTGTCCTTTGCTGGTAACTCCTCCTCTTCATTGCCTCTATCTGTTGGTGTACCTCAAGGCTCTGTCCTTGGTCCTCTGCTCTTTTCCATCTACACCTCCTCCCTGGGCAAAATCATCAACAGCTTTGGCTTTAATTACCACCTCTACGCTGATGACACTCAGATCTACCTCTTTACCCTGATCTCTCTCCCCCTGTCCTTTCAAAAGTCAGTGACTGTTTATCTGGCATCTCCTCCTGAATGGCCTCCCACCACCTAAAGATCAACATGTCAAAGACTGAGCTCCTACTTATTCCTCCCTCCAATGCCTCCCCACCTCCTGACTTCTCTATCACGGTGGAGGGTATCACCATCTCCCCATCAAACCAAGTTCGCTGTCTTGGAGTTACACTTGACTCTGCTCTTTCCTTCATCCCCCACATCCAGTCTCTTTCCTCCTCCTGCCGATACCAACTGCGTAATATTTCCAGAATTCGGCCATTTCTTACCGCTGTCACCACAAAACAACTCATACACGCCCTGGTAATCTCCCGACTCGACTATTGCAATAATCTCTTATCTGGCCTCCCTCTGTCCCGCCTCTCCCCCCTACAATCCATCCTGAACGCCTCCGCCAGGCTAATTCACCTCACCCGCCGCTCTGTCTCTGCCGCTCCCTTCTGCGAGTCCCTTCACTGGCTCCCCATCCACTGCAGAATTAAGTTCAAAATCCTTATCCTTACCTACAAAACCCTCACTAACTCAGCGCCCCACTACCTGTCCTCACTAATCACCAAATACACCCCAGCCCGCTCCCTAAGGTCAAACAGTGACCTGCGCCTAGCTTCTCCCCGCATCACCTCTTCCCATGATAGACTGCAGGATTTCTCACGCGCAGCCCCCACTCTCTGGAACGCTCTCCCTCGTACTGTCAGACTTTCCCCTAACTTCTCTTCCTTCAAACGCTCCCTTAAAACATTCCTATTTAGGGAAGCCTACCACCCAACTCACTGACACAACCATCAATCACTCTCACCTTACAGTCCTCTCCTCCTGTTTCCAACCCTCCTAGATTGTGAGTTCCTACGGGAATAGGGCCCTCGTCTCCTCCTGTACTGTTTGTCAAATGTTGTTCAATGTATTGTAACCCTGGCTATACTGTGCTTATTGTACAGCGCTGCGGAATATGCTGGCGCTTTATAAATGAATAATAATAATAATAATAATAATATAACTCAGTGAGACACACTGATAGCTGGCAGCCAGTGACAAGAGACAGATCACCTCAATTCACAAATGTTTTAAAGAAATTAGTGAGCCCCAAAATACTGCGTGGTACTGGATGTGTGACAAGACACAGATCACCTCAATTTACAAATGTTTTAAAGAAATTAGTGAGCCCCAAAATACTGCGAGGTACTGGATGTGTGACAAGACACAGATCACCTCAATTCACAAATGTTTTAAAGAAATTAGTGAGCCCCAAAAAGACTTGCTGGCACAGTGACAAGACACAGAAGATCACCTCAATTCACAAATGTTTTAAAGAAAGTTGTAAACCCCAAAAAAACTTGCTGGCACAGTGACAAGACACACATCACCTATATTCCCTGATATTTGGTAGAAATGAGACCCCCCCAGACCTTCCAGTAGTGTGGCAGACCGGCAGTAAAAAGACACAACTATCTCCTCTGAAATCTCCTCTGAAATGCGTGCAGAAACGGAGAGTGGAAACGTTATATAGTGTGCTGCGGGACTTAGCTCTGTGAGCCCATGATTGGGCAAAATTTGCCCAATCAGGACTCTGAGCAGTGATTGGCATAGTGTTGAACTTGTCTTGCACCAGACCTGTGGTCAGGTGCAAGGCTGTAGCCAATTACGAGCTTCAGGCCAGTGGGAAAATGCATTGTGGTCCATTGTGGTTGAACATGCGGCGAACACCCGGAAATGTTCGGTGTTTGCGATCTAATCGAACTGGCTAAGTTCGGGTCGAACTCCGAACCGTCCGAACCGAACAGCTCATCCCTAGTCTCCACTAGGGATGAGCCGAACGCCCCCGAGTTCGGTTTGCGTTCAAACTCAAACTTTTCAAAGGTTTGAATTTGAACTCGAACTCAATACAAGTCAATGGAACACAAAATTCGATTTTTAGAGTGCCCTCCAAGAGGGCATATATGCTAGATATTTGCCATAAAAGGTGTATGCGGGTCTGGGTAGTGCACTGGGGAACAGGAAACAAGGACAAAAAGTAAAAAAAAAATGTTTTTAAAGGGACAGTGAGTTTTCCATGAAATAAGGGTTAAGAATAAAAACGAAAAATTCCTTCAATTATCGTGCCCAGGAGGTCCCCATAACCTGCCCGTGAAGTGGCGGATTTCTAGGATGTATAGAAACATTTAAAAACAAAAAATGAAGTTTCAAATGATGGTAAACGGTTTACCTTTAATCTATTCATAAACAATTGCTTGGGGCGGCAGTCTGTATTAAAAGAGGAGACCTTTTAGGACACGCAGAAAAAGTTTAGTGATTTTTTGGCTAAATTATGGTGAAACTTATGCAGGCTTTGGATGAAAGTAACAATAGATGCTTTAAAATTGGTCATTTAGCGTCTCCAACAGTGCCGTCACACAGTAACCCCTCTGAGGATATGAATCTGGTATAGGCGTCAGTGGCAGTGCACCCAAATATTGTGCCTTTGGTGCCAGGCCAGCAAGTGCCATCATACAGTAACCCCTCTGTGGTATTGTGGAAGAGTGCAGGGGTGGACCATGCGGTCCTATATTAAAAAGATATGAATCTGGTAAAGGCGTCAGTGCACCCAGATATTGTGCTTTTGGTGCCAGGCCAGCAAGTGCATTCATACAGTAACCCCTCTGTGGTATTGTGGAAGAGTGCAGGGGTGGACCATGCGGTCCTATATTAAAAAGATATGAATCTGGTAAAGGCGTCAGTGCACCCAGATATTGTGCTTTTGGTGCCAGGCCAGCAAGTGCATTCATACAGTAACTAGGGATGTGCGTTTCGGGTTTCAGAATTTCTGAATTTTCACGAAATTTCCCGATTCGTGTCTTCGAATTTGACCGATTTTCCGAATCGGATCGGACCCGAAAACCGACAGATCCGAAAAGTTTTCCGAGCCGAAACGAAAACTTTTCGGAATTTTCGAATGGACTTAAAATGTGTAAAATTGGAATTTATTTTCGATGTATTCGGGATTTCGGTTCCATTCGGGATTTCGTTTCCATTTCTCTTAGATCCGAAAAATATTTCCGAACCGAAACGAAAATTTTCGGAATGTTCGAATGGACTTAAAATGTGTAAAATTGGAATTTATTTTCGTTGTATTCGTGATTTCGGTTCCATTTCTCCTATATGAATGAATATTGAAATGAATAATAATAAATGCATTGCACAACTTTATTTAATCATTTGAAATTTTTTAAAATGGACTATGAAAGGGACCAAAATGAACATAACGTTTTTAAAAATGCAAAACTGACCCAAATGGTCTGACTTTAAAAAAAATACAAAAAACAGAATAAAACTTAGGTTTTAAAATGGAAAAGAAGCTGAACAAAGTTACAAAATTATCAGAAACGAAAAATAAAATGATTTAAAACGAAAAAATTAAATAAAAAGAATGCAGCAGCATTTTATAAATACGTACACTGTGGGGAACAAAACAAGCGCCTCTCTGCGGCTGCGCGGCAGTGCGCGCCGCGGTATAATTAATGTAGCAGCATATGAATATGAATCCATCCACACACTGCGGGGAAGCATCTCTCTGCGGTATAATTTATTTATACGTCTGTGTTATATCTATGTATGATATTATGTATATCCTGTTTGTATATTGTTTATAACTTAGTTAAAATGAAATAAAATTAGAATTTTCATTTTTCAATAATTTAAAAGTTGTAATTTTTTTTTATGACATTTAATTTTTAACATGTGAGCGTTTATGGTTGTAAATATTTTCTATGAGTTGCGCTTGTTAAAAAAATTAGAGATGGGGGACTTGTTTTGTAAAAGAAATTTTTTTTGGGTGAAAATGCTTACACAATTTTTAACAAACGGGAGGCGCAACCCATACAAAAATAATTAGTGCAGCTCAGCATCATTGTTCACAATCACATTATAATTGAAATGGGAATGGTAACAATATTGCTGCATTAGCAAAAAAAAAATATATATTTTTTTTAAATTTATTTATTTAATATTTAATTTTATTTTATTTTTAATATAAAATTAACATGGTCAATGGTCATGTTTTGGACTTGGTGTGGTTGGAAAGGCTATGCTCTGGCCGATCCAACAATACCAAACATTAACCCCTAGGTAGGTGGCGCCACGGCACGGATTGGGAGATCGGGGGGTTATTGGAATGGAGCCCCCGATCTCCACCATTGGTGGCTGGCAACCTAGGGGGTTAACTCCAGAATTTACTCTATCTGACATCCCGATGTGAAACATCGGGACTTTTGCATTAGATTTCGACCATTTTTTTATTTTTTTAACTTTTGGATAGTTGAAAATCTAAATCTATCCAAAGTCCCAATGTTTCACATCATTCTGAACTTTGTTTGGATAGAGTAAGTCCGTGGGCGTGCGGCCGTTAAATGTATATACATTAAAATTTTCTAACCATCAGCACACTGGATGGATATATCGCACTGTTTTAGTCCAGCGTCCTGATCCTGAGTTCCTGACCGTTAGAAAATCTGACTGCCCCTGCCTGCCAGTGCCTATATGTTATTTCCATTGATCCGATATTTCTGTTGATATGATAATTCTGTCGAGATACGATAATTCTGTCGTAGTCGGATCATTTACGTCCGTGGTTCGCGCATGATGATGGGATTGGGATATGTCCATGATGAGATACGCGCGATTGTCCGTCTCCATTACGGCCTGTCGTAAACTTTACAGAGCCATTGTATGTAGAGTTTGAGAATTTTTTGGACAGACCAAAAAAAAAACCATCCCATCATGGCTCAAACTCAAAGAGAGTCCTATTGGACGGACACGGACGTCATCCCCTTCCACCCCAGAGACACCCAGAAGTGGGCCAGCAACATGGCATTTGAGGAGATGCCGGGGAGCTGGTTCGCAATTTCGCATCTTCGAGAAGCGTGACTATGACTGCTGTAAGGGCCCTTATGGCAGGAAGAACAATGTCCGCAAGGACCGTATCCTGGCTTGCACCGCCCTCCTGGAAAAAGGACCGAAGTAGTAACGAGTCTAACGCGACCAGCTGCGGAAGCGCTGGTCTGACCTGTCCTGAAGACGCGTGAGGCACATCCGGCGTGTCATAGCCAAACGTAAGTGTTATGTTATCTTATTTTGTAAAGCGCTGCGCAAACTGTTATAACTATATAAATCCTGTATAATAATAATAATGTGCTTGCATGTGCTAATGTGCACAGAAATACGTTGATTGATCTAGTCCTTTTTTTATGCAATGTGTGTGTATACTGTATAGCTTTGCATTTTTAGGACTCTCATACATGCATTTTTGGTTTTGCCATAGCTCTTCTTTTTTGTGATAGTACGTATTCGTGAAAATTGTGATATTTGATGTATTTAGATGAATGTGTTAATTTATTTAACAAGCGCAACTCATATAAAATATAACCGCAAACGTTCGCATGACTTAAAATGTGAAAAAAACCACTTTACACATTGTAAATTATTGAAAATTCCAATTTTATTGCATTTTTTGGTTATAATACAGACAGGACATGACACATACATATAATAATGATATATTATGAATCTGCCGAGTCTGCCGGAAAGAATGATATATAAGATGTCTGGGTCATATATAAAATAAGGCTTAAAAACGCATTTAAAAAATAATTAAAATTTTCGGAACGGGTCGATCATTCGTTCGCGCATGCGGGAACGAACGATGACCGTACGTACGACGGGTCATAAATTTTACTTTTTTTTGCCGATATTATCGGATTTTAGATAGGCCAAAGTTCAATCTTCCTTTACATCCACCATGATGGCAGCAAGTGAAGCAGGCTCCCCCAACGGTAGTCTGAGCCCAGACATGGAAGATACCCCAGAGTCCTCCAGATCCAGAAGAAAGAAGAGGGCAACGAACATGTCCTTTATGGAAATGGTGGAACTTGTTTGAATAATGAAAAAATACGATTATGACTGCCATAAGGGTCCTTACGGCAGTAAAAATAACACCAGGAAGAAAACAATACTTGGGAAGGTACGTCGGACGCTGCTTGAGAAATTCGACGTAACTCGGACCAATGACCAGCTGCGTAAGCGTTGGTCAGATTTGAAGACGCGCGAGGAGGAGCAGATGAGGGAAATCCTGCGTGTCATAGCCAAACGTAAGTGTTATGGTATATATATTGTAAAGCGCTGCGCAAACTGTCGGCGCTATATCCTGTATATAATAATAATTGCTTGCATCGTGTGCTAAATCTGTGTGCACAGAAATACGTTGATTGATTCTCTTTTTTTCTGGACTCATACTTACACACATGCAGTTTGCCAAAGCTCTTCTTTTTTGTGATTATTTACGATACAATTTTAATACATGAAAATTCTGATATTTGTTGATGTATTGTATTGTATATGATATGAATTAGTATTATTTATTTACAATGCTGTTATTTTGTGGGGGGTTTTGGCACTGTGTGACATGTGTGTGTGACTGACTGTGTGCTGTCACTGTGTGTACCAGGGGAGTACCTAGAATCACAGGGCCCCATTTCAAAATGTTTTATGGGCCCCCTCCCCCGCATGCAACCTAACACTCACATAGTATACACCCCCCAAAAAAAATTAACACACGACCACCACTACACTGACACTCATGCATGTTTATTTATTTTTTATTTATAAAGGATTTTACCAGGAAGGATACATTGAGATTTCTCTCATTTCAAGTATGGCATGTGGCACTGGCACAGTACCCACTACTACCACCCAGAGAGAGAGCCTGGAGGAGTGGGACTGGAGGAGACATGGGCTCCATCCCGGCAAGAGCACCTCTCCGTCTCTCCAGTTTGTGTCCTGTCCTTGGGCAAGACACCCTCACGCTAACGGTACATATTACTCGCCGTCGCCACCACCCAGAATGACATACAGTAAACCAGAGACATCTCAATGTTATCTGTATCCTTCCTGGAAAACATGAGAAATCTCAATGTATCCTTTGTGTAAAACGTGACAAATCTCAAACGCCACTTTGCAGAGGTGACAGCAGGTCCAACAGAAATTGCATAGCAAATGGTGAACAATACATGTCATGTACCTGCCTGGCTCCTACTGTCTGTATATACTGTACTACTATATTATTATGTCACATATTCATTCATTCCTAAACTAAACACATCCTTTGGCTGGCCCTTCTCAGTTCCTCAAACATCATTTACATAATCTATTGAATGAAGGGAATCAGATGACAGACAGTGTGTGGTGAGAGACTAATTCTAGTAGACAATGGGTGACTCACACAAATTCAACCTTATGTAAGTGAGTCTCAAGAGATAACAGAGATAGACAAATAAAATAAGAAAAATCTCTTTAGCATAAATCCACAAATTGAAATTACTCGTCTCAACTGTCAAAGCTATTTATAAATTTAATATATCATCCTATACGAAAGAAAGCATTTGACATGACAATCAATAGTCGCACTCGCGCCCAGCCAGCAGGTTACTTGTATCTTTAAAAAAATCACATTTTTATTTTTACCTAAGAAATAAAGAACGTTACGTATATATATTTAAAACTAAACTAAAGTTCGAAGCTTGGTGCACTATGTCAGTTCCATGATGACACTATCCTTCTTTGAAATGAACAAACCAGAGAAATCTCAATGTATCCTTCCTGGGAAAACAGAGAAATATCTAATTATTTCTCACCAATATCAATAATACCCCCATCCCCAATATCAAATAAATGTATCCCCCAATATCAATCCATCCCCCCATATCAATTTATCCAAAAGGCACCGGCTGCCCCCTGGTTGTTGTCACTTAATCTTATCCTCACCAGGCCCCACTCGGCTGCGAGCCTCATAGCGCCCGCGTTGGTCGCTAATCGCTATGGCGGTGGTTCTGCCAGTGCTGCTGTGTGTACTCTCCAGCGATGTCATGGGATGGCCAGTTTAGCTCTTTTAACATGTTACAATGGTGGGTCATGTAGTTACATTATTGTAATGTTGCAACTTGCAAGTGCAAAGCGGCAGAATGAGTTATACAATGAATGTACATGTAGTAAGTTAAGTTTCTGAAGGTGTGTTTGCGACTTTGCGCGGCCGCTGCAAATACAGTGCATACACTACATCTCCGTAATCAATAGGGTAGGGCAGGGGTCAGCAACCTTGGCTCCCTGATATTTTGGGAACTACATTTCCCTTGTGGCTCAGTCAGCCTAACGGGTGACTGAGCATCGTGGGAGATGTAGTTCCCAAAATATCAGGGAGCCAAGGTTGCTGACCGCTGGGGTAGGGCATAAGCAGCATTTGTTGTACAATCATTCGTTACCGCGGGGCTCAGGCAGGATTTGTTTCTATACAGGAGGGCACCTAGTAGTAAAGTTTTATTAGATGAGAGTTTTTCGATGTGGGGCCAAAGGATAGATTAGGGTCCAACCACAGATATTTGAGAGATGTGACTGTGGTCAGCGTGCCATTTGATTTTGTCCCAACACATAGATGGGGATTTTGCAATTTGTGTAGTTTAGGTTTTGTTCCAAAGAGCATCGTTACAGTTTTGTCAGCATTTAGAAAAAGTTTGTTGTTTTGGATCCACTTTTCTACCTCTGTGAATTGTTC
Source organism: Leptobrachium leishanense (assembly GCA_009667805.1). Classification (NCBI taxonomy): domain Eukaryota; kingdom Metazoa; phylum Chordata; class Amphibia; order Anura; family Megophryidae; genus Leptobrachium; species Leptobrachium leishanense. Next base: position 156,322,906 of record CM019069.1, read on the forward strand.
TTGCAGCACGGCCTCCAGCTGCGGGAGATTTGGTTTGCTGGTATAGATCACAGTGTCGTCTGCATAGTTACATATTATGTACAGTTGAGGCTTTTCAGACATTGGGCAGATCATATCATTTAACATTTATGAATATTGTGAATAGCAGGGGGCCTAGTAGTATTGAGCCTTGGGGTACACCGCAAGTGACAGGGAGGGGGGAGCTGCCAGAAATTGACACATATTGTGATCGGTCGGCGTAATGTTTACTTCTGATTTTTTTTTTATAATTGAACCGTAATATATATATATATATGTCTATAGTAGTATATATATGCACTGCAGGCCAGAGGTAAATAAATACAGAATGCGCCTGTAGTGTAAACATGTAACATAGTGACATACACAGGGTTATCCAAAGAGATCCGAATTGCTTGAGAAAGGTAACCGAATGCTGAAAATCCGCGTTCAGTTACCTTTCCTGGCCATTCGGCTATCCAGAGAGCAGGCAATACGCCAAATCCTGGCGAATTGCCTGCACATACGGTGCCTGTTCGGTGCCTGTTCGAGGGCAGAGAAATCCCCATAGAGAAGCAATGCTTCGGCTATTCAGAGAACACAAACCAGCAGTGAAAGGTTCCCCTAATGCCCTGCCATTCGGTGGTTTAATTCGACAGGTTTATTCAGGAGAATCCCATAGGCTTCAATGTTAAAAATATTCCCGTTTTAATTCAATATCTAATAAACCGTTCATTATAAAATTCTGCAGTAAAGAGTCTCTTTATTTATAGATTTTTTAGGATACTTTAAGCATTTTTCTGAATTTTTTTTTTTTTTTTTTAAAAGTCCGATTTTTTTTTTTTTTTTTTAAGTTTACTTCTTTTTTCTGTAACAGCCTCTTTATTGTCATTCCCTGGACCTCCTGTGTAAATTTCAGCCATTTTCGCTCAGTAGTTTCTTTGCAAACAGCGTTTCATTTTCACAGATTCATACAAACTGTTTTGCTAATTTATTGATTCGGCTCCTGTTCGGCTGCTTCGCTGCCTGTGATCGGCTCCTGCTCGGTTTTTCGAAGGTTAATCCAGATGTTTTTGCTTGTTTTCGGCGTGTATTCGGTGGGTTTTGCGGTTAGTTTTCGTCGGGTTTGCGGCAGCTTTTCCCTGCAATTCGGGGACCCTGTGCTGTTTGCTGAATACACCGCAGGGTCACCGAAATGGGATCGGCAAAAGGAACCGAATTGAAGAGAACGAAACGTCACCGAACGTGCGATGACTTTTCGAATCTCTTTGAATAACCCTGTATGTTTCCTGCATATTTTTTTTTTCTGTTAATCTGTATATTTGTGTTGTTTTTAATATCTTGCATTGTATTACTTTGTATTTCTGTATCTGTAACTGTAACACTTCAATGTTGTTGAACCCAGGACATAGTTACTAGTTGAAAAACTTGAAACGAGAGAACTCTCTCAATGTATCCTTCCTGGTAATAAAATCCTTTATAAATAAATAAAATAAATAACTAGTAAATAAATATTTTGTGACGTCACTGACTTTAGAACTATGAGATCATGGGAGTAGAGTAGTAGTGGTGGGTCAAGCTGGTAGGGTAGTGACGGAGACTGGAGGAGAGGAGGGGTGTCGCAATACGTTCGGCAATTATAGTTTATAGATATATTATTTTTTTCCAGTATGCATATATTTACGTCTTATTATATTTTTTGATTTGGCAGGAAACAGGAATAAGGCAGCAGCAGCAGCAGCAACGACTAATGCCACGGAGCAGGCGGCGGCGGCGTCCGACGAGCCACGGGCGACCAGCTCTGGTATATATTATATAGTAACTATACTACTGTTTTATTTTGCAACGACGTTTGCTCAAAAACAGAAACCTTTTTTGTTTACTGTGTATTTTCATTTAATTTTTTATTTATTAGCAGCACAAGAGGTGCAGCACGACCCCGAGGAGGACGATGACGATGACGAGGGAGAGAGGGAGCCGCAGGAGGAGGCCACCAGTTCAGGTTTTTTTTTTACTGTTGTATGTATTTTGCAACGACTTTTGCTCAAAAACACAAACCTTTTTTGTTTACCGTCTATTTTCATTAAATTTTTTTATATATAGCACCGGAAGATATATTGAAGGTGGTGGTGGTGGAGGAGGATGAGGAGGTGGAAGAGGAGGGGGAGTCGGAGACATAGGAGCCGGAGGCCGCCAGCACTGGTATAGTGTTATATTTTTTAACCCCTTAGAGACCGCGGACGTACCATGTACGTCAAGGCCGCGGGTCTCTTTTAGACCCGCTGACGTACATGGTACGTCCTGTGGTCTTTTGAGCGCTGGAAGCGATCGGATCGCTTCCAGCAGCTCAAACACCATTGCAGGCTGCCTGGGAGTCCAGGCATCCATGCAATGGCGGTTAGAAGTGCCGGGGCACCTTGTGATCGCTCCCCGGGAGCGATCAACATCCGGTTTGACCGGAAAGGTGCCCCGCACTTCTAGAGAGCGCTGGAAGCGATCGGGTCGCTTCCAGCAGCTCCAGGGCCATTGCACGCTGCCTGGGAGTCCAGGCATCCGTGCAATGGCAGACAGAAGTGCCGGGGCTCCTTGTGATCGCTCCCCGGGAGCAATCAACATCCGGTTTGACCGGAAAGGTGCCCCGCACTTCTACAGAGCGCTGGAAGCGATGGGCATCGCTTCCAGCTGCTCTGAGTATATTGCAGGGATGCCTCGACATCGAGGCATCCTTGCAATATGTTTACCTGCCGCCGGTCCGCTCAGTGATCGCTCCCCCGAGTGCTCACTTCCGGTAGCGGCAGGAAGTACTGAGTGCCACGTTTATCGTGGCACTCAGTACAAAAAAGATCACATGAGTGATCAGGTGCTCTGCTGGGTGCCTCGAGGGAATGATCAAGGCACCCAGCAGACTAAAAAAAAGTGTAAAAAAGTGTAAAAAAAGAAAAATAAATGAATAAAAATGAATAAAATAAAATAAATGTGACAGCCAAGATGGCGCTGCCCTTCTAAGGGCAGGGTTATCTTGGGGCTGTGTGGGATGTTCCTAGCCTGCCTCATCAGAGAGGCAGGCTAGCAACATCCAATCAGAAGTTATAAAAAATCTAAATAAAATTTCTAATTTGTCAGGTCAGGTCAATATTTTGTAAATATTGGCCGTGACCTCTGTGATTCTCCCTCCCTCTCCTGACTTGTGTTTTGGTGAGCGAGAGAGAGAGATCAGATTTGACAGGTTAGAGATTTTAGGTACTTTTAGTGAGATTAGAAAAATTGAGGCATATTTAGAGAGATTTTAGGGAGATTTAGAACAATTGAGGCAGGTTTAGAGGGATTTAGAGAGATTTAGGTGTTTATTTGTATTTTCTTGTGAAACCCAACGGTTCTTCTAAGAACCAATAATCCGCTTATATATATAATAATTATAAAATTTTATAATCTATTATATATAATGTCTGAGAGGGTGTACAGCGCCGAGGAGGCATATGCCATCCTGGCGTCAGAATCTGAGGCATCTGCGTCGGACTCAGACCCAGATTTTGACCCCGCTAACTGCTCAGAGACCTCGCTAGATACATTATCTACGCTGGCTGATGTATCTCCTAGTGATGTTTCTGATGCAGATCCTGGGTCACCACCTGCCAGCATGAGACGCACAGCTCCAGCTGAGGAGTGGGTAGTGCCTCATCGCCAGAGGCCAGATATCCCTCCTTTCACGGCAAATCCTGGCATCAATATTGATGTTGCAGGATTTACCGCCACACAGTTTTTGCAGGTGTTTATGGGGGATGATTTGTTGGGCCACATTGTGGCCCAATCAAATCTGTATGCCCATCAGCATTGTGCTGCGAAGCCAGACTCCTACTTGGCAAGGCAGCAATGGACTCCGCTAGATGTGCCAGAATTTCTGAAATTCTGGGCACTTACTATGCTGATGGGCATCATAAAGAAGCCCTCAATTCGCTCCTACTGGAGCAGTAGCCCCATCTGTTCTACCCCCATTTACCCCAATCAATGTCACGTAGAAGGTATGAAAACATTTTGCGTTTCATGCACTTCAGTGACAACAGCCTGTGCCCTCCTAGAGAGCATCCCCAGTTTGACAGGCTGTATAAAATCCGCCCTGATTACCCACTTCGCCGCCAGGTTTGCAGAGGCTTATACACCTGGAAGGAATATCTGCGTGGATGAATCCCTAATGAAATACAAGGGAAGGCTGGGATTCAAGCAGTATATTCCTTCCAAACGCTCCAGGTATGGAGTGAAGGTGTATAAGCTCTGTGACAGCGAGAGTGGGTATACTCAGGCCTTCTGGGTGTACGAGGGAAAGGATAGTAGCCTTGACCCTCCAGGTTGCCCAGAACACATGGGAACCAGTGGCAAGATTGTGTGGGACCTACTTTTTCCCCTGATGAACAAAGGGTACCACTTGTATGTTGATAATTTTTATACGAGTGTCCCTTTGTTCAAGCTGCTGTATTGTTTTGATACAGCAGCATGCGGTACTGTTCGCAAGAACCGCGTAGGTTTCCCAGCACAGCTTGTCCACACCCGGTTAAAAAGGGGGGAGACCTCAGCTCTGCGCCAAGAGGAGCTGTTGGTGGTCAAGTACAGAGACAAGAAGGATGTATACCTTCTATCCACCATCCACACTGAGAGGTCTGTGGAGGTCTCTGTACGTGGTAGAGCTGAGCGCATCAGGAAGCCAGTGTGCATCAAAGCCTATAACCGGCCGCTCTGTCTCTGCCACTCCCCTCTGCGAGTCCCTTCACTGGCTCCCCATCCACTGCAGAATTAAGTTCAAAATCCTTATCCTTACCTACAAAACCCTCACTAACTCAACTCCCCACTACCTGTCCTCACTAATCACCAAATACACCCCAGCCAGCTCCCTAAGGTCAAACAGTGACCTGCGCCTAGCTTCTCCCCGCATCACCTCTTCCCATGATAGACTGCAGGATTTCTCACGCGCAGCCCCCACTCTCTGGAACACTCTCCCTCGTACTGTCAGACTTCCCCTAACTTCTCTTCCTTCAAACGCTCCCTTAAAACATTCCTATTTAGGGAAGCCTACCACCCAACTCACTGACGCAACCATCAATCACTCTCACCTTACAGTCCTCTCCTCCTGTTTCCAACCCCAACCCTCCCAGATTGTGAGTTCCTACGGGAATAGGGCACTCATCTCCTCCTGTACTGTTTGTCAAATGTTGTTCAATGTATTGTAACCCTGTCTATACTGTGCTTATTGTACAGCGCTGCGGAATATGCTGGCGCTTTATAAATAAAGAATAATAATAATATGGGTGGGGTTGACCTGGCAGATCAGCTGCTCCAGCCCTACCAGATTATGCGGAAGTCAAGGGCCTGGTACAAAAAGGTTTCAATTTACCTGATGCAAATTGCAACCCACAATGCCTTTTTGCTCTGCAAAAAGGCAAACCCCGGAGTGACGCTGTCCTTTTTACAGTTTCAGCTCCAGGTCATTTCGGGGTTTTTGTACCAGGATGCACATGCTCCCCGGGCGGTGATCGGGGACAGAGTTGGGGCTACACATTTTATTTATAAAATCCCCCCTACTGAGGGCAAACAGAAACCCCAAAAAAGATGCAGGGTGTGTTTCAAGAGGGGGCAGAGGAGAGACACAATCTTTTACTGCCCAGAATGCCCTGGACAACCCGGTCTGTGTCTTGGGAACTGTTTCAAGATATATCACACTGTGCGTGACCTGTGATTTTTTTTTTCCTTTCTATTTTTTCTTACACTCTAGTTAGTTAGTTCAGTTTAGTTTATTTTTCTTTTACTGCACCAGACTTTTACATTATATTCCTACATTTTTATGTTCTACAATTGGTGCTGTATTTTGCCAAAATCTTTGCACACCTATGCATGGGGGGCATGGGTGTACTCAGGAGACCTTGCAGAAAACAACCTGGAGAGTTTTCATGCAGTAACCGACAACGGTGTCTCCTAAATCACAGTCCAAATCTAATGTGGGCGTAAAGATAAAAAATTGAAAAATTACCGCCACACACCTTCTCAAATGTTTTGGGCAAAAACCGTTGCATCCATGGCATCAAAGCACTCCATATGCAATACCTTGGGGTGTCAACATAACAAATATAAACAGTTTTTTGGCAATAATTCAAACTGGGGTATGCGGTAGACCCAAAACCAAAGATAGGCCTAGCTGAAGAAATAATTTCAATTTCAACTCCAATGACAAAGTCATAAAAATTGTATTTGAACTTTCCCAAAATCCTGGCAAACCTATGCATGGGGGGCATGGGTGTACTCAGGAGACCTTGCAGAAAACAACCTGGAGAGTTTTCATGCAGTAACCAACAACAGTGTCTCCTAAATCACAGTCCAAAACTGATGTGGGTGTGAAAATGAAAAATGACCACCAAACAGTATCCAATTTGTTTGGAGCAAATAGTTGCATACATGGCATAAAAAAAATCCATTTACAATACTTTGGGGTGTTAGCTTACCAAATATATGCACGTTCATAAAACTGGGGTATGTAAAAAGGCCCCTAAAAAGAAGATAAGCAAAGAAGATACTGTATGTCACATTAGAAAATTGACAAGCACATGTCAAAAGATTGGCGTAGCACCCCCAAAAACAACAGAACAAATCTACAGTTGTGTTCAAAATTATTCAACCCCCACTGAAATTGAGTGTTTTGGCCAGTTTGACATTGATTTTGATCATTCAGTCATCTTGCTTACAATTAAATCAAAGAGGCACCTGTAGGTCAGACAAATATAACATCACATTTATAATGAAATAACCACAAATGTCTTTTCTGTGCTCACATCATTATCAGTTTTATTCAACCCCAAGTGACATTCAATCTTAGTACTAGTACAACATCCTTTTACAGTTATAACAGCTTTTAAACGTGAAGCATAGCTTGACACAAGTGTCTTGCAGCGATCTACGGGTATCTTCGCCCATTCGTCATGGGCAAAAGCCTCCAGTTCAGTCACATTCTTAGGCTTGCGCACTGCAATTGCTTTCTTTAAGTCCCACCAGAGGTTCTCAATCGGATTTAAGTCTGGTGACTGCGATGGCCACTCCAAAATGTTCCAGCCTTTAATCTGCAACCATGCTCTAGTGGACTTGGAGGTATGCTTGGGATCATTGTCCTGTTGAAAGGTCCAACGTCTCCCAAGCCTCAGGTTTGTGACGGACTGCATCACATTGTCATCCAATATCTCCTGGTACTTAAGAGAATTCATGGTACCTTGCACACGCTGAAGCTTCCCTGTACCTGCAGAAGCAAAACAGCCCCAAAGCATGATTGACCCCCCGCCATGCTTCACAGTAGGCAAGGTGTTCTTTTCTTCATAGGCCTTGTTCTTCCTCCTCCAAACATAGCGTTGATCCATGGGCCCAAACAGTTCTAATTTTGTTTCATCAGTCCACAGAACACTATCCCAAAACTTCTGTGGTTTGTCCACATGACTTTTGGCATACTGCAGTCGACTCTTCATATTCTTTGGAGACAGCAAGGGGGTGCGCCTGGGAGTTCTGGCATGGAGGCCTTCATTACGCAGTGTGCGCCGTATTGTCTGAGCTGAAACTTCAGTACCCACAATCTGACAAATCTTTTCTCAGTTCCTCAGCAGTCACACGGGGACTTTTCTCCACTCTACGCTTCAGGTAGCGCACAGCAGTCGAAGTCAGCATCTTCTTTCTGCCACGACCAGGTAGCATTTCAACAGTGCCCTTTGCCTTGAATTTGCGAATGATGCTTCCTATGGTCTCTCTTGGTATGTTTAACATCTTTGCAATCTTCTTATAGCCATTACCCTTCCTGTGAAGAGTAATCACCTCTTCTCTTGTCTTCCTGGACCATTCTCTTGACTTCACCATGTTTGTAACCACACCAGTAAATGTCTAGAAGGAGCTGAGTATCACAGTCATTTTAAAGCTGCCTAATTGGTGCTTATTATGCTTTATTGCTGCTCCGTGACATCCACAGGTGTTTTCAATACCTGATTGAAAACACTTGAATGAACCTCTGTTCTTCAGAGTGGTATTCTTTAAGGGGTTGAATAATTGTGTCAATGAAGAATTCACAAAAGAAACATTTACTACTATATTACAAAACCAATTGATGTCATTTTAGTTGCATATGGTTCTTTAAAAAGTCCTTGTAGGATTTCATTCTGAATACAATTACAAATGTACACTAAATTCCCTAAAACCCTTTACAGCATTGGGGGTTGAATAATTTTGAACACAACTGTATATATGGGTGGTATCACTTTTCTCAGAAGATGTTGCTGAACATATTTTGGGGTGTTTTTTGGCAGTAACCCATAACTGGATTTGACAATTCATGCCTAAAGTACAATGTGTGTGAAAAAATAACACAAAAAGTGACTACCTGAAAGTTTGACATAGAGCTAGTGCATGGAAAGTGTTAAAATACAACTCTTTGAAGCACCCTAGGGTGTGCCCTTTCTAAAAATATACGGTTTGATGGGGGTAAATTACTTTGGCTGGCTTCAAAAATGTCCCAAATAGGACATGGGTGCATGATAACGAAATGTGAAAATTCCAAGTTGGAAACTGAAATGTGCACCCCCCAAATAAGGCCTATTAGCCCCCAAATGACCCGACATACCTATACATGGGTGGTATCAATTTACTCAGAAGATGTTTCTGAACATATTTCGGGGTGCTTTTTGGCAGTAACCCATAACTGGATTTGACAATTCATGCCTAAAGTACAATGTGTGTGAAAAAATAACACAAAAAGTGACTACCTGAAAGTTTGACATAGAGCTAGTGCATGGAAAGTGTTAAAATACAACTCTTTGAAGTACCCTAGGGTGTGCCCTTTCTAAAAATATATGGTTTGATGGGGGTAAATTACTTTGGCCGGCTTCAAAAGTGTCCCAAATAGGACATGGGTGCATGATGACGAAATGTGAAAATTCCAAGTTGGAAAACTGAAATGCGCACCCCCCAAATAAGGCCTATTAGCCCCCAAATGACCCGACATACCTATACATGGGTGGTATCAATTTACTCAGAAGATGTTGCTGAACATATTTTGGGGTGTTTTTTGGCAGTAACCCATAACTGGATTTGACAATTCATGCCTAAAGTACAATGTGTGTGAAAAAATAACACAAAAAGTGACTACCTGAAAGTTTGACATAGAGCTAGAGCATGGAAAGTGTTAAAATACAACTCTTTGAAGTACCCTAGGGTGTGCCCTTTCTAAAAATATATGGTTTGATGGGGGTAAATTACTTTGGCCGGCTTCAAAAATGTCCCAAATAGGACATGGGTGCATGATGACAAAATGTGAAAATTCCAAGTTGGAAAACTGAAATGCGCACCCCCCAAATAAGGCCTATTAGCCCCCAAATTACCTAACATACCTATACATGGGTGGTATCAATTTACTCAGAAGATGTTTCTGAACATATTTTGGGGTGGTTTTTGGCAGTAAACCTTAAAGTTCACATTACATGTATTCTTAAATTGCGTTCAAAAAAAAAATCACCAAAACTTTTTTTTCTCAAACTTTGGCATAGATTTGTGGTAAAATGGTTTGCATGGAAAGAGTCAAAATACCCCAAGTTTAATACCTTGATTTGTGTACTTTAAAAAAATATGTATATGTGGAGGGTTATTCAGGAATTAGTGACAGATATCAGTGTTACAATGTCACTATCACTAGTTTTGAAAATAAACTCTTTGGAAATGGCAAAGTGCTACTTGCACTTATTGTTGCATAAAATAAGGAAAAAAGCGAGGAATATGTAAACATTGGGTATTGGTAAACTCAAAACTATATTTAGAAACTACTAAGGAATAAAAAAAAATTGACAGTTGTTGATACATATGAAATTTTGGGGGTCAAAGTTCGAAAAAGTGGTGTTTTTTCAATTTTTTTGTCATATTTCACAATGTTTTTTATAGTAAATTATATGAAATGATGAAAAAAATGGTATCTTTATAAAGTCCATTTAATGACGAGAAAAACAGTGTAAAATATGTGTGGGTTGCATAAACGAGTAAGAGGAAAATTTGTCCTAAACACTAACAGCGCAGAAACGTAAAAACAGCAGTGGTCACTAAAGGACGGATTTGTGTAAAACCGCCCGGTCACTAAGGGGTTAAAGAGTTTCAGTCAAAAATATAACCTGCTTTACTTTTACTTACTGTATTTTCCTACTTTCATTTATTGGATATACAGCAGCCGGAGAAGCCAGACGTGACAGGTCCAGCATCAGGAGGACAATAGGGGAAAAACTGCAGGCAATTCAAAATAAAGTTCATGCCATTAGGGAGTTGCTCCAGGGCTTGACTGAGAACGTGGACAATGTGGTGGAAGACCTGGAAAGGCTCTTTGAGTGACCAGCCTCCTCCTTCTTCCTTCCCTATTCACAATTTCACACATTGTTAATTTCATTTGTTTGTTTGTTATTGTTAGTGTTGTGACTGTTTCCCTGTTGGGCAGTTTTTCCTTTTTTTTTTTATTGTAAATAAATGTTCATATTTTTTCTATATTTTCCTGTTTGTGTGCGTTGCTTTTCCTTATTTAATAAGTTAATATGTGTTGTATTGCTACTTTCCACACTGTTAAAAATTATATGTACATACATTTATTGACATTTCTATGGACACTTTGTCATAAATTTGTCAACATATTTGTGGCTAGACATGTGCATTCGTTTTAGTACTAAAACGATTTAGTCCGAATTTTGGGATAATTTAGTTTTCGTTTGACTCAAGAGATACGAAACTGCTCAGTACAAAAAACGAAAGAAACTAAAATAAAATGCACTACATTTTAGTTTCAGTCCTTTTTGTGATATTACATTGAGTGAAGGAGACCAGCAATGAAGAGCGCAACATCGCAAAGCTACAGAAAAGGTTTGTATGCGTAATCCTTCCCGACCCCCTACCTGAAAATCTGACAGTGATAGAGCTCCAGAATACTCACTTGCAGCACAAAAAACCCTTTATAACAAGCAGCGCTGGGAGAAGAGAGGGACTTTATAAAACGTGTGTTATCTCCCCTCCCTCTCTGCATAATAGGGGCTTAGGTCTGATACATTTTATATTATCCAGAGCACTATCCCCCTTTCCTCACCTATAATACACATTTTATATAAAGTCCCTCTTCTCTCCCAGTGCTGCTTGTTAAAGGGTTTTTTATGTTTGTTACATTTAGTATCCAGCTCTCACAGTTACTCTGTCCTTATGAGCCTTCAGTGTGATTTATTTGAATGTTTTCCCTGGATTTAAAGTGATTTATTTTATTATTATAAAAATAAATTTGCACCAGTCATCTCTTCTCTGAGCTTTCAGACCGATTTACTTTAATATTTTCCCTCTCCCCTGCTTTTATATTCCTGTGTCTCCCCCACAGAGATTCAAAGTTTAAGTAAAAGTTACCTCTCCTGTGCTGGATAAGCATTGCATTCCGAAGTTCTGCACCCTCCACATGCCAATGCAGAAGGATGTTCTATACAGAGAGGGGCATTAATTAATGCAGGAGGATGTTCTATACATTATACAGAGAGGGGTATTAATGCAGGAGGATGTTATATACATTATACAGAGAAAGGTATAAATTGAGGAGGATGTTCTATACAGAGAGGGACATTAATTAATTCAGTAGGATGTTCTATACATTATACAGAGAGGGGTATTAATTAATGCAGGAGGATGTTCTATACATTATACAGAGAGGAGCCTTTTTTTAGCTCTTTAAATCCAGTGGCTGTGAGGGCTGAGGTCGGCTGCTTGTTATATTATCTCTCAGTACAATGTATCATGCTCAGCTGTTACAGTAACTGGCTGTAACAGCGCTCAGTTTCAGTAAAACAAGGAACTAATATTGTTATAACCTCTTATATATAAAATATTATTTACTAGTTTTACTGAAACTCTGAGCACTGTGATGAGCAGCAGTCATTTACTGTAACAGCTTTGCCTGGCACATTGTGCTGAGAGTGAGAGATACTGTAACAAGCAGCGATCTCAGCCCTCTGAGGAGCCACTACAATAGTAATTGTATCCACTGGTTTTCGAAAGAATGAAATTAGTTTTCATACTAAAGAACTGAAAACTAATTTCTTTAGCAACTAAATAAATTGCATTTTAGGACTAATCCATTAGTTCAAAACGAAATTTTGTGCTGTGCACATGTCTATTTGTGGCCATGAATGTGACTGTGCCACTGCAGTGTGCAATCATGTGCACCACATTAGATTACTACACTAGTGCCTCCCTGGCCAAAAAATGTCACACACACACTAACACAACCTTCTTGTACTGCCTTGAGATTTGATTACAATACATTTTACCGTGGCATGGTTTTGTTAAGCTTAGGCGATGTCACAACAACATGGATTTTTGTCCACTCCGCCACAGTCACATTCATTCATTGTATAACCAAGAATTATAAAAAAATATTGATGGCAGGTACGTGCGTGAGTCTTCTCCGACACAACCCAAAGATCAGTGCGGCTCAGGTCTAGTTTATTTGCCCCTGTAGTGTTCGCGGCTTCAAGTTCACGCAACACCTCCTCCCAGCTATGAGCTCTCTCTCTCCCACCGCTGCCCGCTAAGACGCTGCCTGGCGCCAATATGGTCATGTCTTTGCAGGAAGACAACAGTGTGGGGGAACGGCAGCTGCCGACAGTCCAGCCAAGACCTCATCATGTGAGGGGTGTGTGATGGCGTGTGATTGTTGAGAGAATGAGGGGTTTGGGGCGTGTGGTGAGGGGGGGGTGATGGATTTGGGCTGGGGCGGGGCTGTGGTGAGGGGGGTGTGATGGGTGAGGGGTTTGGGGCGTGTGAGCATTGTGAGGGGGGGAGGGGGGCGGGAAGCGAGAGAGTGGTGGCGTGATGTGGATGATGTGAGGGAGAGGGGTGGGAGGATAAGGGAGGGCAGTGGCAGTTCCTCCTCCACCCTGTCCTTACATGTACTCCAGCCTGTGCAGAAAAGGGGGCCAAGGTTTACCACCGATGAGAAAAATGCTCTGTTGGCGGCGGTGGTGTCCGAAAAGAAAAAACTTCTCATCTAAGAGTAACAAGGCCATGAAGAGAAGAGGGCTGCATGCTGGGGAGTACGGGTGAGGGATGCTGTTTACAGTTTTTTAGTTAAGACGGTCCAGCACACAAACCCATTGAACCATTGAATGCATTCGTCACCGGTAAGTAAATTAAAAGATTTTTTATAGATCATGGATATGAATAGTAATGGACCGAACGAGCAGAACACACCCGTATTTGCCTTGCATTCGAACTTTAGAATTTGAACATAGAACACAATGTAAGTCTATGGTTCTCCAAAAGTTCGAAAATTTAAGTGCCCTTAGAGAGGGCATATATATATGTGTGCAAGATAGGCTACTGCCCTGGGGGAACAGGAAATAAACAAAGAAAAAATAAAGATTTTTAAAAAAATGTGCACCTATTTGAGTATTTGTATAATTATGACTAACTACCGAATTTGAAATGAAGTATCAAATGGATATCCATTATTATACATTTGATGATAGTTCGTTTGAAATCTGTTAAAAAAGGTGTGGGAAAGGTTTTACAACAAGGTGTGGAAAATGTTTTAGCCCCATAGGGTTCACTTCATTGTTAAAAAAATTCACGTTTAAAATGCAATATCTACCAAACCTTTCTTATAATATTCTACAGGTAAGGTAAGGGTGTCTTTAATACTTATATTGTACTTTTTTATTTTTTTTTATTTTTGTTCTAAATTTTTTCCAATGGTCCAAAAACTTTGCTGTTTGAACTTTTCCAACTGCCGATGTTCAAATCAACTTTTCTAACTGATTTAAACTGGCAGCCCATCCCTAATCAATCATGATGAATAGGTAGCACACCTGACTAAACAAACACAGTATAGGACCGAACATTATAATGTTCATTGTACACTGACCCAACAATGAATAAATTCAATTTCTTAGTTTTTTTTTAAATAATAATTGTTTTGTCAATAAATGCTAATGAGTGGAGAGGAGACACATGATATAACTTGTTAACAAAACTATTTATTTATTGTAGCACGAAACATAGTAAAAAAAAAAAATATCTTAATAAATCAGAACTGTAAATACTTAAATTGTTTACTTATGTTGTCATAAATCACATAAAATTTGTCTCCTACTATAGTCACAACTTTGCTGCAATCAGTTCTAACTTCTTGTAAACGGAGAAAATTGTTTAGTGACCCGACAATGAATAAATGCAATTTTTTTAGACAATTTTCTTTTTACTAAAATAATTGTGTTGCTCTTTAGCTATTATGACTGCAAACGCAAGGCGACTGTACAGCACAAGTTGGAGAAAGAACAGAAGATGTGCCATGGGGAACTGAGCCCGTGGGAGAGGCGTCTGGTGGTGGATCATCACCCTCCTCTTGGATGTCACGACGGGTCAGGAATCGGGATACATACGACTACGGACGGACTATGAGCACGACAGACAGCAGAGAGCTGGTGAGTTAAATGAAAAGAAATAGATCGTTACATAAAGTAATCACTGTTGGTCAAAAAGAGTACAGAAATCACACTGATTGGCCAGGCCACAATTGCACCGTATAGCAAAATGAACTGATCTGCATGCAACTTCAGGGTCAGTTTGACTCTGAATAATTACCCATAATGTATGTAAAAATAAATTTGGTCTTTTTCACAACACTTGAGACTTACCTTTTGATTGACATTCCTATTTTATGGATGCATCACACCAGAGGGATCAGCTCCAAGGCAGCACGTCTGGGGCCCGTTTCCAGTGAATACCTACAAAACAAACACACAAGGGATAAAGAATTAGGGAGAGGGGTAGAGGGAGCAGGGGTAGGGAGGGAGGGATTGAGGGGAGAGAACGAACCTTTATCCATCTGCTTGTTAAGTAAGTATTGTACTTTTGTCTTTAACAACGGTAGTCCGTAACGTGGCATGATGCATCCTGTGGGAATGGGAAGAAGAGTACCATCACCCGCTGTCAGGCCTCCTGCATGAGTGCATGTAAGTAATAATGTATGCACCCTGCACACTCACACTGCAGGAAGAAAGAACACAATCCTAAATCAATTGCACAGATGTTACAGAATAAGAATTATAAACTTTGCTTGTTTCTTGTCTCCTATTACAGTTGAACAGCCATGTCCAATCCACCAGGATACCTTGGAGAGGCTGGTTTTAATTTTCAGACACAATGGCTTGGGCAGGAGATCAGGAAGCAGACCCAGACTGTGTGAACCGGCTTGCGTCTGCGTCCATAAATACCTTGTAATACAGTATTAGTGCACTGTTTATATTTTAATTATTTATGTTCAATTATATATATTTGTATTACTAAAAGTCCCAGGAAGACATACTTGAAAACAAGAAAAAATAAATGTATCCTTTACGGTAAAATAGTTACTAGAAAAATATATATATTTTTTTAAAACAAATATATTAAATTAATTCATTATGATTAAATTATTTATATCTTGTAAATATAATATATTATTATTGTCTATTTATTGTAAATATATTAAATCCAAATTAAATTATTGATTGTAAATATATTATAGTCTATTTATTGTCAATTTAATTCATCTAAAATTTCTTACCATATGCAGTCTGTCTGCAGTGCAAAGCTCTCATAACTATCTTCCATCTTCTTCACCCATTTCAAGGTAAAAAAAAATTCAAAACTGTGAAAGGAAGAGGTATTTCCAGATTAATATATAATATAAAGCAGAAATAATTATTTAGAATTATGGTTTCGGCATAATGTAAATAATAAATAAATATGTTGAGCCACTCACCTGGGTGGGTGCCTGCCTAAGGGTGAAGGTTTCATAAGCTGAGTGGTGTTTCTGGTGTGGGCCTACTCTTCATCAAATACAAAGTTTACAAACTTTTAAAAATCTTAATCTATCTATCTATCTTTAAAAAAAACAAAAAATAAAAAAATAAACAACTGGGATTTATGAACTTCTTCTAACTAAACTTGTGTGCTTGCATTTCTAGATTGAATCAAAACCTAGGGCCGGGTATCCCAGCTTCGGCAAGTTCACCTTCAGAAATGTAATTTGCTCTAACAGCTGGGGTGATAATTGGGAGCGCTGAGAGCACAGAATATTCCCCGTAATGGAGAAAATCCACTCACTTTGTACAGTGGTTGGTGGACAAGAAAGGAGCTCCATGGCTACCTCTGCAAACGTAGGCCACACACCTCTCTTGTTCTCCCAAAACTGAAAAGGGTCTGTATTGGGTTCCAAAGGAGACTCAGCAAGGTATGCCATAACAATGTCTTAGCATTTTCAATTGACGTTTTTTGTTAGGTCCGACTCCGTATCCTGACCCATAACTCGTGTACATTTTTTGTAAAAAATACAGGTCTGGGAACGCTGCTCTGAGCAGCAGCACTAGACCTCCTCCTCTCACATGTGGTTTGTCACTGTCATCATCCTCAATGACAGACTCCTCCAACATCTCCTCCTCTGTCTCCTCCTCTTCCTCTGGAACTGTGCACGGTTTTTATGATCCCTGTCCCGTATCTTATCTATGAGTGTTTGCTGCCAAAATGAAAGGGAATCATCACGAAGTGCAGACTTTCCTTTAAAAGTAGGATTGCAAATTGTGGCCAGCATATACTCAGGACAAGGGGCAATGTGCTGTCTTATTCGGTACTCCAGCTGTTCATAAAGTCTGATCAGAAGGACAGTGACATCGGCATGTGGAGGTTTACCGCCAGGCAACTCTTCTCTGTTGGACAGAAAGTCATCCATAGAGTCACGGAGTTGGTAGAATACGGGTATGATTTCAGACAAGCTAGCACTCGCTCTGCTCAAGTGTTCTGTAGCTAATCGGAAAGACTTCAGGACTTCCACTGCCTGTTCCATCACGGCCCAGTCATCCCTGCCTAGTGGGCTGCTAATGCCAATGGAATGTTTGTACGCCATTGCGTGGATTGCTTTTTGCTGTTCGAGAATCCTTTCCAGCATGTCTAATGTGGAGTTCCACCTTGTTGCCACATCTTGTTTTAACCGGTGTTCTGGGAGTCCTGCCCTTTTCTGCTCCTGCCTAAGGAGCTGGCTAGCTCTTGCGCTGTGGTGGAAAGGACCAGCAATTTTTCTGCACGATTCAACAAGTGCCCCAACCTTCCTCCACTAATGCTCTCATCGAGTGCCTTCGTCACCACTAGATGCAGGATGTGAGCTGCGCACCGCACACCCAAATCTTCCATCCCAGAGAGCCCTTATCATGTTGCTTCCACCATCGGTTACTACAAAACCCATTTGAGCTTGTGTACCAGACTGCTCCCCTAGCCACTGTGCCATCATGTTCTTCAGTGCATGTAAGATGTTCTCTGCGGTGTGCTGCTGATCCATAACCTCAGCGTGGAGGAGGAAGGAATGTAATGCTGTCTTCTTTTCTGCATCATCGGCACAAGGCCCAGCACTTTTTTTTTGCCCCTGAACTTGTTGATGCTGGCTGCTTTTGCTCGGGCACATTGGGCTGCGACTGCCACCAATGTCCAGTCAAGGACAGAAAGGCATGCTGGCTATTTGGAGCAGTCCATAGATCTGTGGTGAAGTGCACTGATCGTCCAGCAGCCTTTCCAGCTCCTCCTTCAAAACTCCAACGCAGGACCGGTACATAGCTGGCACTACAGATCGACTAAATGTAGTGCGTGAAGGCACTTTATATTAGGGGGAGAGAGCCTGCATGAGGCGCTTGAAAGAATCACCGCCTATCAAATTAAAAGAAGCACCCCAACCGTTATTAACTCTGCAATGAGTCTGGTGATTTTTTGGGTCTGCGCTTCGATATTCCCCTGGGCTGAAACCCACCAAATTGCTCCATAGTGGGCTGTGTGGAGGATGGCTGTTTGCTCAGACTTTTACTAGCTGCTGCAGTAGTGGGGGTGTGTGTGGCACTGGTGGTGGGAGCAGATTCCCTAGTAGTGCTAGCACTGCTAGGTGGCAGTGCCGGTAGAGAAGAACTTTTTTCTATTTCTAAAGCTAGCAGCACTGCCTTGTGGTGGGTTTTCATGTGTGAGTTCATGCCAGTGATAGTGAGTTTGTTTGTCTGACCACGGCTGACCCATGTTCCGCACAAATTACATTTGGCTGTACGTTTATCCGCACTTTCAGTAAAATACTGCCACGCTTTCGACCGACGGCGGCCACTTGTTGCTGATGAAGGTTCTTGTTTAGAGCCGCATTCTTCATCCAATTCCACACGCTGAACCTGGCCTGTGTATTCTGATGTAATAGCAGTACTTTCAGTTTCTCCTTGTTGTTGTAACCCATGTTTATTGTTTTTAAACATTTTTGGGATAGTGGGGTGAGGGGCTCCTACTACTGGTGTGGTGGTGGTACTAGTGGCACTGGTGACGGGAGCACAAATTTTGATATTGGTACTAATAATTTCTACTTGGGACAGAGAGACAGGTGACACTGGTGATGCCGACGAGTTTTCACAGGAAAACAAAATTGGGGAACAATCATGTGTACTATGGTAAGGGGATAGGGAACCTTGAAAAGGAGTATAAGGCTGTAAATCTTCTTGCTCTTGTCGATCCAGATTTAAATGAGATTTTCTATTATAGTCTTTGTGTGAATATAAAAATTCATCATCACCAGTGGGAGATGTTGAGTCCTGTCGCTGAATTCCTTCTCCCTGAAGGCTACTAGGATATAAGGAATGGGATAGAACACCACCAGTATCTCTCTCTTGGGTTCTTCTATCAAGTTCAGCAGCAGCGGTGGTGGTGGTGGTGGCACTTTGTGATTGAGCTAAAGCAATTCCCTCCTGATACTGCAGAAGCTCAGTCTTGGGCTGCTTAAATAAATGATGACTGTCATAAACCTTCCCACATACCTTCGTGCCTCTACTAGAATAAAACATCTCTGGTACTAGCACATTTTTTGACGCAGTAGAAGTAGCACTAGCTGCCCCAGCCAGGGTACTTGTTGTGCTTCTACAAGTGGCGCTGGTTATTGTGCACGTTGTTTTTGGAGGAAGTGGAACTAGCTCCTTAAACTGCTGACACAGAATTGCTGACTTAGTTCTTGACTCAGATAAATACGTCTTACTCTTAAGCTCAGCCGCCTTGCCAGTAAAGGATGATGATGATGATGATGTTGTCTTTACTTGTTTGCTGGGTGGGACTGGGTTTCTCTTTCTCTGACTAGTACTAGTTGTACTACTGTCGTCTGACTCTGTTCTGGTTGATTTGGTTTCCCCTCTGGTTTTAATAATTGGCAGATCTTGAGAAACAGTGACAGGACGACTTTCAAGCTGTTTATTTTTTTTACTGCCCTTTGAAACAGTCCTGCTGCGAGTATTAGTAGATGGGGCCGTCCTTTGAATGATGGTGCTTGTTGGTGTGTCACCAGTGACACTGCTTGTCGAGTCCATGATGTTATGTTCTCTAAACAAATAAAAAATAAAACCATAAATAAAATATTTTGTAACTGAATTTTTGTATATAATATATATATATTTATTTATTTATAAAGGATTTTTTACCAGGAAGGATACATTGAGATTTCTATCGTTTTCAAGTATGTCCTGGGTTCAAGAACATTGAAGTGTTACAGTTACAGAAATACAAAATACTTAGTAAAATGCAAGATATTAACACAAGACCAAACATACAGATTAAAATAAAAATAAATATGTAGGAAATAAAGTCATTATGTTACATGTTTACTTTACAGGTGCATTAATTTCGTATTGAGGTATGTTAATAAGGAAGTCTAAGGGACTTTAGGATTGGGGGAAGATTTGATGGTGTCTGTCTGGGAGGTTATTCCGTATTTGCGGTGCTCTGTAGTGAAATGAGGATCGAGCCATTTTCTTTTTGTATTGTGGTATAGCAAGTAAGGTGCTGGACTGCTGGTCCTGGATCTGAGGTTATAGGATGAGGGAACTGCCGGGGGAAATATACATGTATAGGTCCAAAGACAAAAACAATCACTAATGGGCCACAGTGCGGTGGCCATCTGTAATAAGTATGGAGGGGGCACAATGGATCCCCCAATTCACTGCAGGGTCCAAGTGGATTTTAAAAAAGGTTATTTAGGAGTTAAGAATTAAATTATTTAGCACAATAATGTACACGTGGGTGCTGCATTGTAGGGAGTGTTTTTTTATGGGTGTGGCCCCCTGTGGGTGCAAAAACAAGGGGGTCCCGTGACCTCATTTTGCCACATTAGTTGTCCACCCCTGGGCCCCCTGCATGGAAGATAAAAAAAAATAGACGCTGGACATGGACACACGGAGCAGTGAGTGAGAGAGAGGCGAGCACCGACACAGGCAATCAGGCATAATAAAGAATAGATAGATATCAGTCTCACTCTAGTCTACTCACTCAGTCTCTCTCCAGTGCACCAGTCCAGCACCAGCAGCACCAGCACTAGTCAAAAGGCAAAGCTAAATGAATAATCATGAATAAAAAAAATACACAAGTATGAAATATATTTGTAAATAAATGTTGCCAGGATAAATTAAGAACAGAAGAGATATTATTATTACAAGTATTTCTTTGTATTATTACTTTGAGTGGTTACAGTTGTTACAGAAACAGAAATACAATGTTCTTGAACTCAGGAGGACATACTTGAAAACGAGAGAAATCACAATGTATCCTTCCTGGTAAAAATAAAAATCCTTGGCAAATAAATAAATAGGTAGTTTACTTACACTCTCGCAAGTCAGTCCAATAAGAGTCTCTGCACTCCCATTCCAGTCACTCACTGCAAATGCAAAGCAAAATGTTGTGTTTCTCTCCTCTCCACTGTCTCACTCTCCAGAGTCCAGACTCGTTCAGTGCTGTCTTCTCATTCAGTCAGAGGAGAACAAAAGCAATATGGCGGCACACCCAAGAGGAATGGAAGTGTAATATACCCTGCACTGCCTGCAGTCAACAGGAAGTGACAGTGTGTGTCTGTGCCAGCCTTCAATGGAAATTGCAGAAAAGGAAGCAGCTGATAGGACTATGCACGCAGTAATCCAACCCCCAAAGATGATTCTAGAGCATAGAATCACCAAATAACACAACCAAAACAGTTGATTGAAGCCTATGGGGTATAACTTTCCTTGTGGCAAAAACAAACATTTCAATTAATGATTAAAAAATCCTAAAAAAATATAAAACTAAAGAGACTCTTTACTGCAGAACTACGGATTCATATGCTGCATTAATATACTGTAGACTACAGGTGCCGCCTGCCTGTCAGTGTGTGGATTCTATTCTTATGCTGCATTTATTATTATACTGCAGAGAGAGGCGCTTCCCCGCAGTGTGTGGAGGATTCATATGCTGCATTAATTATACTGCAGAGACTGAGGCGCTTCCCCGCAGTGTGCGGATTCATATGCTGCATTAACCCAGGGCAGCGATCAGAAATGATGGGGCCCCTTACTAAACCTCACGATGGGGCCCCCCAGGGCCCCCCCTCAACCTCTAACAGCTTTTCTCCCCCTTCAAAAAAAAAAGGACATAACATAGCACCACAGCAATAAAACTCCCAGTAATGTGCAGTGTGTATTAGCTTATCACAGTATCCACAGCAATAAAACTCACAGTAATGAGCGGTGTGTCTGAACATATCACAGAATCCACAGCAATAAATCTCACAGAAACGGGCTGTGTATGATGGCCTTTGGGTCTGGGTCTGGGCCTGGGCCCTGGGTCTGGTCCCTGGGACTGGGCCTTGGGGTCTGGTCCCTGAGGTCTGGGCCCTGAGGTCTGGTCCCTGGGGTCTAGCCTGGGCCCTGGTCTGGTCCCTGGGCCTTGGGGTCTGGGTCCTAGGATCTGGGCCCTGGGTCTGGGCCTTGGGGTCTGGGCCCTAGGGTCTGGGGTCTGGGCCCTGGCTCTGGGCCTTGGGGTCTGGGCCCTGGGTATGGGGTCTGGACCCTAGGGTCTGGACCCTGGGTCTGTATTTGGGCCTTGGGGTCTGGGCCTTGGGGTCTGGGCCCTGGGTCTGGGCCCTGGGTCTGGGCCCTGGGTTTGGCCTAGGGGTCTGGGCCCTGGGTTTGGGCCTAGGGGTCTGGGCCCTGGGTCTGGGCCTTAGGGTCTGGGCCCTGGGTCTGGCCTTAGGGTCTGGGCCCTGGGTTTGGGCCTAGGGGGTCTGGGCCTTAGGGTCTGGGCCTAGGGGGTCTGGGCCCAGGGTCTGGCCTTAGGGTCTGGGCCCTGGGTTTGGGCCTTGGGTCTGGGCCTTAGGGTCTGGGCCCTGGGTTTGGGCCTTGGGGTCTGGGCCCTGGGTTTGGCCTAGGGGGTCTGGGCCCAGGGTCTGGGCCTAGGGGGTCTGGGCCCAGGGTCTGGGCCTAGGGGTCTGGGCCCTGGGTTTGGGCTTAGGGGTCTGGGCCTTGGGTCTGGGCCCTGGTTTGGGCCTAGGGGGTCTGGGCCTTGGTCTGGGCCCTGGGTTTGGGCCTAGGGGGTCTGGGCCCAGGGTCTGGGCCCTAGTGTCTGGGCCTTGGGTCTGGGTCCTGGGCCTTGGGGTCTGGGCCCTGGGTTTGGGCTTAGGGGTCTGGGCCCTGGGTCTGGGCCTTGGGGTCTGGGCCCTGGGTTTGGGTCTAGGGGGTCTGGGCCTTGGGGTCTGGGCCTAAGGGTCTGGGCCCTAGGGTCTGGGTCCTGGGCCTTGGGGTCTGGGCCATGGGTTTGGGCCTAGGGGTCTGGGCCCTGGGTCTGGGCCCTGGGCCTTTGCCCTGGGTCTGGGCCATAGGGTCTGGGCCCTGGGTCCGGGCCCTGGGTTTGGGTCTTGGGGTCTGGGCATTTGCCCTGGGTCTGGGCCCTGGGTCTTGGCCCTGGGCCTAGGGGTCTGGACCCTGGGCCCTAGGGTCTGGGCCCTAGGGTCTGGGCCCTGGGTCTGGGCCTTGGGGTCTGGGCCTAGAGGTCTGGGCCTAGGGGTCTGGGTTCTGGGCCTTGGGGTCTGGGCCCTGGGTTTGGGCTTAGGGGTCTGGGCCCTGGGTCTGGGCCTTGGGGTCTGGGCCCTGGGTTTGGGTCTAGGGGGTCTGGGCCCTGGGTTTGGGCCTAGGGGTCTGGGCCTGGGGTCTGGGCCCTGGGTCTAAGGGTCTGGGCCCTGGCCCTAGGGTCTGGGTCCTGGCCTTGGGGTCTGGCCTAGGGGTCTGGGTCCTGGGTCTGGGCCCTGGGTCTGAGCCTAGAGGTCTGGGCCCTGGGTTTGGGCCTAGGGGTCTGGGCCCTGGGTCTGGGCCTAAGGGTCTGGGCCCTAGGGTCTGGGTCCTGGGCCTTGGGGTCTGGGCCATGGGTTTGGGCCTAGGGGTCTGGGCCTTGGGGTCTGGGCCTTGGGGTCTGGGCCTTGGGGTCTGGGTCCTGGGTCTGGGCCCTGGGTCTGAGCCTAGAGGTCTTGGCCTAGGGGTCTGGGTCCTGGGCCTTGGGGTCTGGGCCCTGGGTTTGGGCTTAGGGGTCTGGGCCCTGGGTCTGGGCCTTGGGGTCTGGGCCCTGGGTTTGGGTCTAGGGGGTCTGGGCCCTGGGTTTGGGCCTAGGGGTCTGGGCCTTGGGGTCTGGGCCCTGGGTCTAAGGGTCTGGGCCCTGGGCCCTAGGGTCTGGGTCCTGGGCCTTGGGGTCTGGGCCTAGGGGTCTGGGTCCTGGGTCTGGGCCCTGGGTCTGAGCCTAGGGGGTCTGGGCCCAGGGTCTGGGCCCTGGGTTTGGGCCTAGGGGTCTGGGCCCTGGGTCTGGGCCTAAGGGTCTGGGCCCAAGGGTCTGGGTCCTGGGCCTTGGGGTCTGGGCCTTGGGGTCTGGGCCTTGGGGTCTGGGTCCTGGGTCTGGGCCCTGGGTCTGAGCCTAGAGGTCTTGGCCTAGGGGTCTGGGCCTTGGGGTCTGGGCCTTGGGGTCTGGGCCCTGGGTTTGGATCTAGGGGCCTGGGGTCTGGGTCTGGGCCCTGGGTCTTAGGGTCTGGGCCCTGGCTCACCACTCGCTGTCTTCTATCTTCTTTTCTTCTGTCTTCAGCTCTTCTTTTCTACACCTTTTCTTTAATTTTCTTCTCTTCTTTTCTTCTGTCTTCTTCCTGGTCCCTCCAGCTCCGGCGCGCAGCTTCACTGAGTGGAGGGGCGGAGCCAAAGCAACGTGCTTGGGAGGCCCCTCACACGCTGCTTGGCCCCGCCCAGCCAGGAAGTGAAGCTGCCAGGAGCCGGAGGAGACACAGTGTCTCAGTCTCCTCCGGCTCCTGCAGCAGCAGCAGGGACACAGCTCCGGATTCGGACTCATCGAGTCCGATACCGGAGCTGTTAAAGGGCGACGCCGCTGCCGTCGGGGGCCCGGGATCCTCCCCCCAGGCCCCGGCGGCCCGGGCCCCCACCGGGCCCGGGCCCCTTACGGCAGTAATGGGCGTAATGCCCTGATGGCGGCCCTGCATTAACCACTTAGCTGCTAGGGACATGCTCAGCGCCTCATGCATGCCAACTTGCCAAGTGCTCCTCCTGTGCTATGGATGCGCTGTGAGCGGTGAGCGAGCGCGTCCCTAGCACAGGAGGCAGGCAGCAATCATCATCAACCGGGATTCCGGCCAATTGCTGTGCCCCCAGGTGGGGGCTGGATCCAGGCTTATTCAGCACAGAAAGGCATCAGGTCACAATCCTCTCCCAGAGCTGGCTGACATCTTGGATGTCGGCCAAGCTTCCGGGATCTACCCCTGGTGACGAGTCGACTGGCGTCACCGTGCATAGTGCAATGACGTCAGTTCTGCAGTTAAGCCCTAACTGCGACTAATGGTGGAGATAGGGGTTTCCAATGAACCCCCCCCCCCTATCTCACGATCCATGGCAGCTATTGGTTAATGTGTTAATGTTTGGTATCATTGGATTGACCAGAGCATGGCCTTTTTTCCAATGATACCAAACATTGTCAATGTTAAATAAAAAAAATATTATAAAAATATAATAAAAAAAATAATATTTTTTGTGTGTTGTTTTTATTAAAGCAGCAATATTGTTGCCATTTCAATTATATAATGTGAACAATGATGCTGCACTAAGGATTTTTCTATGGGGTGCGTTTGTTAAAAATAGTGTAATTTATTTTTCAGCCAAAAAAATGTAACATTAACAACTAGTAGTTGTTACACCCCACCCCACCCCAGCCCGCTCCCTAAGGTCAAACAGTGACCTGCGCCTAGCTTCTCCCCGCATCACCTCTTCCCATGATAGACTGCAGGATTTCTCACGCGCAGCCCCCACTCTCTGGAACGCTCTCCCTCGTACGGTCAGACTTTCCCCTAACTTCTCTTCCTTCAAACGCTCCCTGAAAACATTCCTATTTAGGGAAGCCGACCCCCCAACTCACTGACGCAATCATCAATCACTCTCACCTTACAGTCCTCTCCTCCTGTTTCCAACCCCAACCCTCCCAGATTGTGAGTTCCTACGGGAATAGGGCCCTCATCCCCTCCTGTACTGTTTGTCAAATGTTGTTCAATGTATTGTAACCCTGTCTATACTGTGCTTATTGTACAGCGCTGCGGAATATGCTGGCGCTTTATAAATAAAGAATAATAATAATAATAATAGTAGTGTAGTACTACTAGTCCACATTTCTAATTTTTTTAACAAGTGCAACTCATATAAAATATATTTATAACCGCAAACGCTCGCATGTTAAATGTGAAAAAAGCACTTTATTCAGTGTTTATTTACATTTACACCTTGTAAATTATTTATGAAAATTCCAATTTTATTGATTTTTTTTAATATTATAATACAAACAGGACATGACGCATACATATATATTTATTCTTATTCATATAATAATGATACATTATGAATCTGCCGAGTCAGACAGAAAGAAGAACGATATATAACATGTCTGGGACTGGGTCATATAATGAAATGAAGTTCAAAACGCGTTTAAACATGATGAGCGAAACCGTTATGAAAAAATAGCTCAGCAGCAGCACACAAGGAGTGAACCGTGAAGCCGTGAAATGCCTCAGGAGTGAAAGGGTTAATTTCTTTTTGTCTGTTTTAAATCATTTTATTTGTTGTTTTTTTTTAGTTTCAGTTTGTTTTTTTGATCAACAACGTCAACTATTAGTATTTTTAACTTTTAAAACCTTTTGTTCTGTTTTTTATTTTTAAAGTCAGACGGTCAGTTTTCAGTTTCTTAAATCGTTTTGTTCATTTTTTTAATGTTCCATTCATTTAATACCATTTATTTAATATGATTAAATAAATTTGTGAAATGCATATTCAAATTATCGTATCACATCTATAGAATTGTCGTATCATATCGCCAGCAGAATTATCGAGTAGAAAATTTTCAAAATCCGAACGAACCGAATCTAAACAAAAAAAACGGTGCTGCAGTGCACAAGCCTACTTCTTCCGAAAAACACGAAAATTTACGAAAGCACGAACACAAAAGTCCATACAAAAAACGAGCAGACCCGAAATCTCGAAAATGACCGATATCCCGAGGAAAACGTCGATACGAAAAACGAATCAAATCGAACCGAACCGAAACGGAAATCGGCCGAAACGGAAATCGGCCGAAACGAGCCGAAACGAAAATTTAAAAAATCAGAACGAACCGAACCGAATCGAATCGAAAAAAAAAACAGTGCACAAGTCTAACAGTAACCCCTCTGTGGTATTGTGGAAGAGTGCAGGGGTGGACCATGCGGTCCTATATTAAAAAGATATGAATTTGGTAAAGGCGTCAGTGCACCCAGATATTGTGCTTTTGGACGAGAGTTTGACTACTTTCCTCGCAGAAGCATCAGCTATAATCAATGCAAGACCACTAGTTCCAGTATCATCGGATCTTGATGCTCCAATAATTCTGACCCCTGCAACACTGCTTACCCAAAAGATTGGAACTGCTACAATCCCTCCTGGTGACTTTGACCTTTGACTGTAGTAACATTTTCAGACGACAGTGGATGCAAGTACAACATCTGTCTAATGTATTCTGGCATCGGTGGAGGAAGGAATACTTAAACAGGCTTCAAAGCCGTCCCAAATGGCAGATGGCTAAACCGGACCTTCAGGTAGGTGACATTGTCATATTGAAAGAGACTGAAGCTCATTGCAATGACTGGCCAATGGGTCTTGTCACTCAGGTTATGCCCAGTGACGATGGAAGAATCCGAAAAGTGAAGGTCAAGGTGACTAAAGGAGGTGTTGTGCATAGCTTCTTCCAGCCAATCACCGAACTGATACTCCTTCTACCAAGGGAAAAGGTTAGTTAAGAGTTTATGCTCTCGGCAGAAGCCTTTCCACAAACAGCCAGTTGGATTACAATTGTGTTGGTGGAAGTTTGGCCTAGTGCGACTTCCCCAGCACAAAGATGGGTTAACTTGTTAAACTACTCCTCGCATCTGGAACTATGGCCTACGTTTAAGACTGTCGACTTACTTACAGACTATAAAGTGTAAAGTGTAATGTAGAATGCTTTACCTTTGATTTTCAGGTCTCTGCATTGGGTTTCCAGGGGACATTTAAAGTTATAGTGTTAGTTTATTTTAAATCTAAAGATTTCAGACAGGGAGTGTCATGTCCCATGATTTAGGATTTATTTTATATTTTTCTGTTTTGTGTAGAATCTGCCTTTGCTGCTCACATGCTTTTGATTTCATAGCTATTTTGTCTCTTCTGGGTTTCCCTAGCTCTTCTGTATCTACTAGTTTCCCACCCCTTTGCTCAGTGTGTTCTTAGGGACTTCCTGGTTACATAGCAGCCATTCTGTTCTCACTGCTAGACAAAATTAATGACTTTTTACCTGCAAGCTGTATGTTAACAAGATTGTCAGTCTGATCATTAAACTCAACTGGATTCATCTTTCTACGTGCCAGTTTTGGTGAGTTGAAGCTATCTGCTGAACTTCATCGTGTGAGTACTGGTTAAATACAGACTTCGCTAGTCTAAAGCATCCACACCTCACAGCTTTGCTTAGGGAAGCAGAATAAAGGGACCCCAGGGAACTCCTCCCATCTTTCCACTTTCCTCAGGAACAGGGAAAACGCTTAAGCTTCCTTGCTCCCATTCAGTCTCTCATCAGTACTAAGCATTTTACCCTTATTCCTCTTTCACCTCTTCTTCTCACTTCAGTTACCTTACTTCCCTTCCCACCATACCACCCCCCCACCTCCCCATGAATAAAGCATACGACAAAAATATTGGCAGTTTGAAAAGGTCACGTCTTTTATTAATAAAGGCCAGAATCATTGCCTTTATGGCAGAATTATAAGCGATCCTCGCTTTCTCAAAATAGGTAACACCAGCTAACACTGGTACCAGAAATCCAGCCAGATAACACCGGCAACCGCAATGCACCCCAGGCATTGCCCAGAAATAGCGGCCGGCCCCACGTGGCTAAGCTAGCGCGACCACACGCTGCTCTCTTTATAGCAGATAGCAGGCCGAGAGGATCTGCAAACCAGGAGGCACCTTTGTTTGGCCACAAAACCACCCCCCAGACCCCCTAACCTACAGACCCTCCCCCTCTATCGCCTCTCCACGTGCATGGGCCGCATATTTCACCGCCACGAAAATGAGGACCCTCATTTTCCGCCACCCAACACCAGACCGTGACCTTTTCCTTACCTTAGACCAGGGTCTTTATCGTCCCTTCGATGTTGCACACGAAAACGTAGTTCCCTGCCCCGGACAAGTGGACGCCATCGCTCCGAAACAGTTCCTCCTGTCTTACGACTATATTCGTGTGCTCCAAGACCCTCCCCCCTATTTCCAGCATAACCTTTTTTTGCCACCTGGTTCAACTTCTTCCTCCCGACATATCCTGCACCCTGCAATTCCTCCACCATAATCTCGAAATCGCACAAGACCAAACCATCTGTTTGTCCAACCACTCCCTCCCAAACCACCTAAATGTCTCCCTGACCCTGTTCTGCAAATCCATCGTAGTTAGTGTCCCTATGTTATTACCCCTAAATGCACCATCACTATTTCAGGCTTCCCCCACCTCCTAGAAGCCTGTGCTACCTCTACCAACTGCCCCCACCCCATACCCCTATTTCCTATCCACCTAAATCCCACTTTTGCGAGGCTGAACCCTAAGTTCACTCTCTCCGCTGTGCCCGCAGCGTGAACAGCCGCCCAGTGCACATAGGAGTGTCCCAAGATCCATACTCTCTTTGCCCGCTCTGAAAGAAAGACCCTAGACAAAAATGTTACTGGCCAAATACATACCAACTCAGTATCGCCTGAAAATCAATTGGTTTAGATCTATGCCTTTTTTTTTTTTTTTTAGCTGAGCGTGCCCTGAAATACTGCTCCGTTGCTACCCTGTTGCTTTAACGTGCTGCCCCCCCAGTGACCTCTACCCGTCCCCTATCTTCCACAGAAACGGTGGTCATTTCGCTCCCTGCTGATCCGCTGCCGGCGCCAGACGCCAAAAAACCTCCCACTTGAATCTCGATAACGCGTCCGCCACCACATTTCTCACCCCCGGAATATGCTTTGCTCTGAAATTTAAATTGCGTTTCAGAAAAAAACAGCACCAGGTAACTGACATATGCTATAACCTGGGGGGATGATGCCGACATGTTATTCAGTACCTGCACCCTGGTTATCCTACCAAAACAAGATGCTCTTGTTCTCCAGCTCCTCCCCACACAGCTGGACTGCCGCTACAATGGGAAAGAGTTCCAGCAAGACCAAATTCTTCACCCAACCTCTTTGCAACCATTCCTGCGGCCATTTGCCTGTACACCATTTTCCATTCAAGTATGACCCAAAACCGGATCCGCCAGCTGCGTTTGTAAGCAGCTGCATCTCCTCTGCTGTCTCTCTCTGTTCCCAGAATCTCACCCCATTGAAGTTTCGCAGGAACGCATCCCAAATGCCTAGATCTGCCTTGACATGATGCCCCAACCTAATCTGAAAATTCGGGGCCGCAACTCCCCATTTGCACATTTCCAAACGCCTTTTAAAAAACCTACCGACCGGAATCATGCGGCATGAAAAATTCAACAACCCCAACAATCTCTGCTACCCCTTCAACTTTATTTTTCTTTCCCCCATCGTCTGCCGAATGGCTAGCCTCATCTTCTCCACCTTGTCCTCAGGCAACCTGCAGCACTGCTCCACCGAGTCAATTTCGATTCCCAGAAATGTTAGCTTTGTGCAGGCCCCTTCTGACTTATCTTCCGCCACTGGCACCCCCAATCGCTTAAATGTTCCCAACAGCACCTCGATGACTCTACCACATTGCCCGGTACCCTCTGTCCCCACTGTCATGACCACTACACGTGCTGCTGTGAAAGACACCAGGTTAAAGCACCCACTATCTGTCTAGCCTAGCCCAGATAATGACTGTGTGGACAACAAGCCCTCGCGCGCTTACTTACCTATCTGTCCCCGCACACTTTCTCTCGCAACAGGTATGTAGAGCGTGATACAATGGTCCCAGGATTGCAATGCAGTACAAGTCTTCTATTGAAGCGGGTAATGACTACGTCTCCCACAATCCCTGGTTTCACTTTCCTATTCTATTAGCTACGCTGCCACCAGTCCTCATGGACACTACTCGCGTCTCAGCAAGAGACACAGGGCTAAGCAACTGCGCTGCCTGCCTACCCTAGACCCATACAGTGACTGCGTAGACAACAATCCCTGCCATCCCCAGCGACCACAACTCACAATTTCGTATCTACCCGAGCTTAAAACAACCATCAATACTCCAGTCTCTTACAGGGTTATCCTAAGAGATCCGAATTGCTTGACAAAGGTAACCGAATGCTGAAAATCTGTGTTCGGTTACCTTTCCTGGCCATTCGGCTATCTAGAGAGCAGGCAATTCGCTAAATCCTGGCTAATTGCCTGCACATACGGTGCCTGTTCGGTGCCTGTTCGAGGGCAGAGAAATCCCCATGAAAAAGCACTGCTTCAGCTATTCAGAGAACGAAAACCAGCAGTGAAAGGTTCCCCTAATGCCCTGCCATTCGGTGGTTTAATTCGGCAAGTTAATTCAGGAGAATCCCATAGGCTTCAATGTTAAAAATATTCCCGTTTTAATTCAGTATCTAATAAACCATTCATTATAAAATTCTGCAGTAAAGAGTCTCTTTATTTATAGATTTTTTGGGATATTTTAAGCATTTTTCAGATTTTTTTTTATTTTTTTTTAAAAGTCCGATTTTTTTTTTTTTTTAAGTTTACTTCTTTTTTCTGTAACAGCCCTTTTTATTATCATTCCCTGGACCTCCTGTGTAAATTTCAGACATTTTTGCTCAGTAGTTTCTTTGCAAACAGCGTTTCATTTTCACAGATTCACACAAACTATTTTGCTAATTTATTCACCTCCCTCGTCAGTGGTCTCGGCTGCTTCGGCTGTGTGTGATCGGCTCCTGCTCGGGCTTTTTCTGTGGTTTTCGGCAAGGTTAATCCAGATGTTTTTGCTTGTTTTCGGTGTGCATTCGCTGGGTTTTGCGGTTAGTTTTCGTCAGGTTTGCGGCAGCTTTTCCCTGCAATTCGGGGACCCTGTGGTGCTTGCTGAATACACCGCAGGGTCACCGAACTGGGATCGGCAAAATGAACCGAATTGAAGAGAAAGAAAAGTCACCGAACGTGCGGTGACTTTTCGAATCTCTTTGGATAACCCTGTTAGTTAGCGTGGATCGAATATCAGGCAGAAACAGAACGTAATAAAGGGATATTTATTATGATATAGAAAAAAGCTATATATCACAGTGCATTTGGTACAGGAAAATTATAGATAGAATAAATCAATTAATTACACACTACACAGCAAATAAAAGAAAAGGTTTAAACACAGAGCATTACTTACAACAACCTAATCAGTAAGCTAGCATCGGCAACTCCTGGGGCCTGGAGATAGAAACATGGACAGCATGGACAGATCATCATTTTTCGAATGTACCCCTTTTGATCAGCGAAAGCTCATGGCATGCCCCAGAATATATATAGGGCTGCCTTTTTCTAAGTCCAGCCTCCTAGCTGGCAGAGCCTTTGCCTACAATCGAGAAGAGAAGTTGGTTCAGTGGCGCAAAAGATAAGGAGTAATAATTGCTATACGTCGGAAGTACGTAGAATAGATGGTGAAGGTAGTACTGTATAGGGTGGAGGAGATGAGTCTCCTAGGAGGAGGCAACAGTGTTCCTACTTGGGATATAAGCACAGTCAGAAAAAGACCAGTATTAAAGTGCTATTCCTATTCAAAAAGTGCAAATATGCAAATATGGTGCATAAACAAATC
Organism: Leptobrachium leishanense; assembly: GCA_009667805.1. Lineage (NCBI taxonomy): Eukaryota > Metazoa > Chordata > Amphibia > Anura > Megophryidae > Leptobrachium > Leptobrachium leishanense. Next base: position 156,355,099 of record CM019069.1, read on the forward strand.
CCAAACTAGGTGCATACGTCACAGTTGCTACCTAGGTATGGGTGTCAGCAGTGGTAAGTGTAGAGGAGGTAAGGGGTCCTAGGGAGAGACAGTATTTCCACTTGGGATATAAGCACAGTCAAGAAAAGGACCAGTGGTAAAGTGCTATTGTGAATTGGTTATGTGCTAAGTTGCAAAAATGCAAGAAAGGTGCATACCATCAAAAAAATGGAACAGGGTATTGGATCAGGGGAGAAGAATCAAAGGGATACGCGTTTCGGCAGAAAAGCCTTCATCAGTCCATATCAGGAAAAAAAGGGGGCAAACTGTTTACAAACAACATTTTTTACATGCACTTTTTTGTATTTTGCACAAGACGTGCGCACATGTGAACTTTTTAAAGTGCATGTCCGTTGAATTGACCGTTTGTTCCCTTTTATCTGCATAGTGACAATCAGCACTTTGTGATCACCTGTATGTCACATAAGACGCATTTTATGCAAGTCGTTTTTATGCAAGTTGTTTTTATGTACTGACGTTGTTATTCAACCCAACTGGTTCCACCTTTTGGTTGGAGCTAAATAGGCATATCACCACTGCCAATACCAATACCCTAGACGGCTATTGCCGCGCATACTCTTTGCTTGCACTTTTTTTGCTTATGCACCTTTCTTGCATTTTTGCAACTTAGCACATAACCAATTCACAATAGCACTTTACCACTGGTCCTTTTCTTGACTGTGCTTATATCCCAAGTGGAAATACTGTCTCTCCCTAGGACCCCTTACCTCCTCTACACTTACCACTGCTGACACCCATACCTAGGTAGCAACTGTGACGTATGCACCTAGTTTGGGATTTGTTTATGCACCATATTTGCATATTTGCACTTTTTGAATAGGAATAGCACTTTAATACTGGTCTTTTTCTGACTGTGCTTATATCCCAAGTAGGAACACTGTTGCCTCCTCCTAGGAGACTCATCTCCTCCACCCTATACAGTACTACCTTCACCATCTATTCTACGTACTTCCGACGTATAGCAATTATTACTCCTTATCTTTTGCGCCACTGAACCAACTTCTCTTCTCGTACCTTTTTAAACACATTCCAGTCGAGGTTTTGTGTTTGTTTCTCAGCAGGCTGCATATACACTTGTAAACCCTTACTTAAAGTGAACTTTAACTAGCGCCTCCACTGTACCCCCTACATTAGACCTTTGCCTACAATCCCCAGAATTCCCCTCTCCTGAGCACACCCAGTATGCTTCGTCATTAATCTTAATTCCCTGGTCTATCAATCACCTCCCAAAGACCACCTTCTGTGATCAGAGAATGTGATTGCTTCTTTGATATGCTGTTGGGGTGCCGCTCTGGCTGCGTCTTCTCCCTGCCATGAGCAATTGCTCTTTCTGCCTGCTGGGTAGACCCCAAAAAGGTGTTATTGTCATGCCCCATGGCAGCAACCATCCTGACACCCCCCTGGTGGTACATTTCCTGCCCTGCAACCTGCATCCAGCTGTCATGTTCCATCCTGGGAACCCCTGACCCTGCATTCAGCATTCATTCTCTGCAACCAGCTTTCATATTGCAACAGCTATCCTGGAACCCCCCTGGTGGTGTACTTCATGTACTGGTTACAAACAGTTAAATCACAAAACACACGTGACTCAAACACAAAATAAAGGCACCACGCCCAGCCAGCACATTGCTGAATCATTACAGCTCCTGTGTGCTTCAAGTGAAGTACTGTTTATTTCTCTGCTCTGCAAAACCTAATTTTTCCAGTTTATTTTGTTTTCCTGGTTCCTGCATTTATTTCCACGCTTCCCATCACCTTACAGAATCCAACCTGGTCAGTTTCCTTTATTTTCACCATCCTCCACCCCTACCAACCTGCTTCTTTGTGCTAAACTGCATCCTGGGTTCATATTCCCCATATCCCGGTGCCACCCCGGTACCTGGTCCCGACAGTTATCTTAATTCACACCTTTGATGACTTCAGAGGAAATTGTCACAAACCTGTTTAATTGCTTCCAGCAGGCTGGGAACGCAGCCATTGATTTCTTAGGCCAGCTGCGCCAAATGGCCTGGTATCTAAAGATAGCCATAGATATAAATATGCCTATATAATACATATTGCGGTAGATATACCGGTCTAATCTGTCACATCTCCCATCTCTAATCTGCTACATCTCCCATCCAAAAGGAGACGCGGAAAGGGAGGGGCTATCATGCCTCTCACGTGTGTCTTAACACATGTCTTCTCCTTGCTGGGAGAGCCCATCCGCATTACTATGCATGCTGCCCTTCTTATGCTGTATGGAGAATTCATATTGCTGGAGAGACAGGCTCCACCGGAGGCGCTTCTCATTCGTTCCAACCAACGTATGTAGCCAGTGTAGGGGATTATGGTTAGTTATCACAGTGAACTGGCGCACGTATAGATAGGGCTGTAGTTTCTGTAAGGCCCAGACAATCGCCAGACACTCTTTCTCTACAGTGGCATAGGCCACTTCCCGGGACAACAGCTTTCGACTGAGGTATACCACGGGGTGTTACTCACCCTTCCCATCCACCTGGCTCAATACGGCTCCCAGGCCATAGTTGGAAGCATCCGTTTGGACTACGAACCTTTGGTTGAAGTCTAGGGCCTGCAGGACTGGGGAGGCCATGAGGGCTTGCTTTAAACTATCGAAGGCTGTTCCACATGCAGGGGTCCATTCCACCACACGGGGAAGAGCCTTTTTGGTTAGGTCTGTCAAGGGCTTTGCTAGCGTGCTATAATGGGGCACAAACTTTCGATAATAGCATGCTGTACCCAGAAAAGACATCACCTGCTTTATTGTAGTGGGGACTGGCCAGGCCACTATGGCTTCTACTTTAGTGGGCTCGAGGCATAGGGTCCCCCCTCCCACCCTATGTCCCAGGTAGTTTACCTCTGCCATGCCCAGCTGGCACTTGTCAGGTCTAATGGTTAGCCCAGCTGCTGATATGCGGTCCAGGACCCTGGTCAGGTGACCCAGGTGCTGCTCCCAGCTGTCACTGAACACCACAATATCGTCCAGATAGGCCACCGCATGACCCTCCTGCCCCTCCAGGAGATGATTAACTAGCCGCTGGAAGGTGGCAGGAGCATTTTTCATCCCAAAGGGCATGACTTGGAACTCATACAACCCAAAGGGGGTGATAAAGGCAGACCGCTCTTGGGCTTCCGGAGTCATTGGGATCTGCCAGTAGCCCCAGCTCAGATCCATAATGCGGAGTAACTTGGCCCCAGCTAGTTGGACAAGTAATGCATCAATAGGATAGGATATATAGGGTATCATAAGATACGCGTCAAATGCAGTTACTAGATTCAACCGCCGGTAGTCCATACAGAATCGGGTGGTCTTATCCTTCTTGGGGACCAGTACCACGGGGAAGGCCCATGGGCTGTGCGACTTGCGGATCACGCCCAGCGTTAGCATTTCCTCTATCTCCCTTCTAATGTCAGCCTTCACCTCCAGAGACACCCTGTATGCAGCCTGCCGGAGGCAATGGTGGTCTTCCGTATCCACGTGGTGGGCCACCAGGGAGGTTCGGCCCGGTTTCCCCATGAAGATGCCGCAGTAGGGTGCCAGTGCGCGAGATAACTGCCCCCTCTGACTCTCACTTACGTCTGCATTGATCTGGGCAGCGTCTAAGTCGTCTGGAGCCCTCGCTGCAGCCAACAGATCAATGAGGGGGTCAGCTTCTGGCTCATCCCCAGACAGACTGCAAACAGTTAGGACCGCGGGGTCCCTTTCGTAGTAGGCCTTGATCATGTTAGTGTGATAAATCTTTTTACTCTTTCACCTCTCATCCAGAGCAACCACGTAGTTCACGTCATTCATCCTCTGAAGTATAGTAAACGGGCCCTCCCAGGCCGCCTGCAGTTTGTTCTGCCTCGTGGGAATCAGCAAATGCACCTTCTGGCCCACCTCAAACACTCTCTCCCGGGCCCCTCTGTCATACCACTGCTTCTGTTTGGACTGGGCAGCTTTCAGATTGTAATACACCTCTCCCATTATGGCTTGCATTCTCTCTCTGAACTTCAACACATACTCTACCACCGATGACTTGGGGGACCTCAGTTTTCCCTCCCAACCATCCCGTATCAGGGCGAGGGGGCCGTGCACTCTCCGCCCATAGAGTAACTCAAATGGGGAGAAACCCATGGATTCCTGTGGTACCTTCCGGTAGGCAAAGAGGAGATGGGGTAGGTATCGCTCCCAGTCTCTACCCTGTGACTCCACAAATGTCTGCAGTATTTGTTTCAGGGTCCCGTTGAACCGTTCACACAAGCCATTGGTGTGCGGGTGGTAGGCACTGGTCACCAAGTGGTCGAGTTGTACCTTCTGACATAGGCTCTGCATCAGATCAGAGGTGAACTGGGGGCCCTGGTCGGTCAGCATCTCTCTGGGAAACCCCATGCTTGAGAATATGCCCAACAATGCATTGGCCACCTTGTCAGCCCTGATGGATGAGAGTACCACGGCCTCTGGGTACCGGGTGGCATAGTCCACCACGGTCAGGATAAAACGCTTCCATGAGCTACTGGGAATAGCTAAGGGCCCCACAATATCTATGGCTACCCTCCCAAAGGGTTCGCTCACTATGGGGAGGGGAATTAAAGGGGCCTTACCCACCTCCCCTGGGTTCCCAACCTTCTGACACTCAGGGCAAGAGTGACATTAGTTGGCTACATCGGTGCCCATCCCAGGCCAGTAGAAGTGATGCACCAGGCGAGACTTCGTCCGATGCACCCCTAAATGCCCAGCCATGGGAATAGCATGGACCACCTTCAGCAACTGGTCCCTATACCGCTGGGGCACCACAAGTTGCCTCTCCATCACCCAGGGACCTTGCCTGTCCCCAGGCACAGTCTCTCAATTATCCCAGTAGACTCGTTCCTTATCCAGGCCAGTAAGGGGTCACCTAGCCCGCTCCCTCAGTTTCTCGAGCGTGGGGTCTGTATGCTGGGCCTCCTGAAACTCGGGACTCTGCACCTCGGCCTCAGAGTCAGCACCGATCTCAGCATCAGCCTCGGGCGCAGAGACAGCCTTCTGAGCCACCACTGGGGACTGGGTTAGGCCGGAAGGGGCTTCGCCCCCCCTCAGTATTAGGGATGAGCTGTTCGGTTTCGGACGGTTCGGAGTTCGACCCGAACTTTGGCAGTTCGAAAGTTCGCAAATTTTGAACTTTTTGGTGTGTGTTCGGTTCGAGTTCGAAAAAAAAAAAGAAATTTTGAAAAAAAGTATAGAAAATGCTTAAAAAATACTAAAAAATCTAGAAATAAAGAGACTCTTTACTGCAGAATATTATAAGCAACGGTTTATTAGATATTGAATTAAAAACTTATGTGTATGTGGAAAGATTATCAACTCTAAATGACCTCTGTTCACAAACGGGCATAACACCAGGTGTTTTTAGTCTGGTAGTCAATTTGATACATTGTACACTATACTGAGGGTGGGGTGGTGTCTGCTTCTGATTGAGATTTGAGAATTAATTTCCCTAAAACATCCTAATATGCTGCATTTAACCCTTTCGCTGCTGAGGCTTTTCACACCTCTGTGCTGAGGTAATTTTTACCGCTTTCGCTCATCATGTTTAACCGCGTTTTGTAGCCATAATTTGATATATGACCCAGACATATTATATATCGTTCTTTCCGGCAGACTTGGCAGATTCATAATATGTCATTATTATATGTATACATTATGTCATGTCTGTATATTATAACAAAAAATGCAATAGAATTTGAATTTTCAATAATTTATTATGTGTAAAGTGTTTTTTTCACATTTCAACATGCAATCGTTTGCGGTTATATTTTGTATGGGGTGCGCTTGTTAAAAAAATTAGAAATGGGGTCTCGTTACATTTTTTTGGGGGAAATTTTGCTTTTTTTAACAAACGCACCGCATACAAAAATCGTTAGTGATGCATTATTGATCACATTATAATTGAAATGGGAACAATATTGCTGCATTAACAAAACAAACACAAAAAAAAACTTGTTTATTTTTTTTTAGATTTTTTTTTTAAATATTTTTATTTTTTTAAAAAACATTTTTCATGCTCATGTTTGGTATCCTTGGAAAGGCCATGCTCTGGCCGATCCAACAATATCAAACATTAACCCCTAGCTGCCACGGATCGGGAGATAGGGGGTTCATTGGGTTCTCCACCATTGGTGGGAGCTAGGGGTTAACTCCAGGACTGGCGTCATCGTGCTATGCACGATGACGCCAGTCCTCAGGGGGAGTTCCTGGAGGCTTGGCCAACAAGCTGTCGGCCAGCTCCAGGAGAGGATCACGATCCGGCGCTTTTCAGCACCGATTCGTGATCTGGCTCCCAAGGGGTTAATCACAGTCACCGTTTGGAAGGGCTGGCTGTGCCCTTCCAAATGGTGCCTGGATTAACCCTCTGCCCCCCGGCGATCGGGAGGGAGAGAGGTCCGAAGGGCGAGGTCCTCCCCCCCCTTTCAGGAACTTCCTCCGCACATGCGGGGGGCGCCTGAATTAGATGTCATTGCGCCGCCGCAATGACATCTAATTGCTCCGCCGGGGTCCCGGAGTGCTGGGCTGACATCCAAGATGTCAGCCCGCACCAGGGGGTGCAGCAATCCGCCGGAATCCGCGCGTCCATAGCAGCCAAGTGGTTAACTGGTGTTTGAAAAAAATTCAAAATAACATTTTAAGCAATGTTATTTTTCACCTCGGGATTAAACATTCACAGGGTTATTCAGAGAGTGGTGAAAAGCAGGAGAATAACTGGAGAAGTGAAAATTCTAGGTCAAAATAGCTAAACCAGAAAAATTCTCCCATTTAACTCACTTTCCAAATTGGCTATTTGGTCTAGATTGTTCTCTTCTCCTGCCAGTTCTCCTGGCTTTCACCTCTCTCTCAGGGTTGTTCAGAGAAAGGTGAAAACCAGGAGAATGGCAGGAAAAGAGAACAATCTGGACCAAATAGCCGATTTGGAAAGTGAGATAAGGCTAGGGTCAGACTAAAAAACGAATCAATTTGCACAAAGTGCAACTAGAGTACCAAGAGTAGGTTAATTTTAATAATACACATAAACAGACAATGAATGAAAAATTGCAAGGTTGGTGGTAGAGGGAGTCTATCAGATTGATTGCCAATTTTGACTGTGGGTGGCATGCTGTTAGACATATATGTGAGCGGTATTGGCCATTGCTAACTCAGGACCCTTATTTGAAGGGGGCTCTTACTCCACATCCTTCTATGACAGCCAGGAGATGTACTAACCTTCATGATAAACTAGTACATAGTCATTTTCAAACTCCCCGGTCCCCCAACACTTCTTGGTTAATCAATCGACTCAAGGGCATGTACAAATGCGGCAGATGCACCGCTTGTGCTTATGTATCCCGTGATCCCAAGCACTTTTCTAATTTTGACAATTCCAAAACCTTTTCTGTCCGCCAATTTTTGAATTGCAATTCCACTGGCGTTGTGTACCAACTCATTTGTTATTGTGGTAAAAAATATATTGGCAAAACCATCCGACCATTAAAAGTACATATTTTGGAACATGTCAGATCTATCAAATCACTTAAGGATACCCCCGTTGCAAGACATTTTCAGAGTTGCGATATGTGTACACGCAATAACATGAAATTTTTGGGCATTGAGCAGATCAAGTTGGGCCCTAGGAAGGGCAATCTTGATATCAAATTACTTCAACGTGAAGCCTTTTGGATTTACCAACTCAATACTCGGTCACCCTTTGGACTTAATGAAGGGTTTACGTTTACCCCTTTTATTTAGTCACTTGGTTCTGTATTGTGGTTCTCTTCCAACTGTCCGCATGGTCACATGATGTTTCCCTACATGCCCCTTTTTAAGGTTCTTTATATTATTATCATTATTTTTGCTCCCCTTTTTATTGTGTTGTATATGCATTCATACATTTATGTGCATATATGAGCATGTATATACATATATGTGTACATGTTTAATATATACATGAATTTTTGACATACATATGTGTAGACCTTGGTTAATAGTCAATCATTCCATTATTATGTTAGTTTTTATTTTTCACCCCTTTATTCATCTGCACATCAGCATTAGGTTAGACCTTCTCAAGTGGTTTGATGTCACCATTGTTATTTTCTTTGGTGCTCTTGTGCATTATTATATCGGCATTAGGACGTTCTGCTACCTAGTTGATCTTTACGTCACGCTTATAGCCTTATGGCAACATTATAGTGTATTCTTGCAGGCTGCAGTGGCTTTTTATCATTCTTGCCCTTTTCTTAGCTGATCAGTATGTTGCAGAGTCCATTCTGATCATTTCTGGACACTGGGATCCGTTGATTGGCCATTGATCGCATGTGACCTCCACTGTTCCTTGATTGGCCCATTCTGCACTCATGATGTTCCGGTTATCCTATTGGTTTTAACTGCCATGTGATCGCTGACATACCAGGAAGTACACTGCAGAATCCACTCTGTTCATTCCTGGACACTGGGAGACGTTTTTTGGCCATTGATCCCATGTGACCTCCACTACTTCTTGATTGGCCCTTTTTGCACCCAGGATGTTCCTGTTAATTCATTGGTCTCAATTGTCATGTGATCGCCGGCGTACCCGGAAGTGATTTCCCCATACTGATTTTCGGTCCAGCTGTCTGGTATTTGTTTAATTTAGGTACCTATATGTATTGGGGTGAATATTTAAGGCATACTAGCTTCAGACTAAGCCCAGACGGGCGAAACACGTCAAGCTATGCCTCCTTGTTGTTGTTTCTAACTGTATTTTGGTTGGTGAGGGTAGTTGTTTGGGTTTGCTATGTGCTGTCTGGTACTCCTTATTACATTACTGGTTATGTAGGTGGCTTGAACCGCCGAGGTATAGACCCCTTTACCCTTTCATTGTGCAATTTTGCTTATTGATTGGTGGTCCTTGTCCCACCCTCTACACCCTCTACCACCAACCTTGCAATTTTTCATTCATTGTCTGTTTATGTGTATTATTAAAATTAACCTACTCTTGGTACTCTAGTTGCACTTTGTGCAAATTGATTCGTTTTTCTTGTTGTTTGGGTTATGCCCTTTTGTTGAGTACCTGGTGCCCCTTTCGTTATGCTTTTTTTTAGGGTCAGACTAACGCATTTTTCGCTGCGACCGTCAAAAAGTGCGTCCGAATGCATTGCCGTATTTTTTCACGGAATGCGTGAAAACGGTCATACGATGCGCATTTTTGTGCGTGATTTTTTACGGATCCAAACCAGGAAACTTTGGGTGTCTGGACGTTATGTTGGCCGGACATGAGCAGGGTCTGACGTCTCCAAATCACGCACACATGCCGCTAGTGGACGCAGCGCACTCTGTATGTACCTACTAGCGGTTCTGCGTTCTCGAAAAAATGCGTTCATTTTCCACTTGCGTTGCGCAGCCGGACTTTTGTGCGACCGTACTTTGTATATTGGCCGTCATTTGCTGCTAGTGTGGCCATGATTAAGTGCGCCTAAACGCACGTTAAAAATTCGCTAGTCTGACCCTAGCCTAAATGGGAGAATTTTTCTGGTTTGGCTATTTTAACCTAGAATTTTCCATTCTCCAGTCATTCTCCTGCTCTTCACCGCTCTCTGAATAACCCTGACAGGGTTATTCAGAGAAAGGTGAAACTCAGGAGAATGACTGAAGAGAAAATTCTAGGTCAAAATAGCCAAACCAGAAAAATTCTCCCATTTATCTCACTTTCCAAATCGGCTATTTGGTCTAGAATTTTCCATTCTCCAGTCATTCTCCTGCTTTTCACCACCAAAAAATCAGTAAACTTTTTCTGCGTATCCGAAAATGTTTCCTCTTTTCATACAGACTGCCGCCCCAAGCAGATGTTTATGGATAGATTAAAAGGAAAACCATTTACCGTCATTTGAAATGTCATTTTTTGGTTTTTACATATTTCTATACATCCTAGAAATCCGCCACTTCACGGGCAGGTTATGGGGACCTCCTAGGCACGATATTTGAAGGAATGTTTCGTTTTTATTTTTAACCCTTATTTCATGGAAAACTCACTGTCCCTTTAAAAACTTTTTTTTAAACTTTTTGTCCTTGTTTCCTGTCCTCCAGGGCACTACCCGGACCCCCATACTCCTTTTATGGCAAATATCTTGCATATATGCCCTTTTGGAGGGCACTCTAAAAACCGAATTTTCAGCCCCATTGACTTGTATGGAGTTCGAGTTTGGGTTCGGGTTCGGATCCGAACATTTGGAAATTTCGGGTTCTACTTCAAACTGAACCTGGGGAGTGTTCGGCTCATCCCTACTCAGTATGCCCGTCGGACAGCAGCCCCACCAGATTGGCCAGTGGCTCCAGGCCCTGCTTCCAGACAGACTGCTGGCAGGTAACTATGGCAATGGCGGCCCCCTTGCCCACGGAACCCAGGGGGGTGGATGGTACAGGTACAGGCTGGCATTCACTCACCCCCCGCCAGTCCTCCCAGTCACACCGTCTCCCCTCACTGTCACACAACTCAGCAGACACACCTGACTTGGGTGCAGACTGATTCATTGCCATCTCACGTCCATCCAACCAGGGGTCCTGTTGTGTACTCTCACATAAAGTCCTCTCCACTGTAGGGCTACGAGGGGGCTTGGGTACCCTTGACATCATTTTCAGGCACATATTGCGACAACAATTTACCCAAATCAGTACCGAGTAATACATTTGTAGGAATGTTTTCGGACACTCCCTCAGACCTCTCCCCGCTCCCCAGTCCAGGTAAACCCGTGCCATTGGCACCGCAGGACGTACCCCACCAAAACCTTTTTACAGCTATAGTCCTGCCAGGAATAAAGTCTGCCGGGCTGACCAATTTGGGTCGCACCAAAGTCATCTCAGCCCCTGTATCTCTTAACCCAAAAGTTACCTTGGATCCAACCGTCACAGTCTGCATATTTACGTTGGCACTGCCCTCCGAGCTGGTCACGAACAAGACGGAGGGTGATCCGGAGGGGCGCCCCCCTCAAGCTGTGGCTGTCTGTCTTTTCCTCTCGGGGCACTCTGACCTGAGGTGGCTCCTACTGTTGCAGATAAAGCAGCGGCGGCTTTCACTTCTCCCATCCCAGGCAGAAACTGGCACTGAGGGGGGCGCCGCCGGCTTGGTGTTGGGGAATCGGTTGGAGTTGGACTTCCATCCAGACGATCCTTTGGGGAAACCTCTTCTCCGGTCCACGGACGCTCTGTTGACCGCATGGAAATCGGCCAGCTCACCAGCTTCCAGGGCCGTCTCGGGTTTGCGATCCAGAAGCCATTCCTGGATCTCAGGTGGGCACAGCTGCACAAACTGCTCTTTGATTAACAGGTCTTCCAGGGCATCCAAGGTGTCAATCTTCAGCCCCCTGACCCATTGTCGAAATAGGGTGGTCAGGTGGCTCACGACTGCAGAGTAGCTCTCCGCGGCCTGCTTCTGCAAGGACCTGAACTTTTTGCGATATACCTCTGGCGTGAGGTTGTACCGCCTCTGCAACACGGCTTTAATCACCTCATAGCTCTGGTCGCTCTCAGCTGGTAACTCTGCAAAGGATTCGAGCGCTGGACCTTTTCGTCCAGGAGTGAGGTACCTGGCCCATTGCTCCTTGGGCAGCTGGTACTGTCGACAAGTCTTTTCAAAACTTCACAGGAACACATCCAGGTCCCCATCTTTGTCCAGAGTGGGAAAGTTCTCAGCACGAGGTCTGGGCGTAGAGCGATCTGCCACGCCTGCAGGGGCAGGAGATACTTGTGTTCTGCCTGCCTGGGCCATAGCGAGCTGATGTACCCATTCGGCTCTGCGCTCCGCAGCTTCTCAGACCGCTTGGCACGCTGCCGCCTCTTGCTCAGCTCTGCGCTCCTCAGCTTCAGGTTCAGCTCTGCACTCCTCTCGCTCTTGGTACTGCAGGATGAGCTGGAGCCGCGTCTGCAAGTCTGCGGAGTCCACATGTTTTAAAACAGTCTGCAAGTAAACATCCAGGGCAGTATCACCCTTGGGTGAAGCACTTGACACTGTCCTTTCCACTGGACTTGAGCTTCCTTCGGCTGGGTCAAGCGTGGTACCCTGCTCTGCTGCGTCCTGGACTGCTTGCCTCGCCTCATAATCCTCGCGGGCTTGCAAAAGTTCATCTTTCTTCTTATCCTTCGTCAAAATATTTTTGTCTTTAAACAATTGTTCCAACGTTTTCTTTGACGGCTATTGATGTGTCATTCTCACTCCAGCCAAATAAAAGATAGCACAGAAAAACAAAGAAGGGGGAGGGAACTGCTGTGTTTTTGTAACGTTGGGGGCTTCCAGCCTCTCCTGTGTGCTTGAGGGCAGCATGTCTGATGCTGCTCGCTGACCAACGCCCGGTTTAAATGGAGACAAGCAGGTGGCAGGTGGCTGCATGAGGCGCGGCTTGAGTGGGGGGCGCGGTCTGGTGAAGGTCTTTAAAACCCTCAGTTACTTCTCAGCAGTGCCAGATCGTGGTTATCCATACCTGAGCTCCTTGTACCTGAATTCTATTGTGATTTAACCTGTTATTGACCTCTGCTTGTTTTCTGACTATTCTGCCTTCCGTTGCCCTAGACTATTTTCTTGTACTACGCTACTGCACTGATATCGACCCGGCTACTCCATTTGACTATTCTATACTCTGTATTCCTGATTCTGGCTCATCTGACTACCCCCGTGTTGCTAACCTGGTTTTGTATTACAACATTGTCTTTTGCTTAACCCTTTCTGTCTAGCTAGTTTATCTGGCCAATTCTAAGGACCAGACAGTTAGGGATTCTTCTACGGCTACTCTGTTGGTAGCTTTTGGGCTCTGTGGAGTGTTGGGCGTTAAGAACTGCATGGTGGGATCCGGGAACTGTGACATTTTTGTGTTAATTCTAATAAATGCACTGAGTTCTGCTCTGGAGATTGGAAAAACAATTTCTTTAGTATCTGGATCTATGTTGCTTCACAGATCCAAATACTAACCTGATATCCCACCGCTTGCCAGCAGTTGTCACGACCACTACGCGGGCTGCTGCAAAAGATGCCGGGTTAAACCACCCACTATCTCTCAGCCCAGCTGATGAAGCCGTGTGCCGACGGCGAAACGCGTTCTGGTTATATTTTATTTTGATTTTCTTATTTATTACATTTTTAAAGAGCCACCACTGCATGATTTTGGTCTTTATTGGGTTTGGCCAAACGAAATCCATCTGCTTATCGATCTGAGTTGGGAATAGCTCCACTACACGTGAGTTTGCACTTGTAGCTGATATATATATATGCCATTGTTTGTCAGATACACACAAGATTGTGCCTTCTCTCTCTCCTATATTCCTATGGATGTTATGAAAAACTATCACCAAGGATTGGGTTTCCTGAGAAGTTATTGAAGAAAAATAATCCAAAATCACCAGTGACAGGCTCTGTGTTTGTGAGTTAACAACTGAAAGCCACTGTTCATGTTTTAATTGGTGTCGTCTCTCTGCACTTAAATTGTGTTTCTTTTACATGCCTCTTCTACCATCCAATATGGTTGGCAACGCCGTTTGAGAAACCGTCCGAGTTCCCTTGCGTTTTCACATCGCGCAGACCAGATATGTATTTTTAAATTTTGTTTGTCTGGTTTGGGAGAAACCACTTCTCGTCTGGTTTGCTGGGCATTCGGGTGGCATAGTGTTGGCGCTTACCATTCCCCAATACACTCATTTTCAGTATAGCCCAGATAATGACTGCGTGGACAACAAGCCCCCGCGCACTTGCTTACCTATCTGTCCCAGCACACTTTCGCTCGTAGCAGGTATGTAGAGCTCTATGCAATGGTCCCAGGATTGCAACGCAGTACAAGTCTTCTCTTGAAGCGGGTAATGACTATGTCTCTCACAATCCCTGTGTCACGGATCCCTCTGACTAACAAAATAGTGGTCCCTTTACGTAGACCGCTCTCTACCCTTCCGATCCTTGAATGGTCGGCAAAACTAGATAGACAATTAACCAGACAATAGATAAACAAGGGATAACACCAGACAGAGGTATAGAATAGAGTATTGTCACGAATCCCTCTGACTGCCAAGATAGTGGTCCTTTTTCGTAGACCGCTCTCTACCCTTCCGATCCTTGAATGGTCGGTAAAGCTAGATAGATAATTAATCAGGCAATAGATAAACAAAGGGAAACACCAGACAGAGGTACAGACTAGAGTATAAGTTCTCCCTAGGACCTTAGTTATAACAGAGGTAATCTGATGTGTGCTTAGGATGCCACATAGACTGACCTCGGTACCAACGTTAAGGGCAGAACCAAGAGCAGAGTAAATGCCAATACCAGGGGTTATACACAGAATGGTTCGTTTGCCAATGCCAGGGGTCATACACAGAATGGTTCGTTTGCCAATGCCAGGAGTCATACACAGAATGGTTCGTTTGCCAATGCCAGGGGTCATACACAGAATGGTTCGTTTGCCAATGCCAGGAGTCATACACAGAATGGTTCGTTTGCCAATGCCAGGAGTCATACACAGAATGGTTCGTTTGCCAATGCCAGGGGTCATACACAGAATGGTTATTTCCAGAAGCAAGGTCAGACACAGATATTTAGCCAAAAACACAAGAGCTCTGCGGGAAGTGAATACCACGTCAGGGCACCGGCGAACTAGTGAAGCCGGGTTTTAAACCCGGCGGTTCCGCGTCACAACGCCAGGCTCCGCCCCCCGGCGTCCCACGTGAGCGCACCCGGTAGCGTTATCATTCGGCGCCTGGCCAGCGAGCAGCGAGGAATCTGCTGCCAGGCGCCCCACTACCGGCCCATCCGTGACACCCTGGGATCAATTTCCTATTCTATTAGTTACGTTGCCACCAATCCTCATGGACACTACGCGCATCGCAGCGAGAGACGCAGGGCTAAGCAACTGCGCTGCCTGCCTACAATAGACCCGGACAGTGACTGCATAGACAACAATCCCTGCCGTCCCCAGCGACCGCAACTCACAATTTCGTATCTACCTGAGCTTAAAACAACCAGCAATACTCCATTCTCTTAGTTAGCGTGGATCGAATATCAGGCAGAAACAGAACGTAATAAAGGGATATTTATTATGATATAGAAAAAAGCTATATATCACAGTACATTTGGTACAGGAAAATTATAGATAGAATAAATCAATTAATTACACGCTACACAGCAAATAAAAGAAAAGGATTAAACACTGAGCATTACTTACAACAACCTAATCAGTAAGCTAGCATCCGCGACTCCTAGGGCCTGGAGATAGAAACATGGACAGCATTATTATTATTATTCTTTATTTATAAAGCACCAGCATATTCCGCAGCGCTGTACAATAGGCACAGTATAGACAGGGTTACAATACAATACATTGAACAACATTTGACAAACAGTACAGGAGGAGATGAGGGCCCTATTCCCGTAGGAACTCACAATCTAGGAGGGTTGGGGTTGGAAACAGGAGGAGAGGACTGCAAGGTGAGAGTGATTGATGATTGCGTCAGTAAATGGGTGGTAGGCTTCCCTAAATAGGAATGTTTTAAGGGAGCGTTTGAAGGAAGAGAAGTTAGGGGAAAGTCTGACAGTACGAGGGAGAGCGTTCCAGAGAGTGGGGGCTGCGCATGAGAAATCCTGCAGTCTATCATGGAAAGAGGTGATGCGGGGAGAAGCTAGGCGCAGGTCACTGTTTGACCTTAAGGAGCGGGCTGGGGTGTATTTGGTGATTAGTGAGGACAGGTAGTGGGGAGCTGAGTTAGTGAGGATTTTGTAGGTAAGGATACGGATTTTGAACTTAATTCTGCAGTGGATGGGGAGCCAGTGAAGGGACTCGCAGAGGGGAGCGGCAGAGACAGAGCGGCAGGTGAGGTGAATTAGCCTGGCGGAGGTGTTCAGGATTGATTGTAGGGGGGAGAGGCGGGACAGAGGGAAGCCAGATAAGAGATTATTGCAATAGTCGAGTCGGGAGATTACCAGGCCGTGTATGAGTTGTTTTGTGGTGACAGCGGTAAGAAATGGCCGGATCCCTGAAAATATTACGCAGTTGGTATCGGCAGGAGGAGGAAAGAGACTTGATGTAGGGGATGAAGGAAAGAGCAGAGTCAAGTGTAACTCCAAGACAGCGAACTTGGTTTTATAGGGGGATGGTGATACCCTCCACCGTGATAGAGAAGTCAGGAGTTGGGGAGGCATTGGAGGGAGGAATAAGTAGGAGTTCAGTCTTTGACATGTTGATCTTTAGGTGGTGGGAGGCCATTCAGGAGGAGATGCCAGATAAACAGTCACTGACTTTTGAAAGGACAGGGGGAGAGAGATCAGGGGTAGAGAGGTAGATCTGAGTGTCATCAGCGTAGAGGTGGTAATTAAAGCCAATGCTGTTAATGATTCTGCCCAGGGAGGAGGTGTAGATGGAAAAGAGCAGAGGACCAAGGACAGAGCCTTGAGGTACACCAACAGATAGATGCAATGAAGAGGAGGAGTTACCAGCAAAGGACACACAGAAGGACCTGTTGGATAAATAGGAGTCAACCCAAGTGAGTGCAGTGTCACCGAGACCCAGAGAGTTGAGGGTCTGAAGAAGGAGGGGGTGGTCAACAGTGTCAAAAGCAGCCGAGAGGTCAAGCAGGATGAGAATAGAATAGTGGCTGTGTTTTTTAGCAGTTAGGAGGTCGTTGGTGACTTTGGTGAGGGCAGTTTCAGTTGAGTGTAGGGGACGGAAGCCAGATTGCAGGGGGTCAAGTAGGGAATTGGAGGACAGGAAGAGGGAGAGGCGGTTGAAGACTAGTTTTTCTAAGAGCTTAGAGGTAAAGGGAAGCAGGGATACAGGGCGGTAGTTGGATGGAGAGTTGGGATCAAGGGATGGTTTCTTTAGTAAAGGGGTAACTAGCGCATGTTTGAAGGCGGATGGGAAGGAGCCAGTAGAGAGAGATAGGTTGAAGATGTGTGTGAGAGCAGGGGTGAGGGAGGAGGAGAGGGGAGGAATTAGATGTGAGGGAATGGGGTCGAGCGGGCACGTGGTGAGATGTGAGGAGGACAATAAGGAATTGACTTCCTCCTCAGTGGCTGAGAGGAAGTGGCAGAGGGTGGCAGAGGGGACCTCTGGGAGTGGAGGTGGCAGATAACTATCTTGTGTTGGGATGTTGCTTCTGATAGTTAGAGTTTACTGAGGAAGTAGTCTGCCAGGTCTTGAGCGCTGAAGGCAGATGAGGGGGGAGGTGCAGGTGGGTAGAGGAGGGTGTTGAAGGTGGACCAGAGCCGTTTAGGGTTGGAGGAGAAGGATTGTTTGGCCAAGTGGAGGGCAAAGGTGTATGACCGGAGAATAAAGTTGAAGTGAACAAAATCAGCTTCAGAGCGGGATTTCCTCCAGGCACGCTCTGCAGTGCGGGAGCATCTTTGCAGGTAGCGAGTCTGGAGGGTGTGCCAGGGCTGAAGTTGGCGGCGTGGGGCCTTACAGAGTCGAAGAGGAGCAAGAGTGTCTAGAGCAGAGATAAGAGTAGTGTTGTAGTGATTAGCGGCAGCATCAGGGCAGGTGAAGGATGTGGTGTGAGGGAGGTGGGGAAGTAGATTGGAGAATTGATGGGGATCTACAGCATGTAGATTTCTGCGAGTGTGTGTGCGGGGTGGGGGAGCAGGGTGTTTAGGAAGTCCAGATAGGTTGAAAGAGAGAAGGTGGTGGTCAGAGATGGGGAAAGGGCGACAGTTGAACTCAGAAATGGAGCAGAGGTTGGAAAAGACAAGGTCAATTGCGTGACCATCGCGGTGGGTAGGGAGGAGGGAGGAGTGTGTGAGTCCAAGGGAGGATGTGAGTGAAAGAAGTTTGGAGGCAGCAGGGGCAAAAGGATCATCAATGGGAATGTTGAAATCCCCGAGAATTAGGCATGGAAGATTAGAAGACAGGAAGTGAGAAAGCCAGGTAGCAAAGTGGTCAACTGGGAGGTTGGTCCCAGTGGGCGGTATATGACTGCCACCCTGAGGGCCAGGGGAGAGAACAGGCAGATGCAGTGTGTCTCGAAGGAGGAGAAGGAGAGGGATGGGGGTGGAGGGAGATGCTGGTAGGTGCAGGTGGGAGAGAGCAGGATTCCGACCCCACCACCATTTCTCTCACCCGGTCTGGGGGTATGGCTCAAGTGTAGACCACCATGTGAGAGAGCAGCAACGGAGGCCGTGTCAGAGGGAGTTAGCCAGGTTTCAGTTAAAGCTAGGAGGTTGAAGGAGTTTGAAAGGAAGAGGTCATGGATTGCTGTGAGTTTGTTGCACACAGAGCAAGCGTTCCAGAGGGCGCAGGAGAAAGAGGACAGGCGCTGAGGGTTTATGGGAATGAAGTTGCTGGGCTTGCAGGGAGGTGATTCATGTGCGATGGAGATAGGATGAGAGGGAAGTATTGGATGTGTTGTGGGGCCAGGGATAGGGGATATGTCACCTGCATAGAGTAACAGCAGGAGGGTGAGAAAGAGAAGGTGGGAATGGGATTTGTGTGAGTGGGAGTGATTGGCAGCATGAGAGTTAGAGGGAGACCATGTTCTGAGGAAACAAAGGAGCTCATGCGAGGCCATCATGTGGGACGAGAGGAGGGAGGGAGAGATGCAGATAGTGTAGGGGTCGGTGGTAGAGGGGCAGGAGTTCCATTTAAGGAGAACGGTAGAAGTAAAGAGTAGAAGCGTGAGAGAAAGCATAATATAGATGTGTGTTTACCCAGAGTAAAAAGTGGGCCTTGCAGTTCCTTCCTCAACTCCAGGAAATCAACTCTAAACTTCCACTTAAGAAGGCCACTTGGGATGGCACAAGAGCCAAGGCTCACTGGTGCCAATCTTAGCGGTTATATAGGGCAGACTGATTGCATTCAGGCAGTTAAAAGGTAAACACCTGATGCTGGATGGGCTGTGTCAATAGGGCAGGAGATTCACATGCTAATTAGCAAAGCAAATGGTGGAGAAAGGAGACAAAAATAAATTTAAAAAAAGACCAAGGTAACGTTAAAATGTGGGTGCCTGCAAATACTGGGTGATAGAATCTTACCAGCAAAAGTATGCAGGGGATCAGTTGAGATGTGGGTGTCTGTGGATACTGGGTGATAGAGTCTTACCTGTGGAGAGAGGAGACACAGGAATTAGGTATCATGATGGTGGATGGCATAGGGCATCATGGATAAAACTCCAGGAAATCAACGCTAAACTTCCACTTAAGAAGGCCACTTGGGATGGCACAAGAGCCAAGGCTCACTGGAGCCAGTCTTAGCTGTTATATAGGGCAGACTATGGACAGCATGGACAGCAGATCATCATTTTTCGAATGTACCCCTTGTGATCAGCGAAAGTCCATGGCATGCCCCAGAATATATATAGGGCTGCCTTTTTCTAAGTCCAGTCTCCTAGCTGGCAGAGCCTTTGCCTACAATCCCCAGAATTCCCCTCTCCTGAGCACGCTCAGTATGCTTCATCATTAATCTTAATTCCCTGGTCTATCAATCACCTCCCAAAGACCACCTTCTGTGATCAGAGAATGTGATTGCTTCTTAGATATGCGATTGGGGTGCCGCTCTTGCTGCGTCTTCTCCCTGCCATGAGCAATTGCTCTTTCTGCCTGCTGGGTAGACCCCAAAATGATGTTATCTTTAATTCACACTTTTAATGACTTCAGAGAAAATTGTCACAAACCTGTTTAATTGCTTCCAGCAGGCTGGGAACGCAGCCATTGATTTCTTAGGCCAGCTGCGCCAAATGGCCTGGTATCTAAAGATAGCCATAGATATAAATATCCCTATATAATACATATTGCGGTAGATATACTGGTCTAATCTGTCACATCTCCCATCTCTAATCTGCTACACCCACTATCAAGAAGTTGTCCAAGTAATGCACGATACCCTTACTGCCGGCTTCCTTCTCCACCACCTAGTGCAAGAATGTAATAAATCGCAACAAAATGCTTGCATGATATTGCACACCCCATGGGCAGACATTTATCGACGTAAAATTGCCCCTCGAACCTGCACCCTATCAGCCTAAAACTGTCTGGATGCAATGGCAACAGTCTGAAGGCCGATTCAATGTTGACCTTTCCTAACTCAGCCCTCTTTCCTGCGTCCCTAACCAACCCCACTGCCCGGTCAAAAGACTAGTATGTAACCGAAGCAACTACCCTGCTGATAGCATCGTTTACCGACTGGCCTCTCGGATAAGACAGATGCTGTATCATGCTAAACCTCCCTGCCTCTTTTTTAGGAACCACCCCCAGGGATGATACATCAAATCTGCAATTGGCGACTTCTGAAATGGGCCCACCATTCTACCTAATAGCACCTCCTTTCCCAATTTTTCCCTCAAAACCTCCGGCAAGTCATAAGCGGATTTCAAATTTTTTACCCTACTACCCCCCACAACTGCCCCAGAAACCGGCACCTTAAAACCCTTCTAAAAGGCATCTGCCAGCCATACCCTATCCTCAACCTTCGGTTAACTTACCAACTCCGCCATCAGCTCATTTACCTGCAATGGTGTTCTGGCCAGGCCCCACAATTCCCCCTGCCCCCTTGTGTTTCCACAAAAGGAATTAAGCCTTCCTCCCTCTTTTTTCCTACACTCTCCCCCAGGATGAGCCCCCCACAGAATTTACATACATGATTAGACCTGCATGCCAGTCCCTTCTCACAACACATGTCATTGAACGCCCAGCATTCCTTACCTTCCACCCGAAAGAATCAGTGCCCCCGCTGCCCTCCTGCCAACTGGCCTTCTGGGACTTTAACCAGTCTAGACCACGAGTCTAGCACCTTTACCCCAAAATCCTTCCTTCCCTTCCTCCCTGTCCCTACGCTACCCCTCCTAAACTCGTCGTCATAATCCTCTACGAAAAACCTCCATACGCTGTGGCGCAATCTGTAATCGAGTGCAAATACCACAACATGCTCTGTACCTGATCTGGATGTTTACTGAAGAAACATTCTGCATAAACTGCAAATCCTTTTACCCATTCCATGAATGTGCCTTTTTTCTTAAAGCGTTCCCCCCCTCTTCCCTTACTCACAACTGCTTCCATTGTTATAGCGAAAAAGTCTACGTATTTCTCCTCCTGCGCCTTCCTGATCACCTTGGAGCGCAAATGCGATGACAAAGGGATCAACTTTGTACCCTGAAACTCATCTTCCTCCCTGCTGACCAACACACTATCAATGCTATCCTCCTCAGATCCTGAACTTCCATGCCTATTTTTTCCGTACAATTTCTTAACCATCTTAAACAATATTTTATTCACCCCCCTCCCCTTCCCCCTCGCAGTCGAATCTAAACTGGAATCATCCCCTGAATTATCACATGATGAAGTCTGAACCCTCTTTTTTTCTTACCTTTTGCTCTTCCACTGTCCCTTCCCGCCGACTGCACGGATCCTTCCCTGCTTGTGAATAGGGATGAGCTGTTCGGTTCGGAAGTTCGATTCGAACATCGCCTGTTCGCATGTTCGCAAACTACGAACATTTCCGCGTGTTCGCCGCATGTTCGCCCACAATGCACCACAATGGACCACAATTAGGGATGAGCTGTTCGGTTCGACCAGTTCGGAGTTCGATTCGAACTTTGGTCATTCGAAAGTTCGTGAACTTCGAACTTTTTGGGTGTGATCAGTTCGAGTTCGCAAAAAAAAAGAAATTTTGAAAAAAGTATAAAAAATGCTTAAAAAATACTAAAAAATCTAGAAATAAAGAGACTCTTTACTGCAGAATATTATAATTAATGGTTTATTAGATATTGAATTAAAAACTAATGTGTATGTTCAAAGATTCTCACCTCTAAATGACATGTGTTTTTCAAACGGTAAACACCAGGTGTTTTTTGTCTGGTGTAATGAATTTGAAACATTGTATGTAGAATGAAGGTGTAGTGTCTGCTTCTGTTCTGAGTGAGAAGTGTTAATTTCCCTCCTAAAACTTCTTCTTTCTAATATGCTGCATTTAACTGCATAGCATGATGACGCCAGTCCTGCAGTTAACCCCTAGCTCCCACCAATGGTGGAGATAGGGGGTTCCAATGAACCCCCTATCTCCCGATCTGTGCCAGCTAGGGGTTAATGTTTTATATCGTTGGATCGGCCAGAGCATGGCCTTTCCAAGGATACTAAACATCAGCATGAAAAATGTTTTTTAAAAAAAATAAAAAATAAAAATATTTAAAGAAAAAATACAAAAAAAAAATTAAAAAATTTTTTGGTTGTTTTTGTTTTGTTAATGCAGCAATATTGTTCCCATTTCAATTATAATGTGAACAACAATGCTGCACTAACGATTTTTGTATGCGGTGCGTTTGTTAAAAAAAGCAAAATTTTCCCCAAAAAAAAAAAGTAACGAGACCCCATTTCTACTTTTTTTAACAAGCGCACCCCATACAAAATATAACCGCAAACGATCGCATGTTAAAATGTGAAAAAAAACACTTTACACATAATAAATTATTGAAAATTCAAATTTTATTGCATTTTTTGATATAATATATAGACATGACATAGCTTATACATATAATAATGACATATTATGAATCTGCCACGTCTGCCGGAAAGAACGATATATAATATGTCTGGGTCATATATCAAAATATGGCTACAAAATGCTGTTAAACATGATGAGCGAAAGCGGTAAAAATGACCTCAGCACAGAGGTATGAAAAGCCTCAGCAGCGAAAGGGTAAAATGCAGCATATTAGGATGTTTTAGGGAAATTAATTCTCAAATCTCAATCAGAAGCAGACACCACCCCACCCTCAGTATGGTGTACAATGTATCAAATTGACTACCAGACTAAAAACACCTGGTGTTATGCCCGTTTGTGAACAGAGGTCATTTAGAGTTGATAATCTTTCCACGTACACATTAGTTTTTAATTCAATATCTAATAAACCGTTGCTTATAATATTCTGCAGTAAAGAGTCTCTTTATTTCTAGATTTTTTAGTATTTTTTTAAGCATTTTCTATACTTTTTTCAAAATTTCTTTTTTTTTTTTCGAACTCGAACCGAACACGCCCAAAAAGTTCGAAATTCACGAACTTTCGAACTGCCAAAGTTTGGGTCGAACTCCGAACCGCCCGAACCCGAACAGCTCATCCCTACTGGAGGTACCTGAGATTGTGTCTCAGTTAAATGCACCTGGAGCCTTGCTCGTTTACCCAGGGAATGGTTCCTTCCTGAAGTTTGAATAAGCAGGGTGTAACTCCAGGACTTGATTTTTTTTCCCCTCCTTTTCTCTGTTTTTGGACAGAAGCACATGTCAGCAAAAAGGGTGTTTATAGGGTTATAGGGTTATAAGTAAATAAAGTAAACAAAGTTTAGTAAGCACTATGTTTTGAGCAATGAATTCTAGACTGTAAGACGGTTACAAGATGTGGGGTTTTTTGGTTATTTTTTGGCAGCTAATCGGGGCACCGGCAGGGTGGTTGATTTCTAAATCATTGCTGGTTTTTCCCTTTTTTTTTTCCTCCCTCCCTCAATGTTCCGCTCCTTTGGAATATCCACTCGTTCGGGACTTCTTTATTCTTTCTTTTTTTTTTTTTTGGCCCGGTCGGGGAAATATGTGCTCTTTTTTTTTTCCCTATTCATCTCCCTATTCATTTCCTCATGCTTTCCCCCCCTCCCTCATTCCGTTGCAGGGGAGCAGGGGGGTGTCGAGGCCCGGAGTGAGGGGGGGCATGCCGAATGGATTTATGTAACCTTTTTTGATTCTCTTTAATGATATCTGATGTTAAATTTTCTTCTCTGAATGTGAAAGGTCTGAATTCTCCGCGTAAAAGAACGCTACTATTTCGGGAGATTAGACGTAAATCTATCGATATTGCCTTTTTACAGGAGACTAGAATCTCAACTTTAGCAGCTTTCCGGTTAATGGATCCAGCCTATTCAAGGGTATACACCTCTTGCTCTATCTCTAAACGGAATGGAGTAGTGGTGCTGCTTCGAAATTCTTGCTCTATACAAGTTTCAAATGTGGTCTCAGATTCCGGGGGTAGATATATAGTAGTACAGGGAACATGTTTAGAGCAATGGTATACATTGATTTCTCTATATGCCCCGAATGGACCTGATCAAGAATTTTGGAAAAATCTCTCAGCTTCTCTTTCCCTCCATGCTAAGGGACGAGTGATAGTGGGTGGGGATTTCAATGCAACCCTATGTCCCCCTTTGGATCGCACGGTTAACCCTCAGCGCTTAACCCCTCAAACCCCTCAAACCACTTTATCATCTCAAGATAAACAATTTCATTCTTTTATAAGCTCCCAAGGATTGATTGATATATGGCGAGTACAACACCCTTCGGCGAAAGATTACTCTTTTTTTCTCAGGTTCATTCTACTTATTCTCGAATAGATTACATTCTTATTTCATCTAACTGCGTTCCCATAGTCACTGATTCTTCAATTGGCTCAATCACTTGGTCTGACCATGCTGATGTGACTATGAAGATAAGAACATTAGCACATGGGGGCGATAGACATTGGAGATTAGACCCCCTTCTATTATCTAAACCAGGGGTAAAAAAAGCGATACAGAAGGCATTGGAATCTTATTTTTCACTCAATGATGTATCTGAAATATCTATTTTCACACTTTGGAACACTCATAGAGCAGTAATTAGAGACACTCTTTTAAGCCAAGCATCTTATTATAAACGCAAGAAATACGAATCAATCTCCACCCTTCAGACTTCCCTTCGACGCTTAGAGCTTCTACATAAACACAGCCCATCAGCAGATACACTCTCACAACTCACACGCACCAGACAAGATCTTAATCAACTTTTTTTGGAGGATGTGAGTAGATCACTCTTATGGTCTCGAAGACAATATTATGAACATGCTAATAAAACTGACACTATTTTAGCTAGGACTCTACGACCAAGAGGTAAAACTACTATGATTTCATTGATTAAGGATAAAAAAGGACAGATTCATAAAACACCTGAAAGTATCAGAGACGCCTTTACGGCTTACTTTTCAGACCTTTATGGGCACCGTACACACCTTAGATAGTTCTACATTACGAGATGATATTAACTCCTATTTAAATAATATTTCACTTCCATCCCTTAGCGAGGCACAATCAGATAAATTGGCTTCACCCATTACTGAAGAGGAGGTTAGAACAGTAATTGGTTTAATGAAACCACTTCAGGCCCCAGGACCAGATGGTTTTACAGGCCAATATTACAAGGCTTTTTGCTCAGTTTTGATGCCTTATCTATGTCGCCTTTTTAATGAGACAAGGAAAGGAATTCCCTTTCCTAAGAAGTCACTTTTGGCCTCTGTAGTTTTGCTCCCCAAACCTGGGAAAGACCCGATATATATTAATAATTACAGACCTATCTCTCTACTAAATACAGATATAAAAATAATGGCTAAATTATTAGCGAGGCGCCTGGAATCCTTTCTGCCGTTTTTAATCTCGCCTGATCAAGTGGGCTTTATAACAGGGCGCCATGCATACGATAATACACGAAGAGCGGTAGACCTTATATGGTATGTTTCCTCAAAACATATCCCCACCCTATTTGTATCTTTAGACGCTGAGAAAGCTTTTGATAGGGCTGAATGGCCGTTCCTTTTCATATTACTTAATCATTTAGGACTTCCCATCTTTTTCGTGCAGATGATAATGGCATTATATAATTCTCCTGATGCACAAATATTGATTCCTGGAGCAACTAAGACCCCATTTTGGGTTTATAATGGAACCAGGCAAGGGTGTCCTCTATCTCCTACATTATTCACTCTGTTTTTGGAACCCCTTTTACAAACAATTAGGGAAGATTCTCTCATCACTGGGATTCAGGTAGGGAAAGATATGTATAAGCTATCTGCATATGCGGATGATGTACTATTATCATTAACCCATCCTTCGATATCTTTGCCTCGGGTTTTGAATAGATTGACAGGGTATGCGGCGGTATCAGGGTACAAGATTAATACAACTAAGTCAGAGGCTCTTCCGGTTGCTTGCTCACATCTAGAAATGATAGATATCATTAATCTTGCGTTAATACAGATATCGGATGCTGGGATCACATATTTAGGTACTCGTTTAACTTCTTGTTACTCTACTTTATATTCAGCGAATTATCTACCCCTTTTGTCATCAATCAAAAAAGATTTGGAATGTTGGGACAGATACATGATCTCGTGGATCGGTAGGATAAATTGCATTAAAATGAACGTTTTACCCCGAATTTTATATTTTTTTCAAACCTTACCGATAGCTATAAAAATGGAGGATTTCATGTCAATGCAACGCTCTATTGATAACTTCATATGGGCTGGGAAACGGAGGCGGGTGGCACGACACACACTCTATAGACCTAAAAGATCGGGGGGCTTGGGACTTCCATCATTTATTTCATATTACTATGCTGTCCAATTAGCACAAATTGTGGCGTGGCATTTCCCCCGGGGCAAGAGTCGATGGGTCGATCTGGAAACGTCTTTAATGCTTCCAAATGTATTACAACATTGGATCTGGTCCGGTAGAGAATTTCGCCCTATACTCGTTACAAAGTGCCCAGCGATACTAAATTCCTTGCGTCTTTGGAATAAATTAGCATCAAAGTGCGATTTAACTTCTTTTCCTTCTCCAATGTCTCCGATCTTTGGCACCAAGGACTTTACGCCTGGATTTACCAGCGAACCATTCAAATATTTACTTAATACAGGTGTATGCAGGCTATACCACCTTTATCTTAAAAGAACACTTTTTTTACAGATACCGCCAGTTTCAGATTTTCCCTTCATACGAATATTACAAATAAGATCCTATGCAACTCATTGCCTGCTTTTAACATCTAAAGCAATGTTATTATTCACCTCAGGATTAAACATTCACAGGGTTATTCAGAGAGCGGTGAAAAGCAGGAGCATAACTGGAGAAGTGAAAATTCTAGGTCAAAATAGCCAAACCATAAAAATTCTCCCATTTATCTCACTTTCCAAAGCAGCTATTTTGACCTAGAATTTTCCATTCTTCAGTCATTCTCCTGCTTTTCACCGCTCTCTGAATAACCCTGTCAGGGTTATTCAGAGAAAGGTGAAACACAGGAGAAGGACTGAAGAGAAAATTCTAGGTCAAAATAGCCAAACCAGAAAAATTCTCCCATTTATCTCACTTTCCAAATCGGCTATTTGGTCTAGATTTTTCTCTTCTCCTGCCAGTTCTCCTGGCTTTCACCTCTCTCAGGGTTGTTCAGAGAAAGGTGAAAACCAGGAGAATGGCAGGAAAAGAGAACAATCTGGACCAAATAGCCGATTTGGAAAGTGAGATAAATGGGAGACTTTTTCTGGTTTGGCTATTTTGACCTAGAATTTTCCATTCTCCAGTCATTCTCCTGCTCTTCACCGCTCTCTGAATAACCCTGTCAGGGTTATTCAGGGTTATTCAGAGAAAGGTGAAACTCAGGAGAATGACTGAAGAGAAAATTTGAGGTCAAAATAGCCAAACCAGAAAAATTCTCCCATTTATCTCACTTTCCAAATCGGCTATTTGGTCTAGAATTTTCCATTCTCCTGCTTTTCACCGCCAAAAAATCTGTAAACTTTTTCTGCGTATCCGAAAATGTCTCCTCTTTTGATACAGACTGCCGCCCCAAGCAGTTGTTTATGGATAGATTAAAGGAAAAGCATTTACCGTCATTTGAAATGTCATTTTTTGGTTTTTACATATTTCTATACATCCTTGAAATCCACCACTTCACGGGCAGGTTATGGGGACCTCCTAGGCACGATATTTGAAGGAATTTTTCATTTTTATTTTTAACTCTTATTTCATGGAAAACTCACTGTCCCTTTAAAAACGTTTTTTTTAAAACTTTTTTTCCTTGTTTCCTGTCCTCCAGGGCACTCCCTGGACCCACATACACCTTTTATGGCAAATATCTAGCATATATGCCCTCTTGGAGGGCACTCTAAAAATCAAACTTTCAGCCCCATTGACTTGTATTGAGTTCGAGTTCGAACATTTGGAAAGTTCGAGTTCGAATGCGAACCGAACTCGGGGGTGTTCGGCTCATCCCTCATGGTGAGCAGGGACAGTGCATGCATCAGCGACACAATTCCTTTAGTGTTCCTGCTGGAGCACACTCTGCGGGGAATTATAGATGTGGCTCTAGAGGCAGAGCAGCGGGAGGAAGAGGAGGCCTTCCCTAGCTCTGAAGTCCCCAGTCTTTATGCAGACAGCATTTCAGCGGGTCCTCCTCGGATCAGACAGGAGGAGGATGAGGAGGAGGAGGAATATTTAAGTAGTGGGGGCATTGAAGGTGGGGATTCCTCAAGGGAGGGTTTTGTGTGCCCAGAAACACAAGGAATAGTACGTGACTGGGAGGAGGAAGTGCACGATGGGGTCATCCTCCTCATTGACCAGGAAGACTCGGAAGCTAATGCCACCTCCAACCTGCAAAGCCTGGTAAAGGACCCCAGGATTCGTGCTATCAAGGAGAAGATCATTACTGGTTGGCAACCCTTCTTGATCCACGATACAAGGGTAAAGTTGCAGAGCTCATCCTGCCCGCACAGAGGGAGGACAGGATGAAAAAACTTGAGGACGCTCTAAAGCGACACTTGTGTAACACCTTTCCAGGCACTGGTAGGTTACCAAGTGAAGACACAGGTGCTTCTGAGGCTGCAGATGATCAGAGGAATAGAGGTAAAGGCCGGGGCCGCTTGACTGATGCCTTTTTAAATTTTTAGTCCACGACGCCCAGGGACGTCAAATGTAGGCACCCATTGCCAACGTCTTCACCGTATGGTGCAGGACTACCTAGGGGCAAGGGCAGACCTGGATACCTTTCCAGCAGATGATCCACTGGCTTACTGGGTGTTGAGATTGGATCACTGGCCAGAACTTAGCCAATATGCTATGCAGCTACTAGGTTGCCCTTCATCTAGCGTGCTTTCTGAAAGGACGTTCAGTGCCGCTGGAGGTTTTGTCACAGACAAAAGAGTGCGTCTGTCCACCGACTCTGTAGACCGGCTGACATTTATAAAAATGAATCAGTCCTGGATCAGCAGCTATCAATTCCCTGATGCTGACATAACGGAATAGATCAGGGATCACTTCTGCATTCACAAACCTCCAACCCTGCACTCTTCCACAATACCACAAAAGGGTTACGGTGTGAAGGCACTTGCTGCCATGAAAGGCACATTATTTGGGTGCACTGACGCCTGTACCAGATTTATATCATTTTCATTTTTTGAACCGCAGGGTCCAACCCTGCACTCTTCCACAATACCACAAAAGGGTTACGGTGTGAAGGCACTTGCTGCCACCAAAGACACAATATTTGGGTGCACTGCCACTGACGCCTATATTACCGGATTCATATCATTTTAATATTGGACCGCAGGGTCCAACCCTGCACTCTTCCATAATACCACAGAGGGGTTACAGTGTGACGGCACTGTTGCCGACACTAAAGGCCCAATTTTAAAGCACCTATTGTTACTTTCATCCAAAGCCTGCATAAGTTTCAACATAATTTAGCCAAAAAATCACTAAACTTGTTCTGCGTGTCCTAAAAGGTCTCCTCTTTTAATACAGACTGCCGCCTCAAGCAGTTGTTTATGAATAGATTAAAGGAAAACCGTTTACCATCATTTGAAATGTAATTTTTTTGTTTTTAAATGTTTCTATACATCCTACAAATCCGCTACTTCACTGGCAGGTTATGGGGTCCTCCTAGGCACGATATTTGAAGGAAATTTTTGTTTTTATTTTTAACCCTTATTTTATGGAAAACTCACTGTTCCTTTAAAAACGCTTTTTTAAAAACTTTTTGTCCTTGTTTCCTGTCCCCCAGGGCACTACCCAGACCCCCATACACCTTTTATAGCAAATATCTTGCATATATGCCCCCTTCCAGGGCACTCTAAAAATCTAACTTTTGAGTCCTATTGACTTGCATTGAGTTCGGTTCGTGTTCTAACTCGAACTTTCGAAATTGTTCGAGTTCGAATGCGAACCGAACACGGGGGTGTTCGGCTCATCCCTACTTGTGAACGACCATTCGCTGCCTTTCTCCTGCTCCATCTGGTCCGCTCCCTGGTCCTTCTGTCTGGGAACGCTGTGAGCACCTTCGGTCACGTCTCTGCCCAGCTCCTGCAACAGCATCTCGTTATTCCTGTCTTCACTGAGACTTTCCCCCCATTGCTGCCACAGTCCCTCCACGTGCCTATACCAGTTCCCAAATCTATCCCTGCCGTAACCCTGGCTGTCCCCCCTGGATATAGTGGTGGGGACGGACACGAGAGAAGAGGCCGAAGTTGCGTCTCTCCTACCTCTGCACCACCCCCCTCGTGCCGTCCAGCCCCCCTCCCTAGAATTGCCCTCCAGATGTTCTTTATGATTCCCTCGGTGCCCCCTGGCCTCAGCCCCCCCGAGCTTCCCCTGAATGCAACCCCCCGCTTGGCAACCCCCACAGCACGACCCACCCCCGCTCCATCCATCCCCTGCTGCCACAAATAATTTTGGTTGCGATTGTGAGTGTCCCCGCTGGTGATGTCCTTGCGGGTGTACACCCCCATACCTATGTCGGTATCCTGGGGAATCATATGTGAGCCTCCAGGCATGTTTTAATTTGCTGTCTGTTAAAATGGGGAAGGCCCCACCCACCCACGTGTGTCAGGGCCGCATGGCGCAGGCACCCTGAAGTCATGTGGGAGGGGCAATGGGCCGGCCGGCCGCACATCGGCACGCACCGGCACCCAAGATGGCGGCCGGCCACGAGGGAGCTCAGCGGCCAACTCAGCGCCAACATAAGTGGCTCCATAGAGGGCCTCCTCTCCCCACGCTGACACAGAGGGGGACTACCAGGCTGCACAGTGCCATGAGAGGCACACAGCCCGGCCACCTGGTTGCGCCGCCGTCCCCGCCGAGCAGGGGATCCATGCCCTCGGGATCCAGAGCAGGGAAAGAGAGGGGAGCAGCGGGCCCAGGCACAGCTGTAGGAAAGGCAGAGGAGGAGAAAGCAGGAAAAGAGTGAGCAGGACAGGGGGAACTTACCCACTCTGCAACCCTAGCGGGCTGCAGAGCACCTGTGCACGCTGATCCTCCATCTGATTGTTTCCGTGCAGGCCCAGCTTCCCTCCTACGCGATCCAGAACTGCTCTTCCTCGGGACGGATTCGCTCCTTCGCAGTCCAGCTCTACTCCTCTTTTGGTCCAGCCGCAGGCTCCTTCCGAAATGTGCCTTGAAGTTCTGAGTCTTGGAATCTTTTGGGCACCGATATCTTCCTTCCAGGCATCGCAGCGGCGGATTTCCAGCTCCTGTAACAGAAAAGAAAAAACGGTTAGACTGAATTCCTTCCCTCCTACCTTCCCTTTTTATTCACCCTACTACTTCCCCTTTTCTGTTCTCTGCCCCTGAGCCCCAAATCCCAGTGCTAATTTGGGAACAAGGGGACCCAGGGAACTCCTCCCATCTTTCCACTTACCTCAGGAGCAGGGAAAACGCTTAAGCTTCCTTGCTCTCATTCAGTCTCTCGTCAGTACTTATTGCGAGTAGTGATGAGCCGAACACCCCCGTGTTCGGTTCGCATTCAAACTCGAACAATTTCAAGAGTTCGAACTCGAACACGAACCAAACTCAATGCAAGTCAATGGGACTCAAAAGTTCGATTTTTAGAGTGCCCTCTATTACTGTAGCATCATCTCTGTCAGTGGAGGTTGAAGTCAATGACATGGCAGGACATATAGTGGAGGTAGAGACAGGTGAGGAGGACCAATGCAAAGTTTTGCACCAACGGGATGCATGGCAGGTGGTCATATGTCACCTCAAGCACGTGGTACCCAAGCGTCCGGTGTCTTTCCCACGCTTGAGCCTCATCTGACATAGATTACAAATAGCAACGGTGGGGTCTGCTGCACATTTCTTAAAGAACTCCCAGACAGCAGAGTTCCTGGATGTGTGCTTTGAGACAACAGCGCTCTGCACCTGAGCAGCTCTGACATCTGATGCCTTGGACTGGCTAGTGCTACGGTTGGTCATAGAGAATGTTGTGCCTTGTGTTTGTTGTGCCTCCTCCTCACTTGACTTCTCTGTTCGATCAGGCACCCAGGTGGAGTCAGTGACCTCATCATCATTGTCATCTTCCCCTATCGCCTCGTCACTGGAGCCAACTTGGCAGTATGCTGCAGCGGTTGGGGAAGCATGAGTGCCAGTTATTTGTGTGTCACTGTCCCCTTCCTCTAGGTTCATTATATTCCCTTCCTCAACCTCAGAGATTGAATCAGAGCACTGTAGTTGCTGTGCCTCCTCAAGCAGCATGTCACTGTCTTCGTAGTCAAACAATTCAGCTGACTCCTCCGTGTGCGATAGTGAGGCTACGGTAGGAGTAGCTGTGGACATGGAGGTTGCATTAGATGCTTTGGCAGCTGAGGTGAACTGTTAAGCACTACAAGCCTGGCTGGCAGAGGACTCGGAGGATGAGGATGGCCTGGTTAGCCAATCCACCAAATCCTCTGTATGTTGCTGCTGCTTAGGACGGCCAGCACCAGTTAGGAAGGACAAGCGTGCCGCTGCAGAGGATGCACCATGTCCATGACGACCAGAGGCACAGCCTCCCGACACAGAGGCTGCTTGCCCTCTTATCTATGCCTGGGAGCGTCTGCCTGTCCTTTTTGGTCTTTCTGACATGGTGAGTGGTATATAGATGAAAGATATACAGAACTCTGATTCAACTCTGTTATAAAAATTGGAGATATGCTGCAGAACTCTTATTCAACTCTGGTATAAAGATTAAAGATTTCCAAAATACTGGGTGGCAGTGAGAACACATGGATTATAACAATTCCCAAATATTTGTTGAAATTACTGACCCCCCAAAATACTTGGTGGCAGTGAGAACACACGGATTATAACAGTTCCCAAATATTTTGTAGAAATTACTGACCCCCCAAAATACTGGGTGGCAGTGAGAACCCACGGATTCTAACAATTCACAAATATTTTGTAGAAATTACTGACCCCCCCAAATACTGGGTGGCAGTGAGAACACACGGTTTATAACAATTTCTAAATATTTTGTAGAAATTACTGACCGCCCAAAATACTGGGTGGCAGTGAGAACACACGGATTATAACAATTCCCAAATATTTTGTAGAAATTACTGACCCCCCCAAAATACTTGGTGGCAGTGAGAACACACAGATTATAACAATTCCCAAATATTTTGTAGAAATTACTCAACCCCCCAAAATACTGGGTGGCAGTGAGAACACGGATTAGAACAATTCCCAAATATTTTGTAGAAATTACTGACCCCCAAAATACTTTTCCCAGAAATATTGTAGAAATGAGATCCCCCCAGTAGCTGGTGGCAGACTGGCAGTGAGAACACACACTAACACAAAAACAATCTCCTCTCAAACACGTGCTGAAGCACTGTGTGAAACCTTATATAGTGTGCTGCGGGACCTAGCTCTGTGAGCCAATGATTGGGCAAAATTTGCCCAATCAGGACTCTGAGCCGTGAATGGCATAGTCTTGAACCGGTCTTGCATCTGACCGGTGGTCAGGTGCAAGGCTGTAGCCAATTACAAGCTTCAGGCCAGTGGAAAAGTGCATTGTGGTCCATTGTGGTGCATTGTGGGCGAACACGCGGAAATGATCGCAGTTCACAAACATGCGAGCAGGCAATGTTCGAATCGAACTCCGAACCGATCGAACCGAACAGCTCATCCCTAATGCAGAGTTCACCCCTGCACTCTTCCACAATACCTCAGAGGGGTTACGGTGTGAAGGTACTAGCTGCCACCAAATGCCCAATATTTGGGTGTACTGACACTGACGCGTGTACCAGATTCATATTATTTTAATATTTGACGGCAGGGTCCACCCCTGCACTCTTCAACAATACCTCAGAGGGGTTACGGTGTGAAGGCACTAGCTGGCATCAAAGGTCCAATTTTAATGCACCTGTTGCTACTTTTATCCAAAGCCTGCATAAATTTCACCATAATTTAGCCCAAAAAATCACTAAACTTGTTCTGTGTGTCCCAAAACGTCTCCTCTTTTCATACAGGCTGCCGCCCCAAGCAGTTGTTTATGAAAATATTAAAAGGAAAAACATTTACCGTCATTTGAAATGTAATTTTTTTCTTTTAAAATGTTTCTATACATCCTACAAATCCGCCACTTCACGGGCAGATTATGGGGACCTCCTGGGCACGATATTTGAAGGAATTTTTCATTTTTATTCTTAACCTTTATTTCATGGAAATATCATTGTTCCTTTGAAAAAATGTCTGTTTTTAAACTTTTTGTCCTCGTTTCCTGTCCACCAGGGCACTACCCGGACCCCCATACACCTTTTATGGCAAATATCTTGCATATGCCCTCTTGCAGCGCACTCTAAAAATTGAACGTTCGAGTCCCATTGACTTGCATTGAGTTCGGATCGTGTTCGGGTCCGAACTCGAACATTTGAAATTGTTCGAGTTCGAATGCGAACCGAACACGGGGGTGTTCGGCTCATCCCTAATCTGTATGTGCCACATAATGTCTGTGTATGGCAATTACAGCGACACCTTGTATCTGTATGTGCCGCATAATGCCTGTGTGTGGAAATTACAGCGACACCTTGTATCTGTATGTGCTGCATAATGCCTGCGTATGGCAATTACAGCAACACCTTGTATCTGTATGTGCCGCATAATGCCTGTGTATGGCAATTACAGCAACACCTTGTATCTGTATGTGCCGCATAATGCCTGTGTATGGCAATTACAGCAACAGCTTGTATCTGTATGTGCTGCATAATGCCTGCGTATGGCAATTACAGCAACACCTTGTTTCTGTATGTGCCGCATAATGCCCGTGTATGGCAATTACAGCAACACCTTGTATCTGTATATGCTGCATAATAGGGATGTACACAGATTTTGGTTTTGATTCGTTTCGGTTCTGCTCGTTCGGGTTTTTAAAATTTTCGTTTTGGATCGTTTTGGCCGATTTTCATTTTGACTCGATTCGTTACGGCTCGTTTTTTCGTATCGACTTTTTTTTCGTGATATCGGAAATATTCGGTCTTTTCGGATTGTCTGTTCTCTTCGTTTCGAAGTGTCTATTCGTTTTGACTTAAACTAATGGTATTTCGGATGATCCGATATTTCGGTCGATACGGTAATTCTGTCGATTATATCGTTTTTTATTACAGATCCTTTTTTTCTTATGAATATGCTTTGCACACCTTAGAAACATAGAAACATAGAAAAATGTCGGCAGATAAGAACCTTTCGGCCCATCTAGTCGCCCAATTACATGGATACTTTACCTGGATTTATCTTTTGTTTAGGATAGCCTTATGCCTATCCCATGCCTGCTTAAATTCAATCACTGTTTTGGCCTCTACCACTTCTACTGGAAGACTGTTCCATGTATCCACCACCATCTCAGTAAAATAATGCTTCCTGATGTTACTTTTAAACCTTTGCACCTCTAATCTAAGACTATGTCCTCTTGTTTTGCTACTTTGTTTCCTTTTAAATATACTCCCTTCCTCTACCTTGTGGATTCCCTTTACGTATTTAAATGTTTCTATCATATCTCCTCGGTCTCGTCTTTTTTCCAAGCTGTACATGTTAAGATCATTAAGCCTTTCCTGGTAACTTTTCTCCTTCAAGCCGTACACCATTTTAGTAGCCCTTCTCTGAACTCTCTCCAAGATGTCTATATCCTTCTGGAGATACGGTCTCCAGTACTGCACACAGTGCTCCAAGTGAGGTCTCACCAGTGCTCTGTACAGTGGCATGAGCACTTCCCTTTTCCTACTGCTAATACAGGCTCTCCCTACACAACCAAGCATTCTGCCAGCATTTCCTGCTGCTCTATTACATTGACTACTTACCTTTAGATCCTCTGAAATAATAACCCCTAAATCCCTTTCCTCAGATGTTGAGGTTAGGACTGTATCAAATATTCTATATTCAGGGCTTGGGTTTTTACGTCCCAGGTGCATTATCTTGCACTTATCCACATTAAAACTCAATTGCCACAGCTCCCACCATTTTTTTAGTTTACCTAAATCATTTGTCATTTGGCTGATCCCTCCAGGAACGTCAACCCTGTTGCAAATCTTTGTGTCATCAGCAAAAAGACATACTTTTCCATTAATACCTTCTGCAATATCACTAATAAAAATATTAAATAGAATGGGTCCAAGTACTGACCCCTGAGGTACCCCACTGGTAACAAGACCTTGCGCCGAATAAACTCCATTTACCACAACCCTCTATTGCCTGTCACTCAGCCACTGCCTAATCCATTCAACAATATTGGAATCCAATGGGGGGAAAACCTACGAACGGCGCCCGTCCTAAAATGTAATAGTTACATAAGCTGCTGCCCTTCTATGGTATTAAGGTAGTGCCTTGTTACTGCCTGAGCGTAAATTATATAGAAAAGGGGGGATATACCTAGAATTGGGCGCTGCCTGCGAGTGTTTAATTTTTTCTGAATCCTGCGTGTGTGAACAATGGATTGTCTGCTCTTTTGATTTTAAGGCAGAGGCAATAGGGTGTGCGGGAATTTATATTTCCATGTCTTCATATATGGAGATGAGATTGTAAACATATAACATATGTAGTGGTAGATAACATATGTATAGTTTAAGTTGATATATATACAAGCGATTTGTCTGGGATATTTGCAGGATGAATTTTCAGTCTTGTATTAGTCTTATATTGCCACCTTGTGGTCAGATGGTTCAGCCAGAGACAAGCTTACGTCAGACAAATTATGGTAAGGTAAGGTAATTATGCTGCCACCTGGTGGTCTAAGGAATAGGTGACAGAGAAGTCAGGTAAAAAGTCTATCCCTTATCCTATGCTGCCACCTTGTGGCCGAAAAAACGATACAGGGATGTGTGGGGATTATTCAATGTTCTGTTTCTTCCGACTTGTCCGTAGCAGGATAGACCTCAAATGCAGGGGGACAGAGAGGGAGAAACGTACATAGTGCTTTACCGTGGTATTAACCTTGATATAAATGCAATGAAATGCCAACTCACATGGTTTTGAGCCGGTATTGAAACCACGCTCACTCTTGAATGCTGGCCGATATAGGTGGCCAGGAATCCTTCTTTTCCTCCACCTCCTCACTCCTTCCTTACCGCAAGCTTTAAATATACTTAAATTTTACTTAAATATAAAATCCCATTCAGCTTCTATATATCAACCATTAACTCCTGAATGAACATAATGATCAATACCCCTAAAGAATATAGGAGCTCCTATATCCCATTGATCGAGATACCCTATCAATTATGTGTACAAAGACCAACAATGTCTAAAGAACAATCATCATATCTCCCCTCGGAATCATTTAAGTCAATGCAATGCATATAGAATAAGGGATTAACCAATTCCATATTAATATTTATATCATGCAATTATCCCTCGTCCAACATCTCTACTATATGTGCCACTGTACTTCTCTCATTTCCCTATGTATGAACACCTACATGACTGAATTGGCTAGCATTAGAACTGTATCAAGAAAAATACAAATGTCTCTTTTTTGCACCATCTGATCAATGCAGGGGTTTTATACATCCCATTATATTGACTGAAAGTTAGCCAGAACATAGAAACCAACGGACTGACTGGCCCACTGACACCTTGTGACCTATTAAGCCCGAGAGAGAAATCCTCAATGACGAAAACAGAGGCTTTTTGATCCATCGCAGTCCCAGGACAACAAGGAAATCGAAACCGATGCACCGATTGGCAGCTGACGACCACGTGACTCAAGGAACACGAGATCGGAACTTTACTGCAACGTGCATGCGCAGAACCTTCGCGCCAAAAACGAAACTAAAATTAATTTACCGGACAACCCATAAAAGCATGACAAGAAGAAAGAGGAATCATCCAGCTGAAGAGGCCACATATGCTGGCGAAACGCGTCCTGGATTTATTCCTCAACATTGTTTTTTATTTGTAATACCTACCTACCCACCTCTGTTGTTATTTCTTGTATTTTATTTTACCATTAAATACTTTTCCCACCTACTATTGTATCCTGGTCTTTCCAAGCGCAGCGCAGCCTATCTACAGGGTAGACTCCAGCGCCGACATCGCGAGGACTCCAGCCCAGCAGAAAAGAAAGCTTGCGGTAAAGAAGGAGCGAGGAGGTGGAGGAAAAGAAGGATTCCTGGCCACCTATATCGGCCAGCATTCAAGAGTGAGCGTGGTTTCAATACCGGCTCAAAACCATGTGAGTTGGCATTTCATTTCATTGCATTTATATCAAGGTTAATACCACGGTAAAGCACTATGTGTCATGCCTGCTACTGCTCCTGCAGTACGGCCTTCCCAACAGAGAGGACGCCAGTCTTTGAATCAGGCCACTTTGTATGCCACACCTGGTCAGGGATCTAGGCCTTTAAATATCAGTTCCAGTCTGTGCTCTGAGCCCTGACGTGGTTATTTCTAGCCTTCAGCCCGGTTCTACAGCTTATGCTTATTGATTTTCTGGTTTGACTTCTGGCTTGTATTTTGACTGTGTTTTCTGCATTATCCCTTGGCATATGTTTACCTCGTGTACTGACCTCTGGCTTGTTTATACTACGATATCTCTCCTGTCCCTGATCTGTACTTCTGTGTATTCTAGATTAGTACCTGGCCATTTTAAGGACCAGCTTCTCAGTTTAGGGTCCTTTCTTGCCTTTCTGGGTTTTGTCTGCGTGCTGGGTGACCCTATATCCTTACATTACGTCAGGGCCATGGACCCTGCAGACATTGCCCAGCAGTTTACTGCTTGCTGTACCCATATAAGGGAGGCTGATGCCAAGATGTATCATTTTGCAGGGTTGCTGGAAACGCTCTTGGAGAATACAGTTTGCGTGCACTCTCCCTCACCTGCTCCTATAACCCATTCGGACACTTCTATGGTTAAATCCACTGTTCCAGTGCAAATGTTGCCCTCTGTTACTTTCAGTGGTGAGGCTGCTGCTTGCAGAGGATTTCTGAATCCAATTGATGTATGTTTTGAGTTAAATCCTCTTATGTGTATAACTGACCGAGCTAAAGTATGTTTTCTTTTTAACCATCTCAGAGACAAGGCCTTAGACTGGGCTACTGCATTATGGGAGTCTAATGATCACATAATAAATAACTACGAGGAATTTGTTTCCACCTTAAAAAGTGTGTTTAACCCTTCCAGAGGAACAAATCCTGCTATTAAACGGTTAATGAGGTTAAGTCAAGGAGACAGACCTGTGTTGGAATACGCTGTTGAGTTTCAGACACTTGCTGCCGAGGTTAATTGGGATAATGAAACTCTGGTGTCCTGTTTTCTGGAGTGTTTGTCTGACTCGTTAACCCTTGCTATTACAGCAAGAGATCTTCCTGGGAATCTGAATGATCTAATTCCATTCTGTATGGAGATGAAGGACCAAATCAGGGACATGTGTAAAACAAAAGCGCAACCTAATAGGTTAATGCCGTGTGTGTCTCCAGAGTTTAACCCTGCTGCATCTGACAACCCTGTACCTCAACCAATACAGTCTGGAGAGATTAAACCGTCAGAGGAGAGGGGACTGGTATCAGAGGTCATGACATTGTCTCCTTCTGTCTATAAAAGCGTTGTTACTTTACTATTATGATTGAGGTGGGTTCCTCCATTATTCAGGTAGATGCACTTCTTGATTCAGGGGCAGAGGAAAATTTTATGGACACCACTTTTGCATTGGAGAAAGGGATTCCCTGTGTGGGAAAAAAAAACACCTATAGCTATTTGTGCTATAGACGGCAGACCCCTTTCCAACCCATATATTTCTAAGGAGACCAGTCCTATTTCCATGTCTGTAGGAATTCTCCATAAAGAGACTGTGGTATGCCAACTCCTATCATCTCCTTCATGTCCTGTTGTTTTGGGGTATCCTTGGTTACAAAAACACAATCCAGTCATAGACTGGAGAAGAAACACTGTTCTGTCATGGAGCAAGTCTTGTTTTGATTCATGCATGATTCCTGTCAAGTCTGTGCACACCATAAATGTACCCACTGCTGCTCCTTTATCTGTATTGGTTCCTATACAGTATGAAGAGGTCAGGGAGGTTTTCAACAAAGGAGGGGCTGAGACTTTACCTGAGCATAGACCCTATGATTGTGCTATTACTTCTCTTCCTGGCACTTTTCCTCCCAAGGGACGAGTGTATCCTCTGTCTCAATGAAAACCTCATATTAGAGGAGTACATAAAGGATTCCCTTGCTAAGGGCTTCATAAGGAAATCCACATCTCCTGCTGGTGCTGGGTTCTTTTTTTGTCTCTAAGAAAGAGGGGGACTTAAGACCTTGCATAGATTATAGGGGTTTAAATAAAATAACTGTGAAAAATGCCTATCCCATTCCATTGATTGCTGAACTCTTTGACAGGTTAAAAGGTTCCCAGATTTTTCTAAGCTTGACTTAAGAAGCGCGTACAATTTAGTGCGCATTAAGGATGGTGATG
The DNA here is from genome assembly GCA_009667805.1 of Leptobrachium leishanense. Classification (NCBI taxonomy): domain Eukaryota; kingdom Metazoa; phylum Chordata; class Amphibia; order Anura; family Megophryidae; genus Leptobrachium; species Leptobrachium leishanense. The sequence goes on from CM019069.1 coordinate 156,395,571, forward strand.
AATGGAAAACCGCTTTCAATACCAGATCTGGTCACTACGAGTACCTTGTAATGCCCTTTGGGCTATGTAACGCTCCAGCTGTGTTCCAGGATTTTATAAATGATGTTTTGCGTGATTTCATACACGACTGTGTCATCGTGTATTTGGATGATATACTTATTTACTCACCTGATCTCGCTACTCACCACTTGCAGGTTAAAAAGGTTCTTCAGACGTTGTTGAACAATGGCCTTTACTGTAAATTGGAGAAGTGTCTCTTTGACCAACCTAAGTTAGCATTTCTAGGTTATGTCATTTCCAAAGAAGGATTTTCCATGGACCCGGCTAAACTTACTGCTGTTACTGACTGGCAATGTCCTATAGGGCTAAAAGCTATTCAGAGATTCATAGGGTTCGCCAACTACTACCGCAGGTTCATACTCAATTTCTCCACAATACTGGCACCCATTACCAATATGACCAAGAAGGGAGCTAATACCCGTATTTGGTCCCCTGAAGCCGTTAAAGCCTTTGAGACTCTTAAAGAGGCTTTTTCTACGGCCCCTATACTTGTCCACCCTGATCCAAGGAAGCCTTTCATCCTAGAGGTTGATGCCTCTGAGACAGGAGTAGGAGCTGTTCTTTCCCAAAGAGAATCCCCTGACCAACCACTCAAGCCTTGTGGCTTCTTTTCCAAGAATTTATCTAGTGCTGAAAGGAACTATGATATCGGTAACCGAGAACTCCTGGCTATCATTTCTGCTTTGAAGGAGTGGAGACACCTACTTGAAGGAGCTCCTACTCCCACTATGATTCTGACTGACCATAAAAACCTGACCTTTATTGCCGATGCCAAAAGACTGTCATCCCGTCAAGCCCGGTGGTCGATGTTTTTGACTCATTTCAATTACATAATCACCTATAGGCCCGGTAACAGAAATGCTAAGGCAGACGCGCTTTCCAGGCAGTTTGAGGTCACAGAACAGCAAGATAGACCAGTGGAGTCGATTGTTCCTCTGGAGAGAGTAGTGGCAGCTACTCATCTCACCCTTACTTCTACACTCCTTACTCGTATCCAAGCTATGCAAAGTACAGCTCCTCCTGAGACTCCTTCTGACAAGTTGTTTGTTCCTGACGCAGAAAGAAAGGAACTACTCTCATGTTATCATGCCTCCAGGCCAGCCGGTCATCCTGGTATAAAAAGGACATTGTCAGCCCTTACACCGATGTACTGGTGGCCAGACATTGCCAAGGATGTGAGAGAATATGTACAGGCATGTGTGGTATGTGCACAATCCAAAGCCTCTACTCAATGTCCTGCAGGGCTATTGCAACCACTAGCCATCCCTGACAAACCATGGTCACATATTTCTATGGATTTCATAGTAGATTTGCCACCTTCTGAAGGGCATACAGTGATTTTGACCATTGTTGATCGCTTTACTAAAATGGTTCATCTGGTTCCTCTCAAGAAATTGCCAACATCTAAAGGTCTAGCCAACATATTTGCCAAAGAGGTATTCAGATTACATGGTTTGCCTCATGAAATTGTCTCTGATCGGGGTCCACAGTTCATTTCTAGATTTTGGAGAAATTTCTGTTCACAGTTGGGCATTAAAGTATCATTTTCTTCTGCTTATCACCCACAGTCCAATGGAGCTGCCGAACGTGCTAATCAGTCTAGTGAGAACTACATTCGTAGCTTCTCTTCTCAAGGGCAGGATGATTGGGTATCTTTACTTCCTTGGGCTGAATTTGCTCTGAACAGTAATGTGAATGCCTCGTCTGGTCACTCCCCGTTTTATGTTGCCCATGGTTTCCAGCCTACCTTTTTGCCATCCCCTAGTGCTGACACTGGTCTTCCTGACTTGGACTCCTATGTTCAGTCTCTTCATAAAGTGTGGACTTTGGTACGTTCCAACCTCTGTCACGTTGCAGTCCAACAGAAGACCTATGCAGATAGGCATAGGCGGATGGGTCCTTCCTATGTTCCAGGCCAGAGAGTCTGGTTGTCTACCCGTAACATTAAGTTACGTGTGCCATCAATGAAATTTGCTCCGCGGTACATTGGTCCATTCAAAGTCCTAAGACGTATCAACGAAGTCAGTTATGCGCTGGACCTACCTCATACCCTCCGTATACCGAATACCTTTCACACCTCCTTGTTGAAGCCCCTTCTGTGCAATCGGTTCACCACTGTTATTCCTCGACCACGTCCTGTACTGGTCCAGGGACAAGAAGAATTTGAGGTCCAGTCCATTGTTGATTCCCGTCATTCCCGTGGTGGTCTTCAATATTTGGTGCACTGGAGAGGGTATGGCCCGGAGGAACGCTCATGGGTTCCAACTTCTGATCTCCATGCCCCCCGTCTGGTCCGTGCCTTTCACCGTTCTCATCCCACTGCTCCGGGATCTCGGCGCCCGGAGGGCGCTCGTGGAGGGGGGGTACTGTCATGCCTGCCACTGCTCCTGCAGTACGGCCTTCCCAACAGAGAGGGCGCCAGTCTTTGAATCAGGCCACTTTGTATTAGGCTTGGTCAGGGATCTTTTTTAAATTTTTTTTATTTTTTCCGTTCGATTTTTCGGATTTTTAGCTTTTCGATTCGGCTCGTTTCGACCGATTTCTGTTTGATTCTGTTTCGGCTTGACTCGTTTTTCGTGTACTTTTTCGGAATTCGACCATTATTTCGTATTTTAGTGTCACTTAGCTCGTTTTTTGTATCGACTTTTCGTATTTTCTTCCGGAAATTTTCGTTTGTCGGAATTGTAAATGGTTTCGGATATCGACCATTTTCGTATTTTCGTGTCATTAGGTCGTTTTTTTGTATCGCTTTTCGTATTTTCGGAAATTTTGTTTTTTTTCGGAACGTCTGTTCTCCTCGTTTCAAAGCAATAAATTTCGATTTGAACATTTCAGTACATTCGAAAATATTTTGTTTCGAACTCGGAAAACTTTTCGGATCTGCCATTTTCGGATCTAAAATTTTTTCGGAAAAATCGACGCATCCGAAAAGACGAAATCGGAAATTTCGGTGAAAATTTCGAAACCCGAAACGCACAATCCCTACTTTGTATGCCACACTGGTCAGGGATCTAGGCCTTTAAATATCAGTTCCAGTCTGTGCTCTGAGCCTGACGTGGTTATTTCTAAGCCTTCAGCGCGGTTTCTACAGCTTATGCTTATTGATTTTCTGGTTTGACTTCTGGCTTGTATATTGACTGTGTTTTCTGCATTATCCCTTGGCATATGTTTCCCTCTTGTACCGACCTCTGGCTTGTTTATACTACGATATCTCTCCTGTCCCTAATCTGTACTTCTGTGTATTCTAGATTAGTACCTGGCCATTCTAAGGACCAGCTTCTCAGTTTAGGGTCCTTTCTTGCCTTTCTGGGTTTTGTCTGCGTGCTGGGTGACCCTATATCCTTACATTATGTACGTTTCTCCCTCTCTGTCCCCCTGCATTTGAGGTCTATCCTGCTTGGACAAGTCGGAAGAAACAGAACATTGAATAATCCCCACACATCCCTGTATCTTTTTTCGGCCACAAGGTGGCAGCATAGGATAAGGGATAGACTTTTTACCTGACTTCTCTGTCACCTATTCCTTAGACCACCAGGTGGCAGCATAAGGGACCTTACCATAATTTGTCTGATGTAAGCTTGTCTCTGACTGAACCATCTGGCCACAAGGTGGCAATATAAGACTAATACAAGACTGAAAATTCATCCTGCAAATATCCAGACAAATCACTTGTATATATTTAACTTTGAGCACATTATTCACTGTGTATATCAATTTAAACTATACATATGTTATATGTTTACAATCTCATCTCCATATATGAAGACATGGAAATATAAATTCCCGCACACCCTATTGCCTCTGCCTTAAAATCAAAAGAGCAGACAATCCATTGTTCACACACACAGGATTCAGAAAAAATTAAACACTCGCAGGCAGTGCCCAATTCTAGGTATACCCCCCTTTTCTATATAATATTGGAATCCAAGCTCAAAGATTGCAATTTATTGATAAGCCTTCTATGCGGAACAGTAACAAAAGCCTTACTGAAATCTACATAAGCAATGTCTACTGCACCACCTGTGTCTATTATTTTTGTTACCCAATCAAAAAAATCAATAGGATTAGTTTGGCATGATCTCCCTGAGGTAAACCCATGAAAATTTGGGATCTAGTGATCACCAGTCAGTATGGTTTAATATAAGAACAGGGATGGAGCCGCGCCACACAAAAACAAAAGTTTTAGACTTTAAAAAAACAGATTTTTCTAAAATGAGACTTTGTGTGAAGGAGTCATTATCAGACTGGAGGAGTTTAAAGGGAGTCCAGGAGAAATGGGATTATTTAAAGGAAGCATTATTGAAGGCCACAGGCAATTGCATTCGACTTGTTAGCAAAAACAAAAAAGGGAAGAAACCACTGTGGTCTCTGCAGAAGTGGCCAAAATAGTGAAGAACAAAAAGACAGCATTCAATAATTATATAAACAGCAGAGTGAAGAAGATAGGCAACCTATAAAATTAGGCAGAAAGAGGCAAAGCAATTTATAAGAGCTTCCAAAGTACACGCAGAAGAGAAAATAGCTCAGTCAGTAAAAAAGGGGGACAAAACATTTTTTAGATACATAAACGAGAAAAGAAAAGTAAAACAAGAATTAGTTAGCTTAAAAACAAAGGAAGGAAGGTATGTAGAAGAGGATAAAAGTCTCGCTGACTGCCTCAATGAATATTTTTGTTCAGTCTTTGCAGAAGAAAAGGAAGGAAAGGGACCTCAGTTAGAGGAAACACTAACGAGACAATTACATATCAGTTTACAGAGGAGGAGGTTCTACAGCAGCTGTCTAAAGTAAAGACAAATAAGTCAATGGGGCCTGATGGGATCCACCCTAAATTATTAAAAGAGCTCAGTGATGTAATAGCAAAACCGTTAACAGATTTATTTAACCAATCCTTGCTAACGGGAGTCGTCCCAGAAGACTGGAAATTAGCAAATGTTGTGCCCATTCACAAGAAGGGTAGTAGGGAGGAATCTGGGAACTATAGGCCAGTTAGTCTTACGTCAGTAGTGGGGAAATTAATGGAAACCATGTTAAAGGAAAGGATTGTTGAACATCTAAAAACACAAAGATTACAGGATCAGAAACAACATGGGTTTACCTCAGGGAGATCATGCCAAACTAATCTTATTGATTTTTTTTGATTGGGTAACAAAAATAATAGACAGGTGGTGCAGTAGACATTGCTTATTTAGATTTCAGTAAGGCTTTTGATACTGTTCCGCATAGAAGGCTTATCAATAAATTGCAATCTTTGATCTTGGATTCCAATATTGTTGAATGGATTAGGCAGTGGCTGAGTGACAGGCAACAGAGGGTTGTGGTAAATGGAGTTTATTCGGCGCAAGGTCTTGTTACCAGTGGGGTACCTCAGGGGTCAGTACTTGGACCCATTCTATTTAATATTTTTATTAGTGATATTGCAGAAGGTATTAATGGAAAAGTATGTCTTTTTGCTGATGACACAAAGATTTGCAACAGGGTTGACGTTCCTGGAGGGATCAGGGAATGACAAATGATTTAGGTAAACTAAAAAAATGGTCGGGACTGTGGCAATTGAGTTTTAACGTGGATAAGTGCAAGATAATGCACCTGGGACGTAAAAACCCAAGGGCTGAATATAGAATATTTGATACAGTCCTAACCTCAACATCTGAGGAAAGGGATTTAGGGGTTATTATTTCAGAGGATCTAAAGGTAAGTAGTCAATGTAATAGCAGCAGCAGGAAATGCTAGCAGAATGCTTGGTTGTGTAGGGAGAGGTATTAGCAGTAGGAAAAGGGAAGTGCTCATGCCACTGTACAGAGCACTGGTGAGACCTCACTTGGAGTACTGTGTGCAGTACTGGAGACCGTATCTCCAGAAGGATATAGACATCTTAGAGAGAGTTCAGAGAAGGGCTACTAAAATGGTGTACGGCTTGAAGGAGAAAAGTTACCAGGAAAGGCTTAATGATCTTAACATGTACAGCTTGGAAAAAAGACGAGACAGAGGAGATATGATAGAAACATTTAAATACGTAAAGGGAATCCACAAGGTAGAGGAAGGGAGTATATTTAAAAGGAAACAAAATAGCAAAACAAGAGGACATAGTCTTAGATTAGAGGGGCAAAGGTTTAAAAGTAACATCAGGAAGCATTATTTTACTGAGAGGGTGGTGGATACATGGAACAGTCTTCCATTTGAACTGGTAGAGGCCAAAACAGTAATTGAATTTAAGCAGGCATGGGATAGGCATAAGGCTATCCTAAACAAAAGATAAATCCAGGTAAAGTATCCATGTAATTGGGCAGACTAGATGGGCCGAAAGGTTCTTATCTGCTGACATCTTTCTATGTTTCTATGTTTCTATGTTTTTGATCCTGTAATCTATGTGTTTTTAGATGTTCAACAATCCTTTCCTTTAACATGGTTTCCATCAATTTCCCCTACTGACGTAAGACTAACTGGCCTATAGTTCCCGATTTCTCCTACTACCTTCTTGTAAATGGGCACAACATTTGCTAATTCCCAGTCTTCTGGGATGACTCCCGTTAACAGATTTATTTAACCAATCCTAGTTAACGGTTTTGCTATTACATCACTGAGCTCTTTTAATAATTTAGGGTGGATCCCATCAGGCCCCATTGACTTATTTGTTTTTACTTTAGACAGCTGCTGTAGAACGTCCTCCTCTGTAAACTCATATGTAAATATCTCTTTAGTGTTTCCTCCTAACTGAGGTCCCTTCCTTTTCTTCTGCAAAGACTGAACAAAAATATTTATTGAGGCAGTCAGCGAGACTTTTATCCTCTTCTACATACTTTCCTTCCTTTGTTTTTAATCTAACTAATCCTTGTTTTACTTTTCTCGTTTATGTATCTAAAAAAATGTTTTGTCCCCCTTTTTTACTGACTGAGCGATTTTCAAATTAAAATGGCATGAAAGAAAAAAAAAAGAACAAAACGATTTAAAAAACGCAAAAGTAATGCCTGTGTATGGCAGTTACAGCAACACCTTGTATCTGTATGTTCCGCATAATGCCTGTGTATGGCAATTACAACACCTTGTATCTGTATGTGCCGCATAATGCCTGTGTGTGGCAATTACAGCAACACCTTGCCGCATAATGCCTGTGTATGGCAATTACAGCAACACCTTGTATCTGTATGTGCCGCATAATGCCTGTGTATGGCAATTACAACACCTTGTATCTGTATGTGCTGCATGATGCCTGTGTATGGCAATTACAGCAACACCTTGTATCTGTATGTGCCGCATAATGCCTGTGTGTGGTAATTACAGCAACACCTTGTATCTGTATGTGCCGCATAATGCCTGTGTATGGCAATTACAGCAACACCTTGTATCTGTATGTGCCGCATAATGGCTGTGTATGGCAATTACAGCAACACCTTGTATCTGTATGTGCCGCATAATGGCTGTGTATGGCAATTACAGCAACACCTTGTATCTGTATGTGCCGCATAATGCCTGTGTATGGCAATTACAGCAACACCTTGTATCTGTATGTGCCGCATAATGGCTGTGTATGGCAATTACAGCAACACCTTGTATCTGTATGTGCCGCATAATGGCTGTGTATGGCAATTACAGCAACACCTTGTATCTGTATGTGCTGCATAATGCCTGTGTGTGGCAATTACAGCAACACCTTGTATCTGTATGTGCTGCATAATGCTTGTGTATGGCAATTACAGCAACACCTTGTATCTGTATGTGCAGCATAATGCCTGTGTATGGCAATTACAGTAACACCTTGTATCTGTATGTGCTGCATAATGCTTGTGTATGGCAATTACAGCAACACCTTGTATCTGTATGTGCTGCATAATGCCTGTGTATGGCAATTACAGCAACACCTTGTAACTGTACTGTACAGGGATTTACACTCATTATAACCCCATGAATCTTATCCCTGTACAGTACTGACTGACCCACCAGCTCTCCCTGTATTTTGCTCAATCCCTGGCTGCTGGAATGCCGCAGTAAATTTTGTTGAGCCTTTTGCTACGGATTGGGTTTAAATCTCGGGAGCTTGACGGAGATATTTTTTAAATTTCAGGGGCACATTTTAAAAAATCTAAACAGGTTCTTTATAAGGTGGGACAGGATGCGTGGAAGAGGGAAGGGGTAGCGCTAAGGATGAGCAGCAAAGTAAAGAGATGCGCAGCGGCATGGAAACTGTGGACAGTCTGCTTCTCAACCTCCTTTTTCTAGGTGATTCCCTGGAGTATGGAGTGAACATTGTGACGTGTGTCAGGTTACACTCTCCAAGCTTTCGGTCCATCCTGTATGCCGTGTGAAAAGTGAACCTTATGGGTACAATGCATCACCTGTATACATCATGGAAGAAAACCTCTCAGCTCTGGATCCTTGACATCCTGGCCCTTGTTTCAACCCAGCTGTTCATTTATGAGTGCGCCTTTATTTGTAACTCCCTTTATATCCGTTAAAACATTTTTCTAGCCTATATATCTGAAACATGCGAGTTATTCCCTTTCAAAGATTCCCAGTGCCCCATGTGACTGTGGCATGCCACAGGGGAGGGGCCAGTGCTAACAGAGAGCCTCCAACAGAACAGCCCTACTGGCCGTCCCTGGTTACCAACCTAGCGAGTGGCAGACAGGAAATTCAAAATCGGGTGGTGAAGGTAGCTCCTCCTCTTCACCTACAATTTCACCAGATCATGACAACAGATAGGGGAGGGGAGAAGCGGGTCACTACACACATCCTGACAATTTTAACGCTGATGTGGTCACAATAAGTAGAGACGAGCGTCATTTTAAATAAAAATATGAGCATGTCAGTTGTAAAAATGCTGGGCCCTATTACATTCTTAATGCAAAAACGCACGCTAAACACGTGTTTTTTTGCGCGAAGCGTTAAACGTTAACACACGAAAAATACCGCTGGAATTACATTCCTCGCACATTTTTTTCATCCATCGGGAAATTGCGCTCGTAAAACCGTCGTGCAAAAATGCGCGCAAAGTACCGTTGCGCGCAGAAACCAATAATAATAACGTAATTTTTAACGCGAGTCCGTCATTTTGTGCGGACTGCGCACAAAAGACTACGTTCTGATGGAAGACAAGGTAGTGGCCGTCATTTCTGAGATATCTATTGAGCGCAATGTAATTTTAACGCGAGTCTGTCATTTTTGACGCGAGTCCTTCATTTTTGTGCGGACTGCGCACAACAGACATACGTTCTGACGGAAGACAAGGTAGTGGCTGTCATTTTTGACGGATCTAGTTAAAAAAAAATGTGTGCATCGACGTACTCCGTTGTGAATCCGCAGTTTTGTACGGTCAGGATGTTACAATTTGTCGTTACCACCAGCTTTTCAAAGACATTAAAATTATGTGCGCAAACGTTGTCCGTTAAATTTTGCGCTAAGATTGCGTTTTTGCGCCCACAATTGTCCGCGAAGAATGTAATAGGACCCGCTGTATTTTGTTGTCTGAAGGTTAAAGTGCAGAAACATCTCGCAGCCAAGCCCTCTAGATTAACCTTTATAACATCTACTGTTTATTAAACACATGGAAATATTCACTGAGCCGACTGAACTTTGCACCTTTAAACCTGAATATACAAATCAACACAGTCATAAAGTTACAGATAAAGAGGACTGCACGCAGCGCTACCACAACAACACTATACACTGTGTGACAGAGAGAGAGTGTTACACAGTGAGACAAAAAGATAGTGTTGCACAGTGTGAGTGAGAGAGACAGAGACTTACACAGTGTGAGAGACAAGCTGAGGTCAGGAACAAGAGGATAAATAGTAAGCCTGAGTCAGGCGAGGAAGCCAGAGGTCAGATAGTCAGGAGAGCAAGCGTCAAGATAGAAGACCAAATAAAAAAGAACCAACACACTCTAACTATATCAAACGCACTCTAACTATAAGAAACACACTCTAGCTATAAGAAACACACTCTAAGAAACGCACTGTAACAAATGCATTCTCGGCCATTAGAAACCACGGCAGTGCACCGGTATGAAGGGAATCCTGCATTTATACTGGCAGGCGCGTCCCATTGGGCCACATCATAGCGCTGCGTCCCATGCTGCTATACTGTGTCATTCGCCAATGCCCACGAGAGCTGGCTATATAAACCGGCCAACTGCGAGCATCCAGCTAGAGGGGCAGCCAAGGCCGGAGGGGTCATGGGTCTCAAATGTGACAGGCACCCTATTGTTTCATGTTCAAACAATGGAATGGGTTGTGTCTGGGGGCTGTGAATCATTTGTGGAAGAGGAGGAGGGGTAACCAGGCTCATCTTCCAGTGGTCCAGGCAGTGGTGTATTTAGGTTTTGTGCTGCCCTAGACCTGACTAAACTCGTGCACCCCTAATTTAAATTTGAGGCACCCCTTCCTGTCAAGGGCACACCTCTTCCTGGTTAATCCCCACCCTTCCTCTTTAAGCTCCACCTTTTCCTCTTAGAGCTCCGCCTTTTCCTCTCTTTATATTAAAAGTGGATACCAAGTGCCTACTTGTATATTTTGTATACCATTTCAAATGTATCTATTGAGATAAAGAAAATTATGAAATGTTTAAATTCAAGCATTTTTACAAAGAACAGCCACGCATGTCAAGTAAACGGGATCACAGCCGCTCTAATTGGTTGAACAATAAAATCCACAGAAACGTGCACTGCATAGGAGTGTATCACAGAGCTGCACAGCAATAAAACCCACAGAAATGGGCACTGTGTATGAGCATATCAGAACTGCACAGCAATAAAACTCACAGTAATGTGCAGTGTGTATGAGCGTATCCCAGAGCTCCAGGGCAATAAAACTCACAGTAATATGCAGTGTGTATCACAGAATCCACAGCAATAAAACTCCCAGCAATGCAATGTGCAGTGTGTATGAGTGTATCAGAATCCACAGCAATAAAACTCCCAGCAATGCAATGTGTGGTGTGTGTGTCAACGTATCAGAATTCACAGCAATAAAACTACCAGCAATGCAATGTGCGGTGTGTGTATGAGTGTATCAGAATTCACAGCAATAAAACTCCCAGCAATGCAATGTGCGGTGTGTATGAGTGCATCAGAATCCACTTCAATAAGACTCCCAGCAAACCGAGTGTATATGAGCACACAGCAATTATTTATTCTATATTTACCGGCCTCCGTCCGCGGTAGGGCTGTGTGCAGAGTCAGCAGGGACTGTGTACGGACTCAGCAGGAGGTCCCTCCAGGCCACATTAGGATCGCGGCTGTGCCTGTGCGTGGAGCCATCTTGTCAGCAGTGGGGTGCCACTGCCAGAGGGTGGACCGTGGCTTTGATTCCCTTCCCAGTGGGTGTTCAGTCCAGAATAGAGTGAGAGTTCGTGTTAACGAAAGGGCGGGCAGCTGCGTGCGTGTCACGTGGTTCAGACAGTCAGGTGGTACTGAGACTCAGTACCACCTGACTGGCCGGACCGCATGACCTGCATGCACGCAGCCTCCCCAGGAGCCAGGCATCTCAATGACAAATTTCTATCACTGCAGTGCTGGTTAAGGAAAGGTCCACTTTAAACAGCAGTAAGCAGACAGGGCTTCATATTCTGCTGATACTCCCCCCTTTACCTGCCATTTACTGTCAACTTCTCTCTCTGCACACAAATCACAGTCCCCTCCCCTCTCCTAGGGCTGCTGCAGGGCAGGGTAGGAGTTATGGAGGGAGGAGAGGGGGATTTTTATTCTATTCGATTTTATTCCGTATGCAAACGCCCTGCTCCGCTGCTTGTTGTTTGAGAACACAGCTCAAAGCTGACACACAGTGACAGTGGCACCTCCTAATGACACCCAAATAATCACTGGTACCTGGGGAGGCCCGCCCTCCGCCACTCCCCTAAGTACACCACTGCTCTGTGATATGCTCACGCACAAGTTTGGCGAACTGCCAGCAAGTACGGTGCTGTTTGAAGGCATTGCAAATCCCATAGAGAAGTAATGGTTAATCTATTCAGAGAACATCAAACAGCAGAGAAATGGCAGTGAAAGGCCCTGATGTTTGGTGGTTCCAATCAGCAGGTTTATTCAGGCGAACCCCATAGGTTTCAATGTTAAAAATATTCCCGTTTTTATGCAATATCTAATAAACCATTTATTATTTTAATCTGTAGTAAAAAGTCTTTATTGATTTTTTTTTTAGTACCTTAGTAATTTTTCAGCAAAATTTCCCCCCTTTTCTTTAATAGCGGTTTTTCTTTTTTCTGTAACAAAACTTTTTATTATCAGTCATAGGATCTTATATGTAAATTCCAGACATTTTCGCTCAGTAGTTCTTTTGAAAACAGCAGGCCACGGGTTTGCGGTGGCAGCATTCAGCGGCCGACTCCATGCACTTTGGGGACCCTGTGGTGAATGGTGAATTCACTGCAGGGTGGGGAAATTTTATTCCCGAAGTGCAGGGAACTACAGAACACCAAAATGTTGGCGTTATTTCGGTGCTCTGTGAGTAACCCACTTAGTGGTGAGGTTTTTCTGATGCCCCCTGGAAAGTGAAAGCCAAGGCCTTGCCTACCCAGGACATACTTGAAAATTAGTGAAATCTCAATGTATCCTTCCTGGCAAAATACTTTGCAAAAGTAAAAAAAAACAAAAAACATTTTTTTATTTTAGGGGTGGGGCCACCACTGCGGGCCGCCGCCCCCACAATAGTGCGGACCTAGGCCTAGGCCTTGTTGGCCTAGGCCAAAATACACCACTGGGTCCAGGCTCATCTTCCAGTGGTCCCCAGGTCCCTCCTTGTACTGAATATAGTTGGCCCATATGTTTCTTAAAAATCTGTGTGTTCTACCCCAAGATCTGCGTGCGGACTCATTTCTGGGGAATACTATATCCACTCTTTCATTGTACCCATCCATAAGCTTCAGCTAAGGGCTGGAGAAAGGCACGAAAGCCTGCTGGTGGGAGAACGGGTGTCCAGCAAGGGAGCGGCATTAACAGATGTGACCCAGCGGTGTTTAGATTTGCAACACCAGGTATGATCCATTTATAAAGGACATTTTATTTGGAGAGCAACATCAATGTTTTGTCTGCTAGTGCAGCTTTTCTCAAGCCTTGGGTGAGGTGCTGGTCTGAGCGGCTGCTGGGGTCCGCCGCTGTGGTAGCGCCACCAGGTCTAGGCAGGCTGTGGTGAATGGCGTTATGCTGCTCCACTCGGGGGAGAGCATTCAAGATGGTGCCAGGGCAAGGAATCCCCTTTGCCACATCAGGAGGTGAGGCGATCGCTCAGGTGGAGGCTGCAGGGATCACCTGGGAGAGGCATCTCAACCCAGGTGTGGGCCAGTATGGGGAGTATGTCACCCTCCAGAGAGCGAGACCACCTCACTAGGGATGAGCCGAACACCCCTGTGTTTGGTTCGCATTCGAACTCGAACAATTTCGAAAGTTCGAGTTCGAACTCGAACACGAACCGAACTCAATGAAAGTCAATGGGACTCAAAAGTTCGGTTTTTAGAGTGCCCTGCAAAAGGGCATATATGCAAGATATTTGCCATAAAAGGTGTATGGGGGTCTGGGTAGTGTCCTGGGGGACAGGAAACAAGGACAAAAAGTAAAAAAAAAACATTTTTTAAAAGGGACAGTGAGTTTTCCATGAAATAAGGGTTAAAAATAAAAACGAAAAATTCCTTCAAATATCGTGCCTAGGAGGTCCCCATAACCTGCCCGTGAAGTGGCAGATTTGTAGGATGTACAGAAACATTTAAAAACAAAAAAATGACATTTCAAATGACGGTTAACGGTTTTCCTTTAATCTATTCATAAACAACTAGTTGGGGTGGCAGTCTGCATTATAAGAGGAGACATTATAGGACACGCAAAACAAGTTTAGTGATTTTTTTGGCTAAATTATGATGAAACCTATGCAGGCTTTGGATGAAAGTAACAAAAGGTGCTTTAAAATTGGGCCTTTAGTGTCGACAACAGTGCCGTCGCACCGTAACCCCTCTGTGGTATTGTGGAAGAGTGCAGGGTTGGACCCTGCGGTCCAGAAAATTAAAATGATATAAATCTGGTACAGGCGTCAGTGCACCCAAATATTGGGCCTTTCATGGCAGCAAGTGCCTTCACACCGTAACCCTTTTGTGGTATTGTGGAAGAGTTCAGTGCTGGAGGTTTTGTGAATGCAGAAGACATCCCCGATCTATTCCGTTACGTCAGCATCAGGGGATTGATAGCTGCTGATCCAGGACTGAGTCAATTTTATATTTTTATAAATGTCAGCCGGTCTACAGAGTCGGTGGACAGACGCACTCTTTTGTCTGTGACAAAACCTCCAGCGGCACTGAACGTCCTTTCAGAAAGCACGCTGGATGAAGGGCAACCTAGTAGCTCCATAGCATATTGGCTAAGTTCTGATCCAATCTCAGCACCCAGTAAGCCAGTGGATCATCTGCTGGAAAGGTATCCAGGTCTGCCCTTGCCCCTAGGTAGTCCTGCACCATACGGAGAAGACGCTGGCAATGGGTGCCTACAATTGACGTCCCTGGGCGTCGTGGACTAAAAAAAATTAAAAAGGCATCAGTCAAGCGACCCCAGCCTTCACCACTATTCCTCTGATCATCCGCAGCCTCAGAAACACCTGTGTCAGCACTTGGTAATCTAACAGTGCCTGGAAAGGTGTTACACAAGTGTCGCTTTAGAGCGTCCTCAAGTTTTTTCATCCTGTGCTCCCTCCGTGCGGGCAGGATGAACTCTGCAACTTTACCCTTGTAGCGTGGATCAAGAAGGCTTGCCAACCTGTAATGATCCCTCTCCTTGATAGCACGAATCCTGGGGTCCTTTACCAGGCTTTGCAGGATAAGGGAGCCCATGCAGCGTAGGTTGGAGGTGGCATTAGCTGCCGAGTCTTCCTGGTCAATGAGGAGGATGACCCAATCGTGCACTTCCTCCTCCCAGCCACGTACTAGTCCTAGTGTTTCTGGGCACACAAAACCCTCCCTTGAGGAATCCCCACCTTCAATGCCCCCACTACTTAAATATTCCTCCTCCTCCTCATCCTCCTCCTGTCTGATCTGAGGAGGACCCGCTGGAATGCTGTCTGCGGAAAGACTGGGGCCTTGAGAGCTAGGGAAGGCCTCCTCTTCCTCCCGCTGCTCTGCCTCTAGAGCCACATCTATAATTCCCCGCAGAGTGTGCTCCAGCAGGAACACTAAAGGAATTGTGTCACTGATGCATGCACTGAACCTGCTCACCATCCTTGTTGCCTCCTCAAATGGTGACAGTACAGTGCATGCATCCTTGATCATCAGCCACTGCAGGGGGAAAAAAACAAGTTGACCTGAACCTGTCCTTGTGCCATACTCACAAAGGTACTCATTGATGGCCCTCTGCTGCTTGTGCGGACGCTGCAGCATTGCTAATGTCGAGTTACACCTGGTGGACATGTCACAGATCAGACGGTTTGTGGGAAGGTGGAATTCTCTTTGAATTTCTGCCAGGCGAACTCTTGCTGGGAATGACCGTCTGAAGTGGCTGCAGACTTTTCTGGCCTGGCTGAGAAACTCTGCCAGCCCTGGGTACCTGGTTAGGAAATGCTGTACCAGCAGATTTAGGACGTGTGCTAGGCATGGTACATGCATCAATTTACCCAGGCGTAGGGCAGAGAGAAGGTTGCTGCCATTATCACAGACGACCGTTCCCAGCTCAAGCTGGCGTGGTGTTAGCCCCTGCCACTTAAACTCGGTTTAACTGCCACTTCGCCAGAGACAGAGAAGGAGGAGGAGGAGGAAGAGGGAGAGGGAGAGGTGGTGGTGGAGCAGACAGACCTCATACAAGCAGCTTTCTGGAGGCGTGGTGGATGAACAAGCTCCAGCACAGAGCCCCGTCTTGGATCCCTCCCAGCTGCAATCAGAGTTACCCAGTGTGCCGTGAAGGAAATGTAACGGCCCTGTTCATGCTTGCTGGACCACATGTCTAAAGTCACATGTACCTTGCTGCTGACTGCCTTTCCCAATGACTCGATAACATTGTCTTCCACGTGCTGGTATAGTGCTGGAATGGCCTTGCGTGAAAAGTAATGGCGTTTTGGAACCTGCCACTGTGGTACAGCGCATTCAGCAAATTCACGGAAGGGAGCAGAGTCCACCAGCTGGAAAGGCAGCAGCTGCAATGCGAGTAATTTTGCTAAGCTGGCATTTAGACGCTGTGCTTTGGGATGGTTGGGACTATAATTTTTCTTACGCTGCTGCAGCTGCGGCAACGTAATCTGACTGCGTAAATCTTCAGCTGATGGGATGCTGTCACATTGTGGACCTGGTACATCCAATCCTGTAGCATCATCCCTGTCAGTGAAGGTTGGAGTCAATGACATGGCAGGACATAAAGTGGGGGTAGAGAAAGGTGAGGAGGACCAATGCAAAGTTTTGTGCCAATGGGATGCATGGCAGGTGGTCATATGTCGCCTCAAGCACATGGTACCCAAGCGTCCGGTGTCTTTCCCACGCTTGAGCCTCATCTGACATAGATTACAAATAGCAACGGTGCGGTCTGCTGTACATTTCTTAAAGAACTCCCAGACAGCAGAGTTCCTGGATGTGTGCTTTGAGACAACAGCGCTCTGCACCTGAGTAGCTCTGACATCTGATGCCTTGGACTGGCTAGTGCTACGGTTGGTCATAGAGGACGTTGTGCCTTGTGTTTGTTGTGCCTCCTCCTCACTTGACTTCTCTGTTCGATCAGGCACCCAGGTGGAGTCAGTGACCTCATCATCATTGTCATCTTCCCCTATCTCCTCGTCACTGGAGCCAACTTGGCAGTATGCTGCAGCTGCTGGGGCAACATGAGTGGCAATTATTTGTTTATCACTGGCACGCCCTTCCTCTAGGTTGATTATACTCCCTTCCTCAACCTCAGAGATTGAATCAGAGCACTGTAGTTGCTGCGCATCCTCAAGCAGCATGTCACTGTCATTGTAGTCAAACAATTCAGCTGACTCTTCCGTGTGTGATAGGGAGGCTACAGCAGGAGTAGCTGTGGACATGGAGGCTGCATTAGATGCTTTGGCAGCTGAGGTGGACTCTAAAGCACTACAAGCCTGGCTGGCAGAGGACTTGGAGGATGAGGATGGCCTGGTTAGCCAATCCTGCAAATCTTCTGTATGTTGCTGCTGCTTAAGACGGCCAGCATCCGTTAGAAAGGACAAGCGTGCCCCTGCAGAGGATGCACCACGTCCACCATGACCAGAGGCACAGCCTCCCGACACAGAGGCTGCTTGCCCTCTTATCTGTGACTGGGAGCATCTGCCTGTCCTCTTTGGTCTTTCTGACATGGTGAGTGATATATAGATTAAATATATACAGAACTCTGATTCAACTCTGTTCTAAAAATTGGAGATATGCTGCAGAACTCTGATTCAACTCTGGTATAAAGATGAAAGATTTCCAGAACTCTGGTATAACTCAGTGAGACACCCTGATAGCTGGCAGCCAGTGGCAAGACACTGATTACAATTCCCAGAAACCACCTACAAGTCAGTGAGACCCCCTGATAGGATCCCCTGATAGCTGGCAACAGTGGCAAGACACAGATTACAATTCCCAGAGACCTCCTATAAATCAGTGAGACCCCCTGATGGTTGGCAGTGACAAGACACAATTTACAATTCCCAGAAACCACCTACAAGTCAGGGAGACCCTCTGATAGGACCCCCTCATAGCTGGCAACAGTGACAAGACACAGATTACAATTCACAGAAATCTGATAGAAGTATGTGGGACCCCCTGATGGGTGGTAGTGAGAACACATAGATTACCACAATTCCCAGATATTTTGTAGAAATGACTGACCCCACAAAATACTTGGTGGCAGTGAGAACACACGGATTAGAACAATTCCCAGATATTTTATAGAAATGAGACCCCCCCAGTAGCTGGTGGCAGACTGGCAGTGAGAACACACACTAACACAAGAACAATCTCCTCTCAAACACGTGCTGAAGTGCTGTGTGAAATCATATATAGTGTGCTGCGGGACTTAGCTCTGTGAGCCCATGATTGGGCAAAATTTTGCCCAATCAGGACTCTGAGCCGTGATTGGCATAGTCTTGAACCTGTCTTGCACCTGACCTGTGGTCAGGTGCAAGGCTGTAGCCAATTACAAGCTTCAAGCCAATGGAAAAGTGCATTGTGGTCCATTGTGGGCGAACATGCGGAAATGTTCGTAGTTCGCGAACATGCAAACAGGTGATGTTCGAATCGAACTCCGAACCGAACATCTCATCCCTACACCTCATCTGACTTTAATATGCTTTCCGTGTCAGTCACTCCTCGCTCAGCGTTCCTTACACACCTCTCTCTTTTGGGTTAAATTGTGAAGCTTATGATCTAACTGGGCATCAGGACCCGGATTGTCTTCCTGTTTATGCCTCATTGCCACCTGCCTCCACCTTTGAATTGTCCCTTACTATGCATCTGGATGAACCCTTTTTTCTACCATGAACAGATTCTACCATGTCCTGTGCATTATGACCCCTAGCATCCTCTGCTAAGCCTGACACTGACAGGGGCGGGGAGACGCAGACCCCCAGGGACAGATGAGTCTACCTTTAATGCAAGGAAACCTCTACCCATACCCCCCAGTTGTATCATCAGAGCACCAGGTGCTGGAGACAGCAATCACTGGATGTTCCAAATGTTATAGCAATGTGTCACGACCCCTGCCAGATATCACCAGAAAGACATAGACAGACCCGTGCTCACACCTGAGATGGCAGCACTTTTCCTGCAATGCCCTGCAATCACTCTGCTCTCCTGCAGGCAACCACAGGGGCTCCCACTGACGTGCCCTGTGTTCCCTTTAGTAAGGGTGGAGCTCCCAAGGTCCAGTGCTTGTGCATTGTCTACACTTGGTGTATACAGCAGTGTTTCCCAAACCTCTCCTCGGGACCCTCAACCAGGCCAGATATTGCAGATCACCTTGGGGGAAATACAGACTGAATCCTGCAATCACTAAGCAGCAAATCATATCCCCTGTGCTGGGCTTCTGATATCCTGCAAACCCGGCGAGGTGGAGGGTCCTGAGAACAGGTTTGGGAAACACTGCTGTATACCCAGGCCTCCTGTGCCTTGTTGTATTTCCCAAGTCTTAAGCCTCCAGCCTTGTTCCCCAAGCCTGCAACCCACCGTGCTCCCTACCGTGGACTATGCCTTGCAACCCACTGTGGCCTCTGCCATCTGTGTTCCTGCCCACCAGCCACCTGAATCTCCTACATACCCTGCAAGTCTCCTGTATACTCCAGCTTGACTTGTCTCTTGTGTGCATCCAGTCAGACCTCTTCCTGTCCTGCCTATCTGCTGATTCTTGTATGTCCTGGTGTGCTGCCCTCTGTGTCTGTGTCTTGTTGCACCCCACCTCTTCCTACAGTCAGCCCTTTTCCTGCCTTGTCCCTCACCCTCCTCCCATACACTCCCTGCCAGACACCACATTGCTATTATTCCTGTGTTACCCTCAATAAACCCCCATGTGGACCTCATTGAAATGTCACAGCGCATTCTGTCTCTGCATACTGGGCTCATACCCTCACCCCGGACACCATATCCTGACTCAATGGCAGACTGAGGATTCCAGGACATTTTATTAGCTGTCGGTGTGCACACTGTGCGGGATTGATAGGGTTAATCTGTATGGCCGGATGGAAGCAAAAGTGAAACTGTGACACTGTAACACGAAAACATTGGCCATAACAAGTCCATTACACTTTCACAGCTCTCGGCCGTGATGGATCTCGACCAGCTCAGGGATTATATCCGGAGGTTCCACCTCAGTGACTGTGATCAGGGTAACCAGGGCTATAATCGGGTGCTCCTACAGTTATTCGGGTTTGTTGGACATGGAAAGTCTGCCTTCATCAACTCCTGCAAGTATGCCCTGGACGGAAACTATGAAGCTATCGCGGAGGCTGGACTCACCAAGAGAAAAGCCCACATATTCACAGACACCATCTCCATCATGGATAACAGAGGGTTTGGAAAATTCGACAACAACGAAAAATGTGAAGTCTACACTCACCTGGGTAAGTGCGAGCTCTTGTGATCAGAGACGGTGAGAGATACCAGCGTTACCGAATGATAAATCAATCACATATAATAAAGTATAGAGATGTGTCCTTTGGAATTGGCTGAGATAATCAGGGTTATTCAGAGAGAGGTGAAAACCAGGAGAACTGGCAGAAGAAGAGAACAAACAGTCGATTTGGAAAGTTAAATGGGAAAAAATTTCAGGTTTGGCTATTTTGAGCTAGAATTTCCACTTCTCCAGTCATTCTCCTGAGTTTCACCTTTCTTTGAATAGATCTGTAGGTCATTGGTGAGCTTGAGAAGAGTGGTTTCCGTCGAGTGTCATAGATGGAAGCAGATTGCAGAGGGTCTAGTGGGTAGTTGGTGAGAAAGTCATTTAGCCGGTGTTGTGTGGGATCTGGTTCCTCGCCGGTTCCAAGCAGCCTTTTTATGAGGGTTTCATACAAATTATATACAGTTCTTCGGCGCAAAAACAAAGTATGTTGTTAATAAATACGGCATAACATTAAATTGGCTTAAACAAAACCTCCCGTTTGTCATGGAACTGACGTAGCGCTCCCCGCGTCAAACCCCAAGACTTTTATTTCCATGGCGAAAACCCCAAAAGACATAGACCGTTGCTTTGGGGAAGTCCTCATGTTCATTTATATTGTGTGGCTTTAAATGTATCGTTGTCGCGGAACCCCTTGCTCAGAGACTGTATTAACCCCTCGCTCCTCTGCTATTCCCCTCAGTTAAGCTACTTGTCTGTTAGTGTTTTAAAGTGGTTTTTTTGTGATCCCCCCCTATATCAGCACGTAATCAAAATGCCTTTAACCACTTGGCTGCTATGGACGCGCTCAGCGCGTCCAGCCAAGTGGTTCTCCTGTGCTACGGACGCGCTCAGCGCGTCCGAGCACAGGAGGCAGCAATCCGCCGGATTCCGGCGGATTTCTGTGCCCCCCCGGTGCGGGCTGACATCTTGGATGTCAGCCCGTCAATCTGGGAGCCTGGCGGGGACATTAGATGTCATCGCGGCGACGCAATGACATCTAATGCAGGCTCCCCCCCGCATGTGCGGAGGAGGCGCCTGGAAGGGGGGGGGAGGTCCTTCGGACCTCTCTCCCTCCCGATCGCCGGGGAGTAGCGAGTTAAAACAGACACCGCTTGGAAGGGCACAGCCTGCCCTTCCAAACGGTGGCTGTCATTAACCCCTGGGGAGCCGGATCACGAATCGGCGCTGAAAAGCGCCGGTTCGTGATCCTTTCCAGGAGCTGGCCGACATCTTGGATGTCGGCCAAGCCTCCGGGAACTCCCCCTGAGGACTATGCAAGTGCTATGCACGATGACGCCAGTCCTGGAGTTAACCCTAGCTGCCAACAACGGTGGAGATAGGGGGTTCATTGGAACCCCCTATCTCCCGATCCGTGGCAGCTAGGGGTTAATGTTTGGTACTGTTGGATCGGCCAGAGCATGGCCGTTCCAACGATACAAACACCACTGTGAAAAAAGTTTTTTAAAAAAAATAAAAATTTAAAATAAAAATAAGAAAATATTAAAATAAAAATTCTAAAAAAAAAACAAACAAGTTTTTCTTTTTTTTTTTTTGTTAATGCAGCAATATTGTTTCCCTTTTCAATTATAATGTGAACAATGATGCTGCACTAACGATTTTTGTATGCGGTGCGTTTGTTAAAAATCACGTAATTTTCCCCAAAAAAAAAATGTAACGAGCCCCATCTCAAATTTTTTTAACAAGCGCAAAATTCATATTTTATTGCATTTTTTGTTATAATATACAGACAGGTCATGACGTATACATATAATAATGACATATTATGAATCTGCCGAGTCTGACGGAAAGAACGATATATAATATGTCTGGGTCATATACTAAAATAAGCTTCAAAACACGTTTAAACATGATGAGCAAAACCGGTAAAATGACCTCAGCACAGGGGCGGGAAAAGCCTCAGCAGCGAAAGGGTTAAACCTGTCCCTTATGCTCACTGTGTTACCCGACACCAGGGTTAACTGGGATTGAAAGCATGAGCTGGGTTTGAAACCCCAGCCAATCACCATCCAAGGAGCTAGAAGGGCCAACCAATCCCATTCCTGGAATGCACCTCATTGACTGTAATGGAGCATCTGCAGAAACTTTAAACGTCTGCGCCCCGAAAACTAACTGCTCCAGCTGGGTGATTTTTCAGAGGTGGGGTGATCCCCAGGCAAGCTCCCTTGTGGTGATTTTAAGGAGGGAGCTCCATTGGGAACCCACGTTGCTGAGCCTTTCTTGACCCCAGGAGCTTAAGCAGCCCTGACCATGCGGCATCCAAGGGGGATATACTATATGCTGCTGCCATTCGTGCCCCTACCCCAGATCTGGGCGCTTTTTGACTGGGACACCCTAGGGACCCGAGCTAGCAAACGGTACCCCTGGATCGCTGCTGCTCCTCTGGAATCCCCCAAACAAGGACCTGTGCTCTGTATGACTGCAGGTACAGTTAATTATAAGGCACCACCATGTACCGTAGCGCTGTACAACGGGAAAGACAGGATAACCAATATACATGCAAGTTAAACACATAGAAAGAACCAGAGAAGCCCCAGCTCAAGAGCTTGCACTCTGAGAGGACCTGATGGGGAACTGCTGAATGACGGTGCCGTAATGTCTGGGGGGGGAATGTTAACTGTTATTATCTGATTGTGAACCAAATAAAAGCAGGTCATGTGAAATGGCCAGTGTGTATCCTGTAATGAACATACAGCCTGCCTGGTGTCTCAGCTACGCTACCGCTATAATCACCTCAGAAGGCACTGAGCGGCATTCTGGAAATTTATTTATTTATTTACTAGTTGTAAAGCCTGCCCAGAGGGCAGTCTATTGTGGATATACTGCCCCTGCTCATGTATACTGCCCCAGCTCGTGGATACTGCCCCAGCTCGTGGATATTGCCCAGCACGTGGATACTGCCCCAGCTCGTGGATATTGCCCCAGCACGTGGATACTGCCCCAGCACGTGGATATTGCCCCAGCACGTGGATATTGCCCCAGCTCGTGGATATTGCCCCAGCACGTGGATACTGCCCCAGCACGTGGATACTGCCCCAGAACGTGGATACTGCCCCAGCACGTGGATACTGCCCCAGCACGTGGATGGATACTGCCCCAGCACGTGGATACTGCCCCAGCACGTGGATGGATACTGCCCCAGCACGTGGATACTGCCCCAGCACGTGGATATTGCCCCAGCTCGTGGATACTGCCCCAGCACGTGGATACTGCCCAGCACGTGGATATTGACCCAGCACGTGGATATTGCCCCAGCACGTGGATATTGCCCCAGCACGTGGATATTGCCCCAGCACGTGGATACTGCCCCAGCACGTGGATATTGCCCCAGCTCGTGGATACTGCCCCAGCACGTGGATATTGCCCCAGCACGTGGATATTGCCCAGCACGTGGATATTGACCCAGCACGTGGATATTGCCCCAGCACGTGGATATTGCCCCAGCACGTGGATACTGCCCCAGCTCGTGGATACTGCCCAGCACGTGGATATTGCCCCAGCACGTGGATGGATACTGCCCCAGCACGTGGATATTGCCCCAGCTCGTGGATACTGCCCCAGCTCCTGGATATTGCCCCAGCACGTGGATACTGCCCCAGCACGTGGATATTGACCCAGCACGTGGATATTGCCCCAGCACGTGGATATTGCCCCAGCACGTGGATACTGCCCCAGCACGTGGATACTGCCCCAGCACGTGGATACTGCCCCAGCACGTGGATTTTGCCCCAGCTCGTGGATACTGCCCCAGCACGTGGATACTGCCCAGCACATGGATATTGCCCCAGCACGTGGATTGATACTGCCCCAGCACGTGGATACTGCCCCAGCACGTGGTGGATACTGCCCCAGCACGTGGGTGGATACTGCCCCAGCACGTGGATACTGCCCCAGCACGTGGATATTGCCCCAGCTCGTGGATACTGCCCCAGCACGTGGATACTGCCCAGCACGTGGATATTGCCCCAGCACGTGGATATTGACCCAGCACGTGGATATTGCCCCAGCACGTGGATATTGCCCCAGCACGTGGATACTGCCCCAGCACGTGGATACTGCCCCAGCTCGTGGATACTGCCCCAGCACGTGGATACTGCCCAGCACGTGGATATTGCCCCAGCACGTGGATATTGACCCAGCACGTGGATATTGCCCAGCACGTGGATATTGCCCCAGCACGTGGATACTGCCCCAGCACGTGGATATTGCCCCAGCTCGTGGATACTGCCCCAGCACGTGGATACTGCCCCAGCACGTGGATACTGCCCCAGCTCGTGGATACTGCCCAAGCTCGTGGATACTGCCCAAGCACGGGGATACTGCCCCAGCACGTGGATACTGCCCCAGCACGTGATATTGCCCCAGCTCGTGGATACTGCCCCAGCACGTGGATACTGCCCAGCACGTGGATACTGCCCCAGCACGTGGATACTGCCCCAGCTCGTGGATACTGCCCCAGCACGTGGATACTGCCCAGCACGTGGATACTGCCCAGCACGTGGATATTGCCCCAGCACGTGGATATTGACCCAGCACGTGGATACTGCCCCAGCTCGTGGATACTGCCCCAGCACGTGGATACTGCCCAGCACGTGGATATTGCCCAGCATGTGGATATTGACCCAGCACGTGGATATTGCCCCAGCACGTGGATACTGCCCCAGCACGTGGATATTGCCCCAGCTCGTGGATACTGCCCCAGCACGTGGATACTGCCCCAGCACGTGGATACTGCCCCAGCACGTGGATGGATACTGCCCCAGCACGTGGATACTGCCCCAGCTCGTGGATACTGCCCAAGCTCGTGGATACTGCCCAAGCACGTGGATACTGCCCCAGCACGTGGATACTGCCCCAGCACGTGGATACTGCCCAGCACGTGGATATTGACCCAGCACGTGGATACTGCCCCAGCACGTGGATACTGCCCCAGCACGTGGATATCGCCCCAGCACGTGGATACTGCCTCAGCACGTGGATACTGCCCAAGCACGTGGATACTGCCCCAGCTCGTGGATACTGCCCCAGCACGTGGATACTGCCCCAGCACGTGGATATGGCCCCCCCGCTCGTGGATATGGTCCCCCCGCTCGTGGATATACTCACCTACATCGGCCCTCCAGCGATGGCGGTCCCGCGTCCCGCTTCAAGCGTCCTCTCTCGCTCCGTTGGTCGCCGGGATGACGTCACGAAAGCCTTTGACCCCCGGGGTCAAAGGCTTTCGTGACGTCATTCCGGCGAACAACGGAGCGAGAGAGGACGCTGGAAGCGGGACCGCCATCGCTGGAGGAGCTAAGGCCGATGTAGGTGAGTATGTGTCCCCTACATTGGCCCAGAGCCTCAGCGGTGGCTGTCGCAGGCTGTTCGGCCGGCCTCCAGGCTTAGGCGAGCCCCCGGCTCGGCTGGGCCTGTAGGCCCAAGCCAAGCCGGGGGCTCGCCTGAGCCTGGAGGCCGGCCGAGCAGCCTGCGACAGCCGGAGGACAGTCACCGCTGGAGCTCAGGGCTAATGTAGGTGAGTATGTGCTCTCCACACCCACCCTGCTTACTCGGCCGGTATCCAAGCTTAGGCGAGCCCCCGGCTTGGGCCTAGAGGCCCAGCAGAGCCGGGGACTCGCCTGAGCATGGAGGCCGGTCGAGTTGCATGCTCGGCCGTCCTCCAGGCTCAGGTGAGTCCCTGGCTCGGCTGGGCCTCTAGGCCCAAGCCAAGCCGGGGGCTCGCCTAAGCTTGGATACCGGCCGAGCAAGCAGGGTGTGTGTGTGTGTGTGTGTAGAGCACATACTCACCTACATCGGCCTCGAGTCCTCCACCGGTTCCACACATACTCACCGACATCGGCCCTTAGCTCCTCCAGCGATGGCGGTCCCGCTTGCAGCATCCTCTCTCCGTTGCTCACCAGGATGACGTCACGAAAGCCTTTGACCCCCGGGGTCAAAGGCTTTCGTGACGTCATTCCGGCGAGCAACGGAGAGAGAGAGGATGCTGCAAGCGGGACCGCCATCGCTGGAGGAGCTAAAGGCCGATGTCGGTGAGTATGTGTTAGGCAACATCGGCCCTGAGCTCCAGCGGTGACCTCCTCGGCCGAGCAGGCTGCTCGGCCGGCCTCTACGCTTAGGCGAGTCCCCGGCTCGGCTGGGCCTGTAGGCCCAAGCCAAGCCGGGGGCTCGCCTAAGCCTAGAGGCCCGCCGAGCAGCCAGCGGCAGCTGGAGGAGGTCTCCGCTGGAGCTCAGGGACGATTTTGGGGTGTATTTTTTGGGAACTTCGGCCCCGATCCTCCAGCGGTGACCTTCTCCGGCTGCCGCTGGCTGCTCGGCGGGCCTCTAGGCTTAGGCGAGTCCCCGGCTCAGCTGGGCCTGTAGGCCCAAACCGAGCCGGGGGCTCGCCTAAGCCTAGAGGGCCGCCGAGCAGCCAGCGGCAGCCGGAGGAGGTCTCCGCTGGAGCTCAGGGCCGATTTTGGGGTGTGTTTGTTTGGGAACTTCGGCCCCGATCCTCCAGCGGTGACCACCTCCGGCTGCCGCTGGGTGCTCGGCGGGCCTCTAGGCTTAGGCGAGTCCCCGGCTCGGCTGGGCCTGTAGGCCCAAACCGAGCCGGGGGCTCGCCTAAGCCTAGAGGCCCGCCGAGCAGCCAGCGGCAGCCGGAGGAGGTCACCGCTGGAGCTCAGGGCCGAGTTAGGGGAGTATGTTTTGGAACTTCGGCCCCGATCCTCCAGCGGTGACCTCCTCCGGCTGCCGCTGGCTGCTCGGCGGGCCTCTAGGCTTAGGCGAGTCCCCGGCTCGGCTGGGCCTGTAGGCCCAAACCGAGCCGGGGGCTCGCCTAAGCCTAGAGGGCCGCCGAGCAGCCAGCGGCAGCCGGAGGAGGTCTCCGCTGGAGCTCAGGGCCGATTTTGGGGTGTGTTTGTTTGGGAACTTCGGCCCCGATCCTCCAGCGGTGACCTTCTCCGGCTGCCGCTGGCTGCTCGGCGGGCCTCTAGGCTTAGGCGAGTCCCCGGCTCGGCTGGGCCTGTAGGCCCAAACCGAGCCGGGGGCTCGCCTGAGCCTGGAGGCCCGCCGGCAGCGGAGGACGGTCACCGCTGGAGGATCGGGGCATCTGGCCGTGTAAACACACGGGTAGCTGCGCGCGCTCGTGCCGTTTTTTTTTTCACGCGGCCGGCACGCGCAGCTCCCTGTGTGTTCTAACGGCCGCTTTCAAATGTCCGTCGCGCAGGCGCAGTAGGGTTTTGGCGACGGACAGTTTTTAGCTTATCCTTTTATAGTATAGATAAAGGATTTTCAGGAAGGATACATTGAGATTTCTCTCATTTTCAAGTATGTCCTGGAAATGCAAAGAGGCTCCCGGGCAGGAATTCAGAACAAGCGGGTCTGGAGCTGCGGATCAGGCTGCTCGAGGTACTGAGTTCTGAGCAACTCATAGGCCGGGTTGATCCTGGTAAGGGGGTGTCTGGAGAGCCAGGACAGACGGGAAGAGATGGCGTCCCGTCACACCGTTAAACTGGTATATAATATAAAATAACAGAAAAAGGTTTTTATGTCTAAATAATAAACCAAATAATTATTAAATCTATTTAACATTATCCATTTCTCAGTGTAAAATAACATTATATGTTTCTTACAAAACATCTTTGCAAGAAATAAACCCCAAAAATGGAGTTTCAAATGGGTGAGAAATGGCTGGTTGGAACAACTCTCGACGAGGAACCAGATCCGACACAACACAGCTGTGAACCAGCCTTTAAAGGAGCTTAGATGCAAGAGAGAATCGTGACGTGGGGCTGTAGGTGTTAGGCGAGTTTGGGTCAAGTGCAGGTTTTGAAAATGGGGTGATTGTCCCGTGTTTAAAAGAGAGAAGACTGCAAGAGGTGAGCAAGTGGTTGAAGATGAGGGCGAGCTTCGGGGATAGAGTAGAGGAAAGAGAAGTTTTCAGGTGTGAGGGAGCTGAGGGTCAGCGAGCTGGGAGGGAGGTGAGAGGAATATAATAGACAGTCAGGGTTATCCAAAGCGATCTGAATTGCTTGAGAAAGGTAACCGAACGCTGAAAATCAGCGTTCGGTTACCTTTCGTGGCCATTCGGCTATCCAGAGAGCAGGCAATATGCCAAATCCTGGCGAATTGCCTGCACATACGGTGCCTGTTCGGTGCCTGTTCGAGGGCAGTGAATTCCCATGAAAAAGCACTGCTTCGGCTATTCAGAGAACACAAACCAGCAGTGAAAGGTTCCCCTAATGCCCTGCCATTCAGTGATTTCATTCGGCAGATTTATTCAGGAGAATCCCATAGGCTTCAATGTTAAAAATATTCCTGTTTTAATTCAATATCTAATAAACCGTTCATTATAAAATTCTGCAGCAAAAAGTCTCTTTATTTATAGATTTTTTAGGATACTTTAAGCATTTTTCTGTTTTTGTTTTTTTTTCTTTTTAACCCTTTCGCTGCTGAGGCTTTTCCCGCCCCTGTGCTGAGGTCATTTTTACTGGTTTCGCTCATCATGTTTAAACGTGTTTTGAAGCTTATTTTAGTATATGACCCAGACATATTATATATCGTTCTTTCCGTCAGACTCGGCAGATTAATAATATGTCATTATTATATGTATACGTCATGACCTGTCTGTATATTATAACAAAAAATGCAATAAAATATGAATTTTCAATAATTTACAACGTGTAAAGTGTTTTTTTTTCACATTTTAACATGCGAGCAATTGTGGTTATATTTTGTATGGGGTGCGCTTGTTAAAAAAATTAGAGATGGGGTCTCGTTAAATTTTTTTTGGGGAAAATTACACGATTTTTAACAAACGCACCGCATACAAAAATCGTTTGTGCAGCATCATTGTTCACATTATAATTGAAATGGGAACAATATTGCTGCATTAACAAACCAAAAATAAAAGAAAAAAAAATTGTTTATTTTTTTTTTTATAATTTTTTTTTTTAATTTTTTTTTATTTTTATTTTTCATTTTTTTATTTTTACTATATTTTTCACAGTAGTGTTTGGTATCGTTGGAATGGCCATGCTCTGGCCAATCCAACAATACCAAACTTTAACCCCTAGCTGCCACGGATCGGGAGATAGGGAGTTCATTGGAACCCCCTATCTCCACCGTTGGTGGCAGCTAGGGGTTAACTCTAGTACTGGCGTCATCGTGCTATGCACGATGACACCAGTCATCAGGGGGAGTTCCCGGAGGCTTGGCCGACATCCAAGATGTCGGCCAGCTCCGGGAAAGGATCACGAACCGGCGCTTTTCAGCGCCGATTCGTGATCCGGCACCCCAGGGTGTTAATAACAGCCACCGTTTGGAAGGGCAGGCTGTGCCCTTCCAAGCGGTGTCTGGTTTAACCCCCTGCTCCGCGGCGATCGGGAGGGAGAGAGGTCCGAAGGACCTCCCCCCTCCCTTTCAGGCGCCTCCTCCGCACATGCGGGGGCACCTGAATTAGGTGTCATCGCGTCGCGCGATTACACCTAATGTCCCCGCCGGGCTCCCAAGTGCTGGGCTGACATCCAAGAGGGGGGGGGCGCAGCAATCCGCCGGAATCCGGCGGATTGCTGCCTCCTGTGCTCGGACGCGCTGAGCGCGTCCGTAGCACAGGAGAACCACTTGGCTGGACGCACTGAGCGCGTCCTTAGCAGCCAAGTGGTTAAGTTTACTTATTTTTTTTGTAACAGCCCTCTTTATTATCATTCCCTGGATCTCCTGTGAAAATTTCAGACATTTTCGCTCAGTAGTTTCTTTGCAAACAGCGTTTCATTTTTCCAGATTCATACAAATGGTTTTGCTAATTTATTCACTGCCTCCTCTACGTCACAGCTGCTTCGGCTCTGTGTGATTCGGCTCCTGTTCGGCTGCTTCGCTGCATGTGATCGGCTCCTGCTTGGGTTTGTTGAAGGTTAATCCAGATGTTTTTGCGGGTTTTCGGCGTGCATTCGCTGGGTTTTGCAGTTAGTTTTCGTCGGGTTTGCGGCAGCTTTTCCCTGCAATTCGGGGACCCTGTGATGTTTGCTGAATACACCGCAGGGTCACCGAAATGGGATCGGCAAAAGGAACCGAATTGAAGAGAACGAAAAGTCACCGAACGTGCAGTGACTTTTCGAATCTCTTTGAATAACCCTGAGTGTCTTCCATTATGGGGTAGAATGGCCGGAGCGGTTGGTGGCTGTGGTGGTGTTGTGTACTGGGCAGCGATATAATGTTTCTTACGGTGTCGCTATATTTTTTTGTCTGGAAGTGGTTGACGAGTTCTGATTGGTAACAGAGAGTGGTGAAGGGCTCACAAGTAAATCAATGGTGGAGAAGAGACGTCTAGGGTTAAAAGATTGAGGAAATATTATGGAAAATGAGTCAGTGTTTCTCAGGTGGAGGGAAGGTGTGTAGGATTGTACGGTCACGTCACATTGCAGACAGTCAGCTTGGCAGCGTGATTTATGGTCTGGGGTTTGTACGTGACTCTGAGGGATAACTGTCCCCTATTCCATGTTATTCACGTTCCACATGTCTTCAACCGTTGTCCGGTTCTTCTGTCCTTTGTTTGATGAAGTACATTGAAAGAGGTCCAAACAGGCTAACACAAAGTGTTCAAAGTTGCTGTCGTTGTCAAATCTCCGGACGGGTTAAAAAAAAAAAAAAGATTGAAAGTTTGAAAATTGAAACACTGTCTTTAAAAAAAAACTACTTAACGAAAATGTCTGGAATTTATATATAAAATCCTATGAATGATAATAAAAAGGTCTGTTACAGAAAAAAGAAAAAATGGTATTAAAAAAAACCACTGAATTTTTTTTGCAAAAATTGCCTAAAAGATCCTAAAAAAATAAAAAACCAATAAAGAGACTTTTTGCTGCAGATTAAAATAATTAACGGTTTATTAGATATTGGATTAAATCGGGAATATTTTTAACATTGAAACCTATGGCATTCGCCTGAATAAACCTGTCGAATGAAACCACCGAACATCAGGGCATTTCACTGACATTTCTCTGCTGTTCAATGTGAATAGATTAACCATTGCTTCCCTATGGGGGATTTCACTGCCGCCGAACAGGCACCGTATTTCACTGCTGCCAAACAGGCACTGTATTTCACTGGCAATTCACCAAAATTTGGCAAACTGCCAGCTTTTTGAATAGCCGAATGGCCACAAAATGTCACCGTACGGGGAGACTCACTGCTCGGTGCCATTTTGGGGCCAGATCGGCTCTTTCTGTATAATCCTGTCAGTGTCTGTTTTTGTTTCTGCCTCATTTTTCCTTCTTTAATTCAATCAAAAAATATTTTTTTTAAATAATAAGAGGTGTGAAGATTTCTGGGTAATGTATTTGTGATGTCTGGCTTGCTTTATAAATGTAATTTAGGTATCATGGCATTCTGGTTGTGGAGTTTTGCGCGTTTGATCACATTGGTGAGACACAGACAGGAAAATACATTTTATGGCCGTTATCGACGGCCAGCGAGTGGAGTCATTAGCTTGGAATCCAGCCCTGCATCATCCCATGCATCTGAGGCTAGGGTCAGAGTGGGGCAGTCGGAACGCGCGTGCAGACGCACTAAATCACGGCGGCAGTAGCAGCACATAACGGCCAATGACGGCCAATATATGCAGTACGTGCGTACAAAGGTGCGCCGACACCACGCAACCGGCAAATGAACGCATTTTTATCAGAACGTGAAACCGCTGCTACTGACGTACAGAGTGCGCTGCGGCCGCATAGCAGCGTGTTTGCGTGATTAGGAGACGTCAGACGCTGCTAGTGTGCGGCCTGCATAACGTTCAAACAGCCGGATTTCCCTAGACTTCTTTTTACCCCACCGTCATGAAATATCTGACCACTTAAGCGTATTCCGTGAAAAAATGCGTGCGCACACATCGACGTACATTTTTACGGTGGCCGCAGAAAATGCGCTCATCTGTCCCTAGCCTTAATCTCTGGTCCTGCACGTTTACACGTCTCGTTTTTTGTATTTCAGGGAATTTACTCCCTCTGGATGAGGAGATGGAGTGGGGAAGGTCAACCGAGGACAGAAAAGCAAAACTACAAGAAGCGCTCAGGAACCCAAATGTCACCGATATCATTGTTCCTGTGTTGGTTTTCAGGTGAGATCAGTGTATAATTAGCAGCCAGTGATTATGTATCACATGATTCTTGCAACATATAGGATTTACTACGAAAATGTGAGATTCCAAGAACTCAAGGGTCTCGCATTTTGTGACATCTCACAAAGTCACTAACATTTAAGCCAAACACCTACAGGGTTATTCAAAGAGAATCGAAAAAGTCAACGCACGTTCGGTGACATTTCGTTTTGCCGATCCCATTTCGGTGACCCTGCGGTGTATTCAGCAAGCACCACAGGGTCCCCCAATTGCAGGGAAAGGCTGCCGCAAACCCGACGAATGCACGCCGAAACCCGCAAAAACATCTGGATTAACCCGTTGAAAACAATGGAAAAAACCGAGCAGGAGCCGATCACACGCAGCAAAGCCGCCGGAAAAAGCTGACACTGCAGACGAGTGAAGTGAATAAATTAGGAAAACAGTACGCTTGAATGTTTGAAAAGTGAAACGCTGTTTGTAAAGAAACTACTGAGCGAAAATGTCTGAAATTTACATATGATCCAATGAATGATAATAAAAGGCTGTTACAGAAACAAGAAGTAAACTTAAAAAAAATAAAATAATCGGAACTTTGAAAAAAAAAACACAACAGAAAAATGCTTAAAGTATCCTAAAAAAAATCTATAAATAAAGAGACTCTTTACTGCAGAATTTTATAATGAACGGTTTATTAGATATTGAATTAAAACGGGAATATTTTTAACATTGAAGTCTATCAGGGTTATCCAAAGAGATCTGAATGGCTCGAGAAAGGTAACCGAAAGAAAGGTAACTGAACACTGAAAACCTTTCTTGGCCATTCGGCTATTCAGAGAGCAGGCAATTCGCCAAATCCTGGCGAATTGCCTGCACATACGGTGCCTGTTCGAGGGCAGTGAAATCCCCATAGAGAAGCACTGCTTCGGCTATTCAGAGAACACAAACCAGCAGTGAAATGCCCTAATGCCCTGCCATTCGGTGGTTTCATTCGGCAGGTTTATTCAGGCGAATCCCATAGGCTTCAATGTTAAAAATATTCCCGTTTTAATTCAATATCTAATAAACCGTTCATTATAAAATTCTGCAGTAAAGAGTCTCTTTATTTATAGATTTTTTAGGATATTTTAACCATTTTTCTGGATTTATTCTTTTAAAAAAATTATTTTAACTTTTTTCTGTAACAGCCTTTTTATTATCATTCATTGGATTTTATATGTACATTTCAGACATTTTCGCTCAGTAGTTTCTTTGCAAACAGTGTTTCACTTTTCAATCATTCAAGCAAACTGTTATCCTAATTTATTCACCTCCTTGTCTGCGGTCTCGGCTTTTTCCGGCGGCTGCACTGCGTGTGATCGGCTCTGCTCAGGTTTTTCCGGCGTTTTCGGTGGGTAATCCAGATGTTTTTGCGGGTTTCGGCGTGCATTCGACAGGTGTTGCGGTTAGTTTTCGTCAGGTTTGTGGCAGCTTTTCCCTGCAATTCGGGACCCTGTGATGTTGCTGAATACACCGCAGGGTCACCGAAATGGGATCGGCAAAACGAACCGAATTGAAGAGAACGAAAAGTCACCGAATGTGCGGTGACTTTTCGATTCTCTTTGAATTACCCTGTATGGGATTAGCCTGAATAAATTTGCCGAATTAAACCACTGAACAGCAGGGCAATTCGGGACCTTTCACTGCTGGTTTGTGTTCTCTGAATAACCGAAGCAGTGCTTCTCTATGGGGATTTCACTGCCCTCAAACAGGCACCGAACAGGCACCGTATGTGCAGGCAATTCGCCAGGATTTGGCGTATTGCCTGCTTTCTGGATAGCCGAATGGCCAGGAAAGGTAACCGAACGCTGAATTTCAGCATTCGGTTACCTTTCTCCAGCCATTCGGATTTCTTTGGATAACCCTGTTAGAGATTTGAGAACCTTAAGAAGTACAGGAGCTCGCAAATCCAGACTTAACAAGTTGACTTGTGAACTTACAAGAAAGCAGAGCATCTGATAATAAAGCTGCAAATGTAATAATAAAGTCACCCGTTTATTATTAGACTCGCAGCTTATTATTAAACGGGTGACTTTATTTGACGTGCAGCTTTATTATTAAAGTCACCCGTTTATTATTAGATGTGCTGCTTTATTATTAAGTCGCCTACTGATGACCGGTTCGGACGCAGGAGACAAAAAAATACACAAAAAATATTCCAACACATAACTGTGGAATAATATATATACTTATTATATATAGGCCACAGCTAGAACTCCACACAATAACCCACCACCATGACATAACCATTACCATAACAAAATTAAGACAATAACCCAGTACTGAAAGAGAACTCCCCACAACAACCACACACCTCCAAACCAACCAACCACTAAAAAACTTCAAAAGTAATCCTAACTAAAATGGAACCCCTAGCCAGCACTGCCTACAAGCCCCCGCCGTGACAAAGGAGCCCAACAAAAAATTTATAACGAAAAAACCAACCCACCTATAATTAAATAAAACAGGGAGGGAGGGTGGGGATTTTCACCGCTCTACCTCAGGAGAAAAAGGCACGCAGAGCCTCTCCACACACGCCTTAAGTGCCCTCCTGTCGACTCCTCCCACACCGCTCCCGCCCAATCTCCTCACGCGCTGCCAAACCTTCTAGAAAAATCCTCCCTGCGTCCTGGCATCAGAGGCAACTTAAGGGCCTTACGCCTTAAGTGCTTCAGGCCTTATTAAGTCGCCAACTGATGACCGGTTCGGATGCAGGGAGACAATGAACTCAAAAAATACGCAAACACATAACTGTGGAATAATATATATATTTATTATATATAGGCCACAGCTAAAACTCCACACAATAACCCACCATAATGACATAACAATAATAACAAAATAACAATAATCCAGTGCTGAAAGAGGACTCCCCACAACCACCACACACCTACCAACCAACCACCAAAAATCTTCCAACTCCCAACCATCTGACCAAAAAATCCTAACTAAAAAGGAACCCCTAGCCAGCACTACCTACAAGCCCCCGCCACGAGCTCCTCACATAACCCCCTTATGGGAGAGCTCCCCCACCAAGAAAAAAATAGGGCTTGTTCAATCCCTTCCTTGAGTCACAGGATGAACAGATCCTTGCCCACATCTGTCAGGTGAACGCCATCCGCCATAAAATAACACTGCGCCTCCTCCTCTTCAAAAGGTAGATGTCGCACCACCACACCTCCATCCTCCTCACGAACCTTCCCATGCAGCGATTGAGCTTGATACGGCCCAGCCGCACTGCCTCCTCCTTCTCCACCTGCTCCCACACCATCCTTGGCATCACATCGGACCACACCACCACTGTCCATGGTGACCACACCCTCAACTGCCACAGATCTTCCTGCATCTGCTCCAGCAGCATACACAGAGGACCAAACCCAAATCGTTCCCTCTTATGTGAACCACCAGCACATGGGGAACTTCACCGTGCCTCAGGGCACCCAAAATCGTCGGCTTAAACTCCTCCCATAGGAGTCTACAGATTCCAATCCACCGTACCCGTGTTGCCGACCCAAGCAGACCCATCTGAACTCCAGAGGATCGCACCAACGTCCTTCTTCTCGCCCTAAAAAAAATCAGCGAGTCTCCAATGATCCAGACCACTCTTGTAGGATCTGCAAAAACAAAAACACATTACCAACATCTCCACCACACAAAATACTTTAAAAGAAAAACTCCCCACCAAACCACCACACATCCCAAATAAACCATGACCATACCTGTAAAGAAAAAACATATCATAAACAAACACCATCTCCTTGCCTCCAAATACTCCAAACCCCCACACTCAACCCCAAACAACCAACAAATTTACAAAGATAATAGAATATATATATTCCAAATAAAAAGTATAATTCATGTATCATGTATAAGTTTGATATTTCAAAATTTCTCTTTTTTTTAATATAAAATTGAAAAAACATAACATAACTAGGGATGAGCTGTTCGGGTTTGGACGGTTCAGGGTTCGACCCGAACTTAGCCTGTTCGAGCAGATCGCGAACCCCGAACATTTCCGGGTGTTCGCCGCATGTTCGACCACAATTGACCACAATGCATTTTCCCACTGCCTGAAGCTCCTAATTGGCTACAGCCTTGCACCTGACCACAGGTCTGGTGCAAGACTGGTTCAACACTATGCCAATCACCGCTCAATCATGGGCTCACAGAGCTAAGTCCCGCAGCACACTATATAAGGTTTCCACGCAGCGCTTCTGCTCGCATTTCAGAGGAGATTTCAAAGGAGATAGTTGTGTGTGTTGTTACTGCCGGTCTGCCACGCTACTGGGGGGGTTTGGGGGGGTCTCATTTCGACCAAATATCAGGGAATATAGGTGATGTGTGTCTTGTCACTGTGCCAGCAAGTTTTTTTGGGGTTTACAACTTTCTTTAAAACATTTGTGAATTAAGGTGATCTTCTGGGTCTCATCACACAGCCAGCAATTATTTTTGGGGCTCACTAATTTCTTTAAAACACTTGTGAATTAAGGTGATCTGTGTCTCGTCATACAAACAGTACCACGCTGTATTTTGGGGCTCACTAATTTCTTTAAAACATTTGGGAATTAAGGTGATCTGTCTCTTGTCACTGGCTGCCAGCTATCAGTGTGTCTCACTGAGTTATACCAGAGTTATTTAAATCTTTATACCAGAGTTGAATCAGAGTTCTGTATATATTAATCTATATATCACTCACCATGTCTGAAAGAACAAAAAGGACAGGCAGACGCTCCCAGACACAGATAAGAGGGCAAGCAGCCCCTGTGTCGGGAGGCTGTGTCTCTGGACGTAGTGGACGTGGTGCATCCTCTGCAGGGGCACGCTTGTCCTTTCTAACTGGTGCTGGCCGTCTTAAGCAGCAGCAACATACAGAGGACTTGGTGGATTGGCTAACCAGGCCATCCTCATCCTCCGAGTCCTCTGCCAGCCAGGCTTCTAGTGCTTTACAGTCCACCTCAGCTGCCAAAGCATCTAATGCAGCCTCCATGTCCACAGCTACTCCTGCCGTAGCCTCGCTATCACACACGGAGGAGTCAGCTGAATTGTTTGACTACAATGACAGTGACATGCTGCTTGAGGATGCGCAGCAACTACAGTGCTCTGATTCAATCTCTGAGGTTGAGGAAGGGAGTATAATCAACCTAGAGGAAGGGGATGCCAGTGATGACACACAAATAACTGGTGCTCATGTTGCCCCAGCAGCTGCTGCATGCTGCCAAGTTGGCTCCAGTGACGACGAGATAGGGGGTGATTATGATGATTATGATGACAATGATGATGAGGTCACTGACTCCACCTGGGTCCCTGATCGAACAGAGGAATCAAGTGAGGGGGGAGAGGAGGAGGGGAGGAGGCACAGCAAACACGAGGCACAACATCCTCTATGACCAACCGTAGCACTAGCCAGTCCAAGCATCAGATGTCAGAGCTGCTCAGGTGCAGAGCGCTGTTGTCTCAAAGCACACACGCAGGAACTCTGCTGTCTGGGAGTTCATTAAGAAATGTGCAGCAGACCGCACCGTTGCTATTTGTAATCTATGTCAGATGAGGCTGAAGTGTGGGAAAGACACCAGATGCTTGAGTACCACGTGCTTGAGGCGACATATGACCACCTGCCACACATCCCTTTTGGCACAAAGCGTAGGTCCTCCTCCTCCTCCTCACCTTTCTCTACCCCCACTTTATGTCCTGCCATGTCATTGACTCCAACCTCCACTGACAGGGATGATGCTACGTAATGGATGTACCCGCTCCTTCACAATGTGACAGTATCCCATCAGCTGAAGATTTACGCAGTCAGATTACGTTGCCGCAGCTGCTGCAGCGTAAGAAAAAATATAGTCCCAACCATCCCCAAGCACAGCGTCTAACTGTCAGCTTAGCAAAATTACTCGCATTGCACTGCTGCCTTTCCAGCTGGTGGACTCTGCTCCCTTCCGTGAATTTGCTGAATGCGCTGTACCACAGTGGCAGGTTCCAAAATGCCATTACTTTTCACGCAAGGCCATTCCAGCACTATACCAGCACGTGGAAGACAATGTTATTCAGTCATTGGGAAAGGCAGTCAGCAGCAAGGTGCATGTGACTTTAGACACGTGGTCCAGCAAGCATGGACAGGGTCGTTACATTTCCTTCACGGCACACTGGGTAAATCGGATTGCAGCTGGGAGGGATCCAAGACGGGGCTCTGTGCTGGAGCTTGTTCATCCACCACGCCTCCAGAAAGCTGCTTGTATGAGGTCTGTCTGCTCCACCACCACCACCTCTTCCTCCTCCTTCTCTGTCTCTGGCGAAGTGGCAGTTAAACCGACGCCTGACAGGGTCTACGCAATAGCTCAAGCAAAAAGATGCCATACTGTGCTTGAGCTGGTTTGTTTAGGGACAGGCGCCACACCGGGTCAGAAATTTTGTAAGCTCTGCAGGGGCAGTGCAGAGATGGTTAACACCACGCCAGCTTGAGCTGGAATGATCGTCTGCGATAATGGCAGCAACCTTCTCTCCGCCCTACGCAAGGGTAAATTGACGCATGTACCATGCCTAGCACACGTCCTAAACCTGGTGGTACAGCGTTTCCTAACCAAGTACCAGGGCTGCCAGAGCTTCTCATGCAGGCCAGAAAAGTCTGCAGCCACTTCAGACGGTCATTCCCAGCAAGTGTTCGCCTGGCAGAAATTCAAAGAGAATTCCACCTTCCCACAAACCGTCTGATCTGTGATATGCCCACCAGGTGGAACTCGACATTAGCAATGCTGCAGCGTCTGCACAAGCAGCAGAGGGCTATCAATGAGTACCTGTGTGAGTATGGCACAAGGACAGGTTCAGGTCAACTTGTTTCCCCCCCGCAGTGGCTGATGATCAAGGATGCATGCACTGTACTGTCACCATTTGAGGAGGCAACGAGGATGGTGAGCAGGGACAGTGCATGCATCAGTGACACAATCCCTTTAGTGTTCCTGCTGGAGCACACTGCGGGGAATTATAGATGTGGCTCTAGAGGCAGAGCAGCGGGAGGAAGAGGAGGCCTTCCCTAGCTCTCAGGCCCCCAGTCTTTCCGCAGACAGCATTCCAGCGGGTCCTACTCAGATCAGACAGGAGGAGGATGAGGACTATTTAAGTAGTGGGCATTGAAGGTGGGGATTCCTCAAGCAGGGTTTTGTGTGCCCAGAAACAGAAGGGCTTGTGCGTGGCTGGGAGGAGGAAGTGCACGATCGATACGGTCATCCTCATTGACCAGGAAGACTCGGCAGCTAATGCCACCTCCAACCTATGCTGCATGGGCTCCCTAATGATGCAAAGCCTGCTAAAGGACCCAGGATTCGTGCTATCAAGGAGAGGGATCATTACTGGTTGGCAACCCTTCTTGATCCACGATACAAGGGGAAAGTTGCAGAGCTCATCCTGCCCACACAGAGGGAGCACAGGATGACAAAACTTGAGGATGCTCTAAGCGAAACTTGTGTAACACCTTTCCAGGCACTGTTAGATTACCAAGTGCTGACACACGTGCTTCTGAGGCTGCAGGTGATCAGAGTAATAGCGGTGAAGGCCAGGGCCGCTTGACTGATGCATGTTTTAAATTTTTTAGTCCTCGACGCCCAGGACGTCAAATGTAGGCACCCATTGCCAGCGTCTTCAGCATATGGTGCAGGACTACCTAGGGCAAGGGCAGACCTGGATACCTTTCCAGCAGATGATCCACTGGCTTACTGGGTGTTGAGATTGGATCACTGGCCATAATTTAGCCAATATTCTATGCAGGTACTAGGTTGCCCTTCATATAGCGTGCTTTCCAAAAGGACGTTCAGTGCCGCTGGAGGTTTTGTCACAGACAAAAGAGTGCGTCTGTCCACCAACTCTGTAGTCCGGCTGACATTTATAAAAATGAATCAGTCCTGGATCAGCAGCTATCAATCCCCTGATGCCGAAGTAATGGAATAGATAGGGGATGTCCTCTTCTGTATTCACAAAACCTCCAGCACTGAACTCTTCCACAATACCACAAAAGGGTTACGGTGTGAATGCACTTGCTGCCATGAAAGGCACAATATCTGGCTGCACTGACGCCCATTACCAGATCAAAGACTTTTCAATATAGGACCGCATGGTCCACCCCTGCACTCTTCCACAATACCACAGAGGGGTTACTGTATGATAGTACTTGCATGCCTGGCACTAAAGGCACAATATCTGGGTGCATTGCAATTGACGCCTGTATCAGATTCATATCCTCAGAGGGGTTACGGTGTGACAGCACTGTTGCCGACACTAAAAGCCCAATTTTAAAGCACCTATTGTTACTTTCATCCAAAGCCTGCATAAGTTTCACAATAATTTAGCCCAAAAAAACACTAAACTTTTTCTGCGCGTCCTAAAATGTCTTTTCATACAGGCTGCCGCCCCAAGCAGTTGTTTATGGATAGATTAAAGGAAAAGCATTAAGAATTATACCCTTATCCTCTTCTTACACTTTTTCCCATGTAAGTTACCTTCTTAAACCTACTAACACCCCCCAGGCCCCCCCCTTTCCCGTAAATGAAAACACAACAAAGTATTGGCATTTTGAAAAGTCACGTCTTTTATTACTTAAGGCCAAATTCTTTGCCTCTGGGGCAGAATTATTATTATCGATCCTCGTATGCAAATTCCTACACAGATAACCCTGGCAGCCAGATAAACACTGGCAACTGCAATGCACCACAAGCATTGCCCAGAAATAGCGCCCCACGTGGCTAAGCAGGATGACCACACATCTGCTCAGTTTATTTTTATGGCAGATAGCAGCCGAGAGGATCTGCAAACCAGAAGGCACTTGAGCTTGGCCGTACGAACCACACTCACCCCGTACCCTGCAGACCATCCCCCCACTATCGCCCTCCACGTGCCAGGCCGCCTATTTCGCCGCCACCAAAAACGAGGACCCTCTTTTTACTGCCACCAATAAAAACCCGTGACCTTTCCTCTTACCCCACAAAAGGCTCCTTATCGCGCCTTCAATGAAGAGTGTGTTCCCAGCCTTATCACTCCTTTCAATGAACTCCTCACTCTTGCTCCTATTTCGGGGTGCTCCAAAACCATTGCCAGATAACATCAGCAAATGCAATGCACTACACATATTGCCCAGAAATAGCGGCCCCACGTGGCAAAGCAGGATGACCACACGTCTGCTCAGGGGTCTCTTTATATCGCAAATAGCAGGCCGAGAGGATCTGCAAACCAGGAAGGCACCTGAGCTTGGCCGTACGAAACCACACTCACCCGGTACCCTGCAGACCCTCCCCCTACCATTGCATCCCCACGTGCCAGGCCGCTATTTCACCACTCAAAATACCTATCTCTTCTCTAGCTGTCCCCTAAATGTAGTACCATAATATCTGGCTTACCCCTCTTTCTCCTGGATGTCTTTACTATTCCCAATAACTGCCCCACCCCCTACCTTGCTTCCCTATCCATCTAATCCCTACTTCAATTACGCTGCACCCCGGGGTTGCTCCTCTCTTGGTGCCAGCAGCATGACTCTCTATCCAGTGCACATAGGAGTGTCCCAGGATCCGCACTCTCATTGCACGTCCTGCAAATAACCAAAATGTAAACTATTAACTGTAATGCACACACACACACCAGTGTACCCGAACTGAAAGAAACCAAAAGAAAACAAGGAAACAAATTATTATTATTAAAACAAAACCTGTTCCCCATAAGTTTTCCCTTCATTTCTTTAATGACCTCACATATCTCCTATACGCCTCCCATTTCCATCTCCCCATCTTTTTAATTCGGTCCTTTGGGTAACCCAATTCTGCCTCAGTACCAGCAGCTCCTATCCTGAAAGAATGGGTGCAAACATAACTCCCCTTTCCACCCAGCCCCTCCGTGGCCTGCTGCGGAACCATTTTGAATTGATACCCGGACAAGTTAGTACCACCCTTGTGCCCCCAGAACATGCGACCGTTTTGAAGGAGTCACCTCCAAGTATCCCCTGATACATACCACTGGGCATACTTCCCCACCATGGGCACCTAGAGCAATGGTTTCCTCAATCCTTAGGGCAGCTGTAAAACTAAAACAAATGCTGCCCTACAAAGATTGTTATCAGCTCCATCGTATCTCCTACTTTGTACTCTGCTGTCAAGATCTTCCACACCACGAATTGTTTAGCCCAGTCCTCTTCCTTTAACCGAGCAAAGTATGAAATACACTAACTAAATAGTTACAAGCTGTCCTTTATTGACTTACCGCCGAACTTCAGTAGCTATTTGAACACAACATTCTGCCCTACCTCCTCTGTCCCTTTTAAAACTCGATCCAACCCGTTCACTGCTTGCTCTACAGTGCCCATGTCTTCTGCAACAACAATCTCCTCTCCTAATCATTGATGCCCTCTAACTGCTCCCCATCTGGCAAAAAAATGGAGGGCAGTCTTCACCCTGAAATTTTTTTTTTTCTTTCCTCCTCCCGGTGCCAACTGTCGGGACACATCCCACCTGTAACTGGACAATGTATCCACCACCACCTTCCTTACCCCCGGTATGTAATTTTGCCGTGAAATTAATATTGCTTTTCAAACATATCAACACCAAATACCTGACATAGGCTACAACCTGCGGTGATGATGCAGACAACATATCAACACCAAATACCTGACATATGTCTGCATCATCACCGTAGGTTGTAGCCTGTTATTCAGCACTTGCACCACACCTTGAATATCAGATGCAAAAATAAAAAGGGGGGGAGGATGTTTTTTTTTTTTAATATTATTTCTTTTTAATTTATTATTTATTTTTTAATTCTATCCCCACAGTGGTATTGCCCCGACGATTGGAAAATAAAAAATTCCAGAAACGCCATGCTTTGCACCCATCCATTGAATCCACTCCTGGGCCATTAGCCTGCTCACCATTTGAATTTACACTAGACCATTTGATCTTAATGTCTGGCCATACCCCCCCCAAACCACCTACAATTCTCCCCGATCAACTAGATTTAATTGTTACCCCCCCCCCGATCCTACCTCATTCTCCAGTCCCTTTGGAACCCGTTACCATGAAATCGTTCAAGTAATGTACTATACGTCTCCTCCCCGCTCTCTTCTCCACTAAGCAATGCAAAAAAAGTAGGAAGCCTTTAAAAAGGGAGCACGGGATATTGCCCACCCCAATGGGTAAACAGATATCTATGTAAAATTCCCCATCGAATTTACACCCCATTAAAAGAAACCCCCCTGGACACAGCGGTCCGGCCTGAAGGCTGCCTCTAGATCAAGCATAGGTAACTCCCCTCGCCAGCTACCCTTACCAAAATCACCACCTGATTGAATGAATGGTAGCTAACAGAAACATCTTCCCTACTTATTGCTCTGCAAAGAAACGGCCGTCCCAATGTTTATTTGTATGTATTTTCCTTACATTCCCTTGCTCTGTGTATCGTGTAGAGTATTGTATTCCCTCTGTATAGAGTAACCTCTGTATTATGATCCAGTCTTTGTATATAGTTTACACCCCCTTGTAAGTAATGAATTCTTTTTGTTTTCACATGCTTCCATCAGCCCCTCCCCTCCCCCCAGCAACTAAGATCACCAGCTCACTGTTATCTGACCCATTGTTCTTTCCCCTTGCAAAATGTAAATAACGCCGTCTCCATTTATTTTGAGTTGAGAGAGCATAGATGTTCTGTACATAAGTGGCTGCATTGTCCTCCATTTTATGAGTCCTCAGGGCTGGAATTCTTATCAATAGGATCAAGCTGCACATGTGAAAGTCTTTAACCTCCGTCCACAATGAAACTGATTCTTGCTTAGTATATTAATCTATAGACCCGAAGTTAAACCAACCGAACTAACCTAATGACACAGCATTTGCTAACATACAGAATCACTGTTTAGTTGATAAGCTCTTTCAGAAATTATAACAGACACTTTTAGATGTGTATTTGGTTAGTAATTGTTATATATTCATAAATCTGGATTAATTTAAGTTTGCGCAAATGTAAGCTTAAACAGATTGTACAGTTACTGCTGCAGCACTTCCTCCTTGGTAAAAGCCATGTGACTTTTTGATGTTTAAGATTATGACGGAATGGGATGTTGTTCCGCCTGCGGGTGTGCTCTATCTGCGTGCCCCGGCGCTTACCGCTGGCCCGACTACCGAGTGGCACGGCACTCGGCGTCTCGTGCGGCTGGCGTGACCCTGGGGAAGGGTTAGCGGGCGGTGGAGGGGACCCTGCCTAGAACCAGCCCGACCACTGAGCCATACGGTACTCAGCGTCTCGAGCAGCTGGTTCACTGACCTTGTGGTGGTGGGGTACGTCTGCGGGCGGCTGGCCGATTACGGGGATCGGATCTCTTCCGCAACTATTCGGTTCGGATCGCGGAGGACTTTCGGGTCGGGGATGGATGTAGCTTCGGAGCTTGCGG
This sequence comes from Leptobrachium leishanense, assembly GCA_009667805.1. Classification (NCBI taxonomy): domain Eukaryota; kingdom Metazoa; phylum Chordata; class Amphibia; order Anura; family Megophryidae; genus Leptobrachium; species Leptobrachium leishanense. The sequence goes on from CM019069.1 coordinate 156,440,238, forward strand.
GAACGGCAGAGTATTCGGATCTTACCGCAGTCCCTCGCAATACCGAAGCGCGGTACACGGCCGCGCCCTTCGGATCGGATCTCGATCGCTAAAAGTCTGAGAACCGAACACCATACGCTGCGCCTCTGTCCTGATGCGAGATGCAGGCACAGAGCGCTCGGTTCGGTTCGGATCGTCTCGGACACCGTACCCTGAGACCGCGGGGGATGCTCAGATGATTAAGTACGGCGGAGAAATAAAGACATCAGACGAGGCTGGATGCACTGGTAAATCTGGGTTTTTTATTCACAGCTCAGGCATTTATCAACTTCACACAACAAATTACAATACAATGGGAATCCCTGCCTGCCCTCCCAGGACCCATTGGCCATTACAGTTCGGGGAGTCGCCGATTCGGACCGGATGGTCCGAATCGGCCATTTTACGATTCGAACCGGATGGTTCGAATCGGCCATTTTCCGATTCGAAGAATCTGATAACGGCCACGAGGCAATCGGAAAATGGTGGCGGCAAGGCAGACAAAGGGAATACATTTCACAACACAAACGGGGACACTTTATTACACCACACATAACACATCTAAATAAACGTACTTTAAAACTCTGTGCGTGCCACCGCACCTAATTGTCCATGGCCATATTACTGTCACTGCACCGCCCCTGGCTGAGGGTGCTGAGCCATTCCGTGACACTCCTCCCCTCCCCAAGGTCCGACGCACTCGGTTGGACCCCAACGGGTCGTACCGAGGTAGTCGGGGCTCCCCAATCCCCTGGTTCCCGGGCTGACTGCCGCGATAACCCATCTGCGTTACCGTTTTGCGACCCGGGCCGATATTGGATTGTAAAATTGAATGGTTGGAGAGCCAGGCTCCACCGCAACAGGCGGCCGTTCTCCCCCGCCACCCGGTTGAGCCATACCAAGGGGTTATGGTCGGTCATCACGGTGAAGGACCGACCGTAGACATAGGGTTGGAGCTTCCGTAGGGCCCAGACCAAGGCCAGGCACTCCTTCTCCACCGCAGCATACCCCACTTCGTGGCAACAGGCTTCCGGCTGATAAACGCACCGGATGGTCCCCCGTCGTCCCCACTTGACTTAGGACAGCTCCCAGTCCGAACATGGACGCGTCTGTGTGAACAACAAAACGTTTATTATAGTTGGGAGCTGCTAGCAGGGGAGCTTGGTCAGGGCGGCCTTCAATTGCCGAAAGGCCTGTTCGCACTCCGGGGACCACAGGACTTGGCGGGGCAGGGATTTCTTTGTCAGATCAGTCAGGGGTTTGGCCAGGTCACTGTAATGGGGTACAAATTTTCTGTAGTACCCGCGGTACCCAGGAAGGCGAGGACCTGGGTCTTGGTCACAGGGGTGGGCCAATCCAGGATAGCCTCTATCTTAGCGGGCTCTGGCCGTTGTATCCCGCACCCCACCCGGTGGCCCAGATACTGCACTTCGGCCATCCCCACTTTGCATTTCTCCGGCTTCAGGGTCAGGTTGGCGTCCCTAATCCGGCCCAGGACAGTCCCTACATGGTCCAGATGTTCCTCCCAGGTCTGGCTATAGATGGCTATGTCATCCAGGTATGCGCAAGCGAATCCCTGGAGGCCATCGAGGAGGCGATCGATTAACCGCTGGAAGGTAGCAGGGGCGTTCTTCATCCCGAACGGCATGACTCGAAACTGGTACAAGCCGAACGGGGTGACGAAGGCCGACTTCGGGGTCGCCTCCTCGGCAAGGGGAATCTGCCAATACCCCTTGCACAGATCCACCGTGG
>CM019069.1:156442107-156600842 GCA_009667805.1 Leptobrachium leishanense
CAGCGGCAGCGCCCCAGGGTCTGTGCTACAGTTCTGCTACTGTTGAAACTAAATAAAAACTGTTTTAGTCTGTTATAACTCTAGAACGAAATCAGTCACAGCGAGTAAAGCAGCTCCACGTTTTTTCCACTCGGCTCCAAAACAGAGTGTGAGGTTATTAATGTTTAACTCCGCGTCTGACTCGTCAGTGTTTGCTGATACAGAGCGATTAGTCAGTAAGGATAGTTGTCATTATTCTCATTATTGATTTAGTTGTTTCAGCCCATGTGTGGGTTATTAGGGCGTCACATTCTCCACTTTCTTTTCCGAGATGTACAATGTATTCATTGGCATTGTGTGAAAAGTGCTGCCCTGCAATATGGAGACTCTATACCCTGCAGATTGGAAATCAGGATGGGATGTAGAGCATCCAGGTACATATTGCTATTTCATGCAGAGGGGAAGCACAGGGGAAAGTGCTGCCCTGTAACATGTATAATTCATATGCTGCAGGAAGGGAGTCAGGGCAGGTCGTCTGGGATTCATCGCTTGCGGATTAAATTCTTATTCGTTTTCTGTTTTCTCAGAATCACAAACGGGATCCATCAGAAGGAAGAGGAGGAGATTAAAAACTTCATGAGGACATGTCTGGACATGACAGGTGACTATATCCTATATACTCGCGGTGTAAGTGCAGGGGTTAAGGACGTCACGAGGGGATATGGGGGGGGTCCTGACTCTTTAAGAAGGTAAAGGAACAGTGAATTTTCTGTGGGTTCCAGGATGAACACGGAACAAGCTCCACTTCAGGGTTCAGGGAGACAAGGAGATGTGTCTTTTCTGGGGAATTCTTGTTGTGATGGATCACCTGGGGCCCCAACTGGTTACCTCCATCAAAGTATAGCTTCCTCTGCCGAACTGTTCATTAGAACCAACAACCCCCCCCTGTCACAGGACTACTGGCTAACCCCAGGGTGGTTGTTCTGAGGGAGGCCTGTTTCTTTCAGAGCTGACCAACGCCCTACATGTAGCCGGACCTGTGGATCTAATTACACTGTCTGCATGGTAAGAAATGTGGTCTGCATGGTAAGGGATGTGGTCTGCAAGGTAAGGGATGTGGTCTGCAAGGTAAGGGAGGGGGTCTGCATGGTAAGGGATGTGGTCTGCATGGTAAGGGATGTGGTCTGCATGGTAAGGGATGTGGTCTACATGGTAAGGGAGGGGGTCTGCATGGTAAGGGATGTGGTCTGCATGGTAAGGGAGGGGGTCTGCATGGTAAGGGAGGGGGTCTGCATGGTAAGGGATGTGGTCTGCATGGTAAGGGAGGGGGTCTGCATGGTAAGGGATGTGGTCTGCATGGTAAGGGAGGTGGTCTGCATGGTAAGGGAGGGGGTCTGCAAGGTAAGGGAGGGGGTCTGCATGCCTTGTGTGGATTGGTTACTGTTGATTTGAACGGTTTGTTTTGCTTATTGTGCGACTTATCTGTGTTTTACTAATGGGGGGGGGGTGTCCCTGAGAAGCTATGAACATACTTGCCATTCTAAGAATAAATCCTTCCTTTTTCTGCTTTACACCCAAAATCCATCCTGCCTGATTCTTGGAGGTCGTATTGAGGGTCAGCTGGGATCCTTTCCCTCGGTTCGGCGGAGATACAGGGAGATCCATCACAATGATCATCACTAGACAACCTTTATGTTACTGTGGCTGCCAGAGAAGTCCCCCACCCTGCCTCCTCAGTCTGGATTTGCCGGGGAAATATCAAAGTGCTGGAAACAAATGTACCCACTTCAATATGACCTGAGCAGATGAATAAAAGTGTCTCAAATACAGTTCCAGGAGCCGGGACCTAGAAGCTGCTGGGCGCCTCCCCTATTGGGATATTCTGGCAATCGCAGCACTCAGCCCTGGTACAGGCGGTCCCCTGTCCCGGTCAGCCCAGCCACACATAAAGCAGGGTTTTCCCGATGGCAGACCCCAGATAGCACCTTGTCCCATAGGCAGTAGTCCTCAGGGGTGTGTGTTGTGTTGTGTGTCAGTCATAGCAGGAGGGCAACATGCAATCCTTCCTAAATGATTTAATGATTATTTGCTACATATTTATTTTCTGGGTTAATCTGTATATTTGTGTTTTTAATATCTTGCATTTTATTACTTTGTGTTTCTGTAACAATTCAATGTTCTTGAATCCAGGACAAACTGAAACCAGAGAATCTCAATGTGTCCTTCCTGGAAAACCAGAGAATCTCAATGTGTCCGTCCTACTAAAATTACTTTATAAATAAATTTTCAAAGCATAACGAGCCGGTGCTTCTCATGACGTAGACCTGTAGGTCATTTTTGGAGTCATTGGAAAGGCCAGCTGCTGGTCTTTCCAATGATGCCAAACATGACCAGATGTCACATGTCAGGCTGTGCACTCTATGCAGCAGGTGTTGTTGAGAGCCCAATATGCAGTGATTTGAGGAGATCAGACCGGTTACAGGGCACAACAGGCTTTATTAGAGAAACAAGAATATAGACAGGAGATATGAACTAAACATTGGAGCAGGCTGGGCAAGAGAGGGAATAGACTAGAGAAGAGAAGAGAGGAGATGCAGGAAAAGGAGGTTGAGGCAATAGAAGGAGGGCTGAGAGTAATGTGAATGGAGGTTTAGGGAGGACTGAATATGGGAGTAGCTAGAAGCCAGGAGAAACAAGGAATAGCAAGATGAGAAGATGATACGAGAAGGGTGAGAGAGGCAATAAGACACAAAGGGGAAAGAGTACATAGGAAGGGCAGACACTGGATAAACAATAATACAGATATATATGGCAATGGTCTCAGACAAGGAATAAGCAAGAGTGGTCAGTAATTCAAAGCAGGGGTCTAGGCAAGGCAGCAGGCAGAGTGGTCAAAGTTCAAGTAAAGGGGTCTGGTACACGAGGGATCCAAGATAATGGGGTACAGGGTGTAACGGAGGATACCAGTGAGTTGAGGTTGGAAATGTCCAGATGGTTCAGCAATGAAAATACGAGAGTCTATGGAAGTCAGGCAGGGTTTCAGGACCAGGTCTGCTTCGGTTCACAGTCGAGAACTTCAATGAGGAAGCGTGGATTTAAGGGTGTAGCTTCCTTTCAAGCAGGGCTCATCAAGCAGGATGGAGCACAGCTGAGGCTCCAGGGCTTGAGAGCAAGGGATGTTCAGGCAGAGTCCAGGAACATGCATATGACATGCAGGCAGGGCTTAAAGGGGTTAGAACGTACTGACCTGGACACCAGATTATCTGTAAAAATAATTCAATCCTTCTAGGTTTTCTCAAAGGGTTTAATATAGGAGGTCCTTTTAGATGTTAGGCTCCTGGCCTTTCCAATGACATCAAACCTGACCGGTTAATCGGTGTTAGTAAAAAATTTTTTTTTAAAAAATCCCCCTCAAAGTGGTTTTGTATTAAGTATTGCTCACTTTTCAATAATAAAGTGCATAATATTGCTGCATTACCATTATTAGGATGGAGTAATTAAACATTGTTTCATCAAAAACTAAATCTGCGCAGAGAGTCCTTTGGATCCCTGCACCACCATACTGTACTCCCCACAAGGTCAAGTGAAGTGTTCCTGGAAAGCATAGAGTCTGCCCGTCCAATGAAACCAAACATGACCATATAATGTGTAAATATAAAAAAGGTGTGTGTTTTTTTTTTCTGTTCTAAGGCAGTGGCGTTATTCACTTTTTTTTTTTAAGAGTTCTTGGATTTTATTTTCACTTTATAATAGGAAACACACACAAAGGTACAGAAAAAATAGACACACACCCAGCCATGGAGCAATGGCTTAGGAGTCAGATAACAATCATCTGAGTGACTGGGGGGGGGCAGAGGTGCGGATTGATGGGAGCATGAAGACAAAGGAATCCATTACTTACAGGGGGGGTGGAAGCAGAAAAAAGGTTAGATTGCAAGCTCTTGAGCAGGTCCCTCTTCTACTGTTCTTTTTTTTTTTATTTAAGATTTTTTTAAGAGTGTCTCAGTAAGATAGCAGAAAAAAAACAAAAAAAACGTCCAGAAACAGAAAAAAATAAAAAAAAAACAGGGAATCTCAACATAAGAGGGAAAAAGAAGAGGGGGACAGTGAATAATAATACTCAGCAAGGGGGGAGATAAGGCTGCAAGGAGGGGGATCCTCAAGGAGATCCGGGCCTGCTACACAAGAAAAGAGAGATACTACAGTCCTCATCAGCCCGTATCCCACGGGAAGGTCTCGTGGGCCTCCCCAGCACCCTGGGACATCACGCAAAGGTTGCGACAATCAGATAGCCCCTGAGCCAGCATCACTGCAGGACGGTTCACCGTACAAGGCCAACGTAGGTGCCCCAGCTTCTCGGAGCTTCGCCGTGTTTTCAGCACAGTCAACGTAGGGGGAGACATGGCAGGTCGCACGGGTTCAACCTCTGCCCTGCACATCTTTGCAGGCATCAGTTCCACTCTAATTCTCCCCTCCGGGCTGCTTCCTCAAGGAGGAGGTCGACCAGCGGCGCGTAGCTTACGTCTCCAGCTCTGCATCCCGTTCCCTCTCCAGAGGCCTCAGCCTCAGGCAGATCGCCGCTCCCGGCACAGCTCCCCAGGGACAACTCAGCGAGCGAGCAGGCCGCGGAACCAGCCGTACCCTCCACGGTCTCTTCTGATCTAGAGGTCTTCACTCCGCTGTAGCTCCTCAGAGTAGCCAGCATGCGGCGCCAGACACCCCTGGTGACAGGGCTATCAGCGTCCTCTCCAACCAGCAGTCTTAGGCAGGCATCCAGGCCCATGAACAGGGCTCCCTCACCTCCAGAGGGGGGTAAGGATCCGTCCATCCAGCCCCCCGCAGGTCCGTCCGCCACTCCCATGATACAGGCACCTAGGTCTACTGGGAGATGGGGGCCCACCATCTCTGTCGTCCACAACAGTACCTCAATCCGGGTCAGAGCGGTCTGACCAGCGGGACTGCCAAGACAGTTGGAACCTGGTTTCAGGCCGCAAGATGGTCGCTGGTGCTGCGCTGCAGCCACGAGGTAGCAGACGCCAGCAAAGTCTCTGGTCTGGAGGGGGTGCTAAACGGTCTCCGGACGGCACAGTACCGAAGGCCAGCCGCTCAGGGACCTTTTAGAAGCAAAATGCTGCAGAAAAAGTCATCGAGTGGTCCCTGTATGGAGAAGACGTGTGGAGCTCCACCGAGACACGTACTCTCCCTTCAGCAGCCGGCCACGCCCCCCGCGTTATTCACTTTTAACGCAAACAACGCTGCTGCACTAATTCACCTCATTTCCCGCACAGTCAACAAATTTGAAAGTGACGGCTTAATGAGTTACTACACATTATTTCATCTAAAACATGGGGCTCCATGATTTAGCCAAAACTTTGATACTATTAATGTCCTTGTCCAGTGGTTCCCGCCCTGCTCCTCCAGGTCCCACTAACTTAATACATGCCTAATAACAGGTCAGGGTCACAAGTTTGTGCGGAATCTCTAAGTGGCCACATTGTATTTGTCACATGGAGTTGAGACGAGAAACCAGTCTGGTTCTGCCGCTGGGAATCGTGTGTATTGGCCATCACAACATTATACCCCATCATGATGAGGGGGCTTGGGGCACCTAATCGGAGCTGGGACTCGGTGGGATCTAGTGACACTCCTCATGTTGACTTGTAAAGTAGCGATGAGTATCTCACACAGTAGCAGCAGCAGCATAGTGACATTGTGCCGCCATGTCTGATTTCACCTCTTGTTTCACTCTTTCTCAGGCGTTGTCCCCATCGTTGTCCTCACCTACAAAACCAGCGAAAAATATTACGAGTTTGAGCAGAGGTTCAGGAGTTTTGGAGCAGAGGGCGTGTTCTCTGTGCAGAATTACACGGGGTTAAATCACGTGGCAACACGCAGGAAACACACGGATATATTAAGGATCATGGAACACGCGATACAAAGCGTAAAATTCCGCATGGAGCAAGAGAGGAACCCGACACAGGAACCCATCAACCGCAGGCTAATGCTGCTGAGAATGGCTAATAGATGCGATCACGAGAACAAACGCCGGAAAGAGGACGAGGAAAAAAAACACGGAAAGAGACCGTAACAAGCGGGACAGAGGCTGGTGCTCGATGTCATAGGGGGCGTCTGTCTCCATACTCACCCCGTGTTGGGTAAAGATAACGAATCCCATCACAGACATGAAATCATTTTTCCTGGACACAATATACGCACAACGCTTCTCCAATCATACTTAATTAACCCCGTTATTGCTGCATGTTGCGAGTCCTCGGGGACATTTAGTAAGTGACAAACATTTTACAAACAAGAATTCGCACCGTGGCAGGAGGAGATTCATTGAAGCTTCTGCTGCTGCATGAAATTCTCTCTGTATCCCCGGTTGTTTATCTTCTCTATTTTATTTCCTGGCGCTGAGCTGATCTGGAGTGTTATAAACTTGTTACATTTTACAATAATGTTAATTTTGTTGCCCCCCCCCCGATTCTTAACCTTCACTTATAATGGTATATGTCAGACGGCCGCATCACATGACACTCGACCTGTACATAAGTGTCCATCTTTATTTCACATTAATAAATAATGTTCTAAACATTATCAAACATGACTAAAGGTTTTATATATTTTCCACCGTGCCGTAGCTGACATCTTTGGGGTAGGAGGTTTCGGCTAATGTAGTCGAGCCGGGTGCTTCCCAACTTACAATGACGTGACTTGGCTCAGGCCATTGTCGTCTCCCAGTCCAAACATGGAGGTGTCTGTATGAATGAGACAGCATTTGGAGGGTTCAAGTGCAGCCAGAGCAGGAGCATTGGTACGTGCAGTTTGTGTTGGTATGGATCCGGGCATTACAGTGATTTGGGCGGCCCTGTCTTTATACCAAGGATGAAATGCTGCACCCCCCCCTCAAAAAAAAAAATATCACGATTCGTGTATGAGCTCCACATACCACAGTCACACACCCATACACCGCCCAGTCGAGGTCCGCGTTGGGTCCGCTGCACGGCTCATGCTTGGGAGCAGGATGGAAGGAAGATGGCGACTCTGGGAAGTGAGTCGCAGGCGTTCGGTAGCCCGCTGCAAGCCTACCTCCAGCTGCTCCCCCAGCAGCACGGTGCGGCAAGCGGTGTGACCAGCTTGTCTAGGGCTGGGCGCTCCATGCTGCCGCCCGACAAAGGGCCGCTTGGAGCTTTGACACCATCTGGCTCCATGGACGGGCCGCTCCTGCAGAAAGCCGCCTCACGCTCCAACACCGCAGGACTTGCTTGGATAAATTCGTTTCAGTGAATGTCAGGATAGAGTCGCCCAGCACACAAGTAAAACCCAGTAAAGCAATCTGACAGACTGATCCTTGGAATGGCCTGTACGATTTCTGATGTTTTATTATCCCTCTAATGTCCTATAATATAAGAAGCAGGACATACATTGCGCAGTATGTCCTGTGCTTGGGAACACACACATAAAGGGTGATTTACATCCAACTCACTTTAAGAGCTAATGTAAGCCGGCTTGCACTGTAACCGCATATAAATGTATATAGCAGGTAGAATCCTCACCACCACTACTGCCGGATATGCAGTTCCTTCCAGTTTCACACAGGTAAGGTAAACGCTTGAATAAGACTCCAAGGTAGGTTACCTATCCATAGTATTTATGTGTCTCAATGGAGAAAGCTGCATTTAGCAAATCGGCCCCAATACCAAATTGTGTTTCAGGTGATGCCTTGCTGAGTGTTTTATATTTCTAGGTTGAGGGATATCTTATAAGGGGAGATCTAATGATGGTGGAATATAACCAGGGCCGGCCCAAGCCATTGTGCTGCCTGGAGCAAATGTATGAGTGCATCACAGAGCTCCACAGCAATGTGCGGTGTGTATGAGCGTATCAGAGCCCCAGACCAGCTCACACATGGATATATTGCCCCAGACCAGCTCACACATGGATATATTGCCCCAGATGAGCTCACACATGGATATATTGCCCCAGACCAGCTCACACATGGATATATTGCCCCAGATCAGTTCACACATGGATATATTGCCCCAGACCAGCTCACGCATGGATATATTGCCCCAGACCATCTCACGGATGGTTATATTTGCCCCCCCAGCTCATATGGGTAGATTCCCCCCCAGCTCATATGGGTAGATTTGCCCTCAGTTCATATGGTATATTTGCCCCCCAGCTCCTGTCTGCTCCCCCCGTGAAGATTCTGCTGGCGGCCGCGTGTTTTTCCCTCCTACGTACGGCCGCCAGCATGAATATCTGCTGCTCGCCAGGGGTTCTATACACCAGCCAGCCGCGAGATTGCAGCTGGCTGGTATATAGAACCCCAGGCGAGCGGCAGATATTCATGATGGCGGCCGTACGTAGGAGGGAAAAACACATGGCCGCCGGCAGAATCTTCTCAGGGGCGGGCGCTTGGATGTGCCCCCCGAACTGGAAGCCTGTTGGCCCCCCGCTGGCATATACCTGGCAGCTGGTGAGTAAGCTGGCTGGTGCAGGGCCCAACCTGCCACGCGTCTGGATCACGTGCTCCCGTCTGGATGCATGCGTGCAGAGGGGGCGCAGTCACACCACTGTCTCATTTTATTAATGCGCCGGCCCGCCATAGGTGCTGCCGCGGTGCAGGCGTTGACAAGAAATAGTGCAGCGGCGATGGCGGGGCAGGCAGTGCAAAAATTTGCCGCTGGCAAATTTTCTGCGCCTGGAGAAAGCGCTCCACTCTGCTCCATCGTCGGGCCGGCCCTGAATATAACTCGCTGTTTAATAATAATTGATTTGTACATATGAATGAGAGGTTAAGAAATAAAAATATCTACATAGACTTAAAAGAATTTTGGATAACGCGTCACATATTTGTTATAGACGTAGATTCCTTGATTGATTATTAATTCTCATTTTAAGGGGAAATAACCAAATTATAGCATTGGTATTGAAGGCTGTGATTATAATTTATATAGAGGGAGATTACAGATCTTTAACAAAACCCTGACAGTCTAATCTGAGAGTGAACTGCGCAACATGTGCAAAGCGAAAGCGAAAGTGTGTCAGAGAGAATAAGACACAACGAGGAAACGAGAGACAGAGAAAGCACAGAACGGAGAGAGACACAACGAGGAAACGAGAGACAGAGAAAGCACAGAACGGAGAGAGACACAACCAGGAGACGAGAGACAGAGAAAGCACAGAACGGAGAGAGAAACAACCAGGAGACAGAGAAAGCACAGAACGAAGAGAGACACAACGAGGAAACGAGAGACAGAGAAAGCACAGAACGAAGAGAGACACAACCAGGAGACAGAGAAAGCACAGAACGAAGAGAGACACAACCAGGAGACGAGAGACAGAGAAAGCACAGAACGGAGAGAGAAACAACCAGGAGACGAGAGACAGAGAAAGCACAGAACGGAGAGAGAAACAACCAGGAGACAGAGAAAGCACAGAACGAAGAGAGACACAACGAGGAAACGAGAGACAGAGAAAGCACAGAACGAAGAGAGACACAACCAGGAGACAGAGAAAGCACAGAACGAAGAGAGACACAACCAAGAGACAGAGAAAGCACAGAACGAAGAGAGACACAACCAAGAGACAGAGAAAGCAAAGAACGAAGAGAGACACAACCAGGAAACGAGAGACAGAGAAAGCACAGAACGAAGAGAGACACAACGAGGAAACGAGAGACAGAGAAAGCACAGAACGAAGAGAGACACAACCAGGAAACGAGAGACAGAGAAAGCACAGAACGAAGAGAGACACAACGAGGAAACGAGAGACAGAGAAAGCACAGAACGTAGACACAATGAGGAAACGAGAGACAGAGAAAGCACAGAACGAAGAGAGACACAACCAGGAAACGAGAGACAGAGAAAGCACAGAACGAAGAGAGACACAACGAGGAAATGAGAGACAGAGAAAGCACAGAACGTAGACACAATAAGGAAATGAGAGACAGAGAAAGCACAGAACGAAGAGAGACACAAAGAGGAAACGAGAGACAGAGAAAGCACAGAACGAAGAGAGACACAACGAGGAAACGAGAGACAGAGAAAGCACAGAACGTAGACACAACGAGGAAACGAGAGACAGAGAAAGCACAGAACGTAGACACAACGAGGAAATGAGAGACAGAGAAAGCACAGAACGTAGAGAGACACAACGAGGAAACGAGAGACAGAGAAAGCACAGAACGTAGAAAGACACAACGAGGAAACGAGAGACAGAGAAAGCACAGAACGGAGAGATACACAATGAGGAAACGAAAGACAGAGAAAGCACAGAACGTAGACACAACGAGGAAACGAGAGACAGAGAAAGCACAGAACGGAGAGAGACACAGCGAGGAAACGAGAGACAGAGAAAGCACAGAACGTTGAGAGACACAACGAGGAAACGAGAGACAGAGAAATCACAGATAAACAAAGATTTACTCAGAGGACACAGAAGGTTTTAATCCTCCTTCATGGATCACAACCAGCTCAGAGATTGTATCCGCAGTTTCCATCTTGATGACTGCGCTCGGGGTAACCAGGGCTATAACCGGGTGCTGCTGCAGTTATTTGGGTTTACAGGACATGGAAAGTCATCCTTCATCATCTCCTGCAAATACGTCCTGGAAGGAAACTATGAAGCCATCGCGGAGGCTGGAGAAAAGGATGGTGGACTCACAATGGAGAGAAGATCCTACAGACTGACAGACACCATCACCATTGTGGATAACAGGGGATACAATGACATGAATGGATTTCAGGCGTTAGGAGTTAATGCCCAACTGGGTAAGTGATTATTGTGGTTTAATGCCCCCCAGCACATCTGCTCCTGTCTCCTCCGCCACATGGAGATGCGAACACTCAGTCCTGCTCCCAGCATGCCCAGCTCCAACACGCAAATAATATGTCAGATGATGCAGGACAGGGAAGTGAATTGGATGAAGAGTAATGTAGACTAGAATCAAAGCCATGTAATAAGGAGCATATTCCCAACCCTTACCGTCCCCTTTCCAACAGCCCTCATACAAGATACATAGCCCCCCCATGCCCCTCAGTGATACTTGAGGTACACAGTGCAGTCACTGGTGATGCCGGATGCAGGGAGACTTGTAATCCATAGGTTTATATATACATTTCAGAGGTTTCCCCCCGTATTCATTTTCTGCAACATCGTACCCCAACTTAATCTGGCAGCCAAAAAGTGGCGAATAACACATGTGGAGGGCTTAAAAATGCATGAAGTTATAGTGACATCCGTACACTGTATAACAAAAATACAGCATCACCACGGTCACAAACACACAGCGATGCAGGAGAAACTGTCATAAACGGGCTGTGACGTAACGTTGGGCTTGTCCCCCACAAGGACCAGAGGTGCTATAGCTCGGCTGCCAGGAGGTGACCCCAGATGCTGCTGCTTTCCTGCCTCTGCTCTGCACGCTTGGTTCACCTTCCTCTCCCGTGGTTAGTGCTCGTCCCGCTGAGAGTTACCTCCACCAGCTTCACCCTTATAGGTCCTGAAAGGGACAAGATACCCCCAGATCCAGACACAAATGGTTCCCAAAAATACTGGATAGAACTGGTAACCCCAATCACATGAGTCACCAAACAGCCAACACCAGAAAGCGATTAAATAGGGGTTTAATACATAAAAAGACACGAAAAGAGATAAATGGTACAGACACATAAAATAAAAGGGATAATAGGCTTGTGCACCGATTTTTTTTTCGGTTCGATTTGTTCGGATGTTTAAGCTTTTCGATTCGGCTCGTTTCGGACGATTTCTGTTTCGATTCGGTTCATATCGACTCGTTTTTCGTGTACATTTTTTTTTCGGAATATCGACCATTTTTCGTATTTTCGTGTCACTTTGCTCGTTTTTTGTATCGACTTTTCGTGATTTTGAAAATTTTTGTTTTTTCGGAACATCTGTTCTCCTCGTTTCAAAGCTGTCTAACTCTATTCGTTTTGATGTAAACCACTATGGTTTACTTTTTTATACTTTATATATTTTTTTATAATAAATTTTTGGTTTGTTTTTCGGATCCGATAATTCATTCTGTCGATACGATAATTCTGGCGATTCTATTGTGTTTTTTTTTAATTAAATAAAGATCCTTTTTTTCTTATGAATATACATTTCACAACTTTATTTAATCATATTAAAATGTTATGAAAGCCAAGGAACAAAAAAAATGAACAAAACGATTTAAAAAACGCTAAACTGACCCGAATGGTCTGACTTTAAAAATAAAAACCAGAACAAAAAGGTTTTAAAACGGAAAAATAGTTGATCAAAATGATCTGAAACGAAAAAAAAAAAAATAATGATTTAAAACAGACAAAAAAAAAAATTAACCCTTTCGCTGCTGAGGCATTTCACGGCTTCCCTTCATGCCTGTGTGCGGTGCTGCGGTCTGCTGCTGAGCTAATTTTTAACAGTTTCGCTCCTCTTGTTTAAACGCGTTTTTTGAAGCCTTGTTTTATAATATGACCCAGACATGTTATATATCGTTCTTTCCGGCAGACTCGGAAGATGATTCATAATATATCATTATCATATGTATGCGTCATGTCCTGTCTGTATATTATAACAAAAAATGCAATAAAATTAGAGTTTTCAATGTTTGTTTTACAAGGTGTAAAGTGTTTTTTCACATTTTAACATGCGAGTGTTTGCGGTTATATTTTATGAGTTGCGTTTGTAAAAAAAAATTGAAATTGGGACTTGTTATATTTTTTTGGGTGAAAATTACACTATTTTTAACAAACGCAACCCATATAAAAATCCTTAGTGCAGCATCATTGTTCACATTATAATTGAAATGGGAATAATATTGCTGTATTAACAAAACAAAACAAAAAACCTGTTTATTTTTTTTTATATTTTAATTTTTTATAATTTTTAACATTGTCAGGTTTGGTATTGTTGGAAAGGCCATGCTCTGGTCGATCCAAAGATACCAAACATTAACCAACCGATAGCTGCCGCGGATCGGGAGATAGGGGGTTCATTGGAACCCCCTATCTCCACCATTGGTCGCAGTCGGGGGTTAACTCCAGAACTGACGTCATTGTGACGAGGTCTTGGGACTGTCGGCAGCTGCCGTTCCCCCACGCTGTTGTCTTCCTGCAAAGACGTGACCATGTTGGCGGGCAGCATCTTAGCGGGCAGCGGTGGGAGAGAGAGAGCTCATAGCTGGGAGGAGGTGTTGCGTGAAGCTGCAAACAGGGACAAATAAACTAGACCTGAGCCGCACTGAGGATCTTTGGGTTGTGTCGGAGAAGACTTCACGCAGTGCTGCCATCAATATTTTTTTATAAATTCTTGGTTATACAATGAATGTGACTGTGGACAAAAATCCGTGTTGTTGTGACATCGCCTAAGCTTAACAAAACCAGGCCACTTCGGTAATCAAATCTCAAGGCAGTACAACAAGGTTGTGTTAGTGTGTGACATTTTTTGGCAAGGCAGGAAGTGTAGAATGTGCACAGTCACATTCATGGCCACAAATATGTTGACAAATTTATGACAAAGGGTCCATAGAAATGTCAATAAATTTATGTACATATAATTTTAACAGTGTGGAAACCAAGCAATACATATTAACTTATTAAGTAAGGAAAAGCAACGCACACAAACAGGAAAATATAGAAAAAATAGAAAATTTATTTACAACATGGGGAAGGGAAGGGAACATGCCAAGGATGGCAAACTGCCCAACAGGGGCACAAACAAACATAGTGTAGTGGAAATAGACTGGAAGATGGCCGCCATTGTAAGCCAGGCGAACATCTTCTTCAGAATATTGGTTCACTTGAGATAATTACTGGCATTTGAGGAGATGTTGGAGCTGGTCCGCATCTTTGATTACAAAGATTATGACTGCCGTAAGGGCCCTTACGGCAGGAAGAATAACACCCGCAAGGATCGTATCCTTGACAAGCTACGCACCACCATCCTGGAGCTGTTCGGGAAGGACCGGACGAAGGACCAGGTCCGAAAACGCTGGTCCGACCTCAAAGCACGTGAGCAGGAGCAGCTGAGGCACATCCGTCGCGTCATAGCCAAACGTAAGTGTCATGTTATATTGTAAAGCGCTGCGCAATTTCGGGAGGAGGCTGGTCTCACTGCCGCTCCAGGATGTCAGCGGCATTGCTTATGTGCTCCCGCAGTTCCTGGAGCAGTTCCTGGATGGAATCTGTAGTTGTCACAGCAAGGTGTAGCTCGCCGATCGCCATCCGGTTAATTTGCCTAATGCTGGACATGTCCGGTCTGGCTTCTCCTTCTATATATCCAATAAATGAAAGAAGGAAAATACAGTAAGTAAAGCAGGTTTCTATTTTTGACTGAAAGTCTTGAAAAAATATAACAGTAGTATATACCAGTGCTGGCGGCCTCCTGAGGCTCTGACTCCTCCTCTGGCTCCTCCTGCTCCTCTTGTGCTATACATATTTTTTTTATTAAAATACAGTAAACAAAAAATGTTTCTGTTTTTGTCCAAAAGTCGCTTGCAAAATAAAACAGTATATACCAGCGCTGGTGGTCGCGTGGCTCCTCCTCCACTGGGGCACTGGTGCCCGCCGGGCAGATGCTGCCTTCTTCCTGTCTTCTGCCAAATCCAAAAAAATAACACGAAAATAATGCAGACTGGAAAAAATGGTATATCTATACAATATATTGCGAAAGTATTGCGACACCCCTCCACTACCCACTAGCACTACCAGCTTGACACACCACTACTCCATCTCATAGCTCTAAAGTACAAAATATTTATTTATTTCCCCTGCATAGACATATATTACCGTTCAATTATATATTTTTTTCAGAAGTAAACATTACGTTTATTCAATAAAAACTATTATTTGTGTTGTGTGCATACAAAGCGCATTGTGCGACTGATTTTAGTTATTTTATAGATGCCTCAGCTTCTGCGAATAAAACTGTGCATATTGCAGAAACAACAGAAATCCGCCAGTTTGTTTTGAAATTTGCATCTAAAGCGTTCAATAATGACACTGCTGCAGCAAACTGAATTTGCTGCGCTGCAAACAATTCAGCAGCTGCTGAGGACGTATTGAATGCGGCTCTGTTGGGATGCACTTTCAGAAAGAACTACATGTCCCATCCTACCACTTAGCAGAGACGCAGAGATTTTTGTTGATGCGCAGGTGGGAGCCAATATTGGGCAAGCTGCGGGTCATCTCATATGCATCACTCAATCACAACAACCTCCCCCCCCCAGCACACTACAGACTACCACACAGTGCCAAAAGAAATCCAGCATTGTAACTTCATCTACATACATCAAATGTCACAATTTTCACGAATACGTAAAATCACAAAAAGAAGAGCTATGGCAAAAATGCATGTATGGACGAGTTGTGAAAACGCAAAGCTATACACAATCACATTGCATGAAAAAAGGACTAGATAAATCAACATATTTCTGTGCACATTAGCACATGCAAGCACATTATTATTATTATACAGGATTTATATAGCGCCAACAGTTTGCGCAGTGCTTTACAATATAACATGACACTTACGTTTGGCTATGACGCGACGGATGTGCCTCAGCTGCCCCTGCTCGCGCACCTTGAGGTCGGACCAGCGTTTTCGGAGCTGGTCCTTCGTCCGGTCTTTCCCAAATAATTCCGCGATGGTGGTGCGTAGCTTATCTAGGATACGGTCCTTGCGAGCGTTATTCTTTCTGCCGTAAGGGCCCTTACGGCAGTCGTAATCTCGTCTGTCAAAGATCCGGACCAGCTCGAGCATCTCCTCAAATGCCATGTTGCTGGCCCGCTTCTTCCTGGGTGTCTCTGGGGTGGAAGCAGATGAGGAGGTGTCCGAATGGGACTCTCTTTCTCTTCCTTCAGCCATGATAAAAATAATTTCTATATTTTTTGGCAATTGTCAAAACTCTCTCCAAAAATGGCTCAATAAAGTTACGACATCCGCGCGCGCGCGCGACCCGCGGACGAATCGGATCCGACCCGATTCCGAAGGAATTTTCTTATCGACAGAATTATCGGATCATTGGAAACAAAAAAAACAAGTGATACACATTTACAAATACAAAATTTACAGAATCAGCGATATAACCGATAATAGTTAAATATACGATGTCCAGTATTAGCGAAATGGAACCGAAATCACGAATGGAACCGAAATCATGAATAGAGCGAAAATAAATTTCGATTTGACACATTTCAAGTCCATTCGAAAATTCCGAAAATATTTCGTTTCAGCTCGGAAAACTTTTCGGATCTGCCATTTTCGGATCTAAAAAGTTTCGGAAAAATCGGCCGGATACGAAAACACGAATCGGGAAATTTCGTGAAAATTCCGAAATTCCAAAACCCGAAACGCACATCCCTAAGGGATAAATGGTACAGACAGATACATAAAATAAAAGGAAAAACTGGTACAGACACATAAAATAAAAGGGATAAATGGTACAAACACCTACATAAAATAAGAGATAAATGATACAGACAGATACATAAAATAAAAGAGATAAATGGTACAGACACATAAAATAAAAGGGATAAATGGTACAGACACATAAAATAAAAGGGATAAATGGTACAGACACATACATAAAATAAAAGGGATAAATGATACAGACACATTAATCTGCTTCCCTAAGCAAAGCTGTGAGGTGCGGATGCTTTAGACTGGCAAAGTCTGTATTTAACCAGTACACACACAATGAAGTTCAGCAGATAGCTTCAACTAAGGAAACCTGACACGTAGAAAGATGAATCCAGTTGAAGAGTTTAATGATCAGACTGACAATCTTGTTAGTGTACAGTTAAGCAGGTAAAAAGTCATTAAGTTTGTCTAGTAGTGAGAACAGAATGACTGCTATATAAAAAGAAGTCCCTAAGAACACACTGAGCAAAGGGGTGGGAAACTAGCTGATACAGAAGGGAAAGCTAGGGAAACCCAGAAGGGACAAAATAGCTATGACATCAAAAGCATGTGAGCAGCAAAAGCAGATTTCAACACAAAACAGAAAAATATAAAATAAATCCTAAATTATGGGGTATGACACACATACATAAAATAAAAGGGATAAATGGTACAGACACATAAAATAAAAGGGATAAATGGTACAGACACATACAGGGTAATTCAAAGAGGATCGAAAAGTTACAGCACGTTAGGTGACTTTTCGTTCTCTTCAATTCGGTTCGTTTTGCCGATCCCATTTCGGTGACCCTGCGGTGTATTCAGCATGCACCACAGGGTCCCCGAATTGCAGGGAAAGGCTGCCGCAAAACCCGGCGAAAACTAACCGCAAAACCCGGCGAATGCACGGCTAAAATCCGCAAAAACATCTGGATTAACTTGCCGAAAACCACAGAAAAACCCGAGCAGGAGCCGATCAGACGCAGCGAAGGCACCGGAAAAAGCCGACACTGCAGACGAGTGAAGTGAATAAATTAACAAAACAGTTTGCTTGAATATTTGAAAAGTGAAACGCTGTTTGCAAAGAAACTACTGAACGAAAATGTCTGAAATTTACATATGATCCAATGAATGATAATAAAAAGGGCTGTTACAGAAAAAATAAGTAAACTTATTTCGGGAACCTTTCACTGCTGGTTTGTGTTCTCTGAATAGACAAAACATTGCTTCTCTATGGGGATTTCACTGCCCTCGAACATGCACCGAACAGGCACCGTATGTGCAGGCAATTCGCCAGGATTTGGTGAATTGCCTGTTCTCTGGATAGCCGAATGGCCAGGAAAGGTAACCGAACGCTGATTTTCAGCGTTCGGTTACCTTTCTCCAGCCATTCGGAACTCTTTGGATTACCCTGATAAAAAAAAGGGATAAATGATACAGACAGACACATAAAATAAAAGAGATAAATGATACAGACAGACACATAAAATAAAAGGGATAAATGATACAGACAGACACATAAAATAAAAGGGATAAATGATACAGACACATAAAATAAAAGTGATAAATGATACAGACAGATACATAAAATAAAAGGGACCAACCTCCCAGTTCTTTGACCACTTTGCTACCTGGCTTTCTCACTTCCTGTCTTCTAATCTTCCATGCCTAATTCTCGGGGACTTCAACATTCCCATTGACGATCCTTCCTCTCCTGCTGCCTCCAAACTTCTTTCACTCACGTCCTCCCTTGGACTCACACAATCCTCCCTCCTCCCTACCCACCGCGATGGTCACGTTATTGACCTGGTCTTTTCCAACCTCTGCTCCATTTCTGAGTTCAAATGTTTCCCTTTCCCCATCTCTGACCACCACCTTCTCTCTTTCAACCTATCTGGACTTCCTAAACACCCTGCTCCCCCACCCCGCACACACACACTCGCAGAAATCTACATGCTGTGGACCCCCATCAATTCTCCAACCTACTTCACCACCTCCCTCACACCTTATCCTTCACCTGCCCTGATGCTGCCACTAATCACTACGCTTATCTCTGCTCTAGACACTCTTGCTCCTCTTCGACTCTGTAAGGCCCCACGCCGTCAGCTTCAGCCCTGGTACACCCTTCAGACTCGCTACCTGCAAAGATGCTCCCGCACTGCAGAGCGTGCCTGGAGGAAATCCCGCTCTGAAGCTGATTTTGTTCACTTCAAGTTTATTCTCCGGTCATACACCTCTGCCCTCCACTTGGCCAAACAATCCTTATTCTCATCTCTTATATCTACGCTGTCCTCCAACCCTAAACGGCTCTGGTCCACCTCCAACACCCTCCTCTACCCACCTGCACCTCCCCCCACAGCTGCCTTCAGCGCTCAAGACCTGGCAGACTACTTCCTCAGTAAAACTCTAACTATCAGAAGCAACATCCCAACACAAGATAGTTATCTGCCACCTCCACTCCCAGAGGTCCCCTCTGCCACCCTCTGCCGCTTCCTCCCAGCCACTGAGGAGGAAGTCAATTCCTTATTGTCCTCCTCACATCTCACCACGTGCCCGCTCGACCCCATTCCCTCACATCTAATTCCTCCCCTCTCCTCCTCCTCACCCTGCTCTCACACACATCTTCAACCTATCTCTCTCACTGGCTCCTTTCCATCCGCCTTCAAACACGCGCTAGTTACCCCTTTACTAAAGAAACCATCCCTAGACCCCAACTCGCCATCCAACTACCGCCCTGTATCCCTGCTTCCCTTCACATCAAAGCTCTTAGAAAAACTAGTCTTCAACCGCCTCTCCCTTTCCTGTCCTCCAATTCCCTACTTGACCCCCTGCAATCTGGCTTCCGTCCCCTACACTCAACTGAAACTGCCCTCACCAAAGTCACCAACGACCTCCTAACTGCTAAAAAACACGGCCACTATTCTATTCTCATCCTGCTTGACCTCTCGGCTGCTTTTGACAATGTTGACCACCCCCTCCTTCTACAGACCCTCAACTCTCTGGTCTCGGTGACACTGCACTTGCTTGGGTGGACTCCTATTTATCCAACAGGTCCTTCTGTGTGTCCTTTGCTGGTAACTCCTCCTCTTCATTGCCTCTATCTGTTGGTGTACCTCAAGGCTCCTTGGTCCTCTGCTCTTTTCCATCTACACCTCCTCCCTGGGCAAAATCATCAACAGCTTTGGCTTTAATTACCACCTCTACGCTGATGACACTCAGATCTACCTCTCTACCCCTGATCTCTCTCCCCTGTCCTCTCAAAAGTCAGTGACTGTTTATCTGGCATCTCCTCCTGGATGGCCTCCCACCACCTAAAGATCAACATGTCAAAGACTGAGCTCCTACTTATTCCTCCCTCCAATGCCTCTCCACCTCCTGACTTCTCTATCACGGTGGAGGGTATCACCATCTCCCCATCAAACCAAGTTCGCTGTCTTGGAGTTACACTTGACTCTGCTCTTTCCTTCATCCCCCACATCCAGTCTCTTTCCTCCTCCTGCCGATACCAACTGCGTAATATTTCCAGAATTCGGCCATTTCTTACCGCTGTCACCACAAAACAACTCATACACGCCCTGGTAATCTCCCGACTCGACTATTGCAATAATCTCTTATCTGGCCTCCCTCTGTCCCGCCTCTCCCCCCTACAATCCATCCTGAACGCCTCCGCCAGGCTAATTCACCTCACCCGCCGCTCTGTCTCTGCCGCTCCCCTCTGCGAGTCCCTTCACTGGCTCCCCATCCACTGCAGAATTAAGTTCAAAATCCTTACCTACAAAACCCTCACTAACTCAGCGCCCCACTACCTGTCCTCACTAATCACCAAATACACCCCAGCCCGCTCCCTAAGGTCAAACAGTGACCTGCGCCTAGCTTCTTCCCGCATCACCTCTTCCCATGATAGACTGCAGGATTTCTCACGCGCAGCCCCCACTCTCTGGAACGCTCTCCCTCGTACTGTCAGACTTTCCCCTAACTTCTCTTCCTTCAAACGCTCCCTTAAAACATTCCTATTTAGGGAAGCCGACCCCCCAACTCACTGACGCAACCATCAATCACTCTCACCTTACAGTCCTCTCCTCCTGTTTCCAACCCCAACCCTCCTAGATTGTGAGTTCCTACGGGAATAGGGCCCTCATCTCCTCCTGTACTGTTTGTCAAATGTTGTTCAATGTATTGTAACCCTGTCTATACTGTGCTTATTGTACAGCGCTGCGGAATATGCTGGCGCTTTATAAATAAAGAATAATAATAATAAATGATACAGACACATAAAATAAAAGGGATAAATGATACAGATACATAACATAAAAGGGATAAATGGTACAGACAGACAGAAACATAGAAAAATGTCGGCAGATAAGAACCTTTCGGCCCATCTAGTCGCCCAATTACATGGATACTTTACCTGGATTTATCTTTTGTTTAGGATAGCCTTATGCCTATCCCATGCCTGCTTAAATTCAATTACTGTTTTGGCCTCTACCACTTCTACTGGAAGACTGTTCCATGTATCCACCACCCTCTCAGTAAAATAATGCTTCCTGATGTTACTTTTAAACCTTTGCCCCTCTAATCTAAGACTATGTCCTCTTGTTTTGCTACTTTGTTTCCTTTTAAATATACTCCCTTCCTCTACCTTGTGGATTCCCTTTACGTATTTAAATGTTTCTATCATATCTCCTCTGTCTCGTCTTTTTTCCAAGCTGTACATGTTAAGATCATTAAGCCTTTCCTGGTAACTTTTCTCCTTCAAGCCGTACACCATTTTAGTAGCCCTTCTCTGAACTCTCTCTAAGATGTCTATATCCTTCTGGAG
The DNA here is from genome assembly GCA_009667805.1 of Leptobrachium leishanense. NCBI lineage: Eukaryota > Metazoa > Chordata > Amphibia > Anura > Megophryidae > Leptobrachium > Leptobrachium leishanense. The sequence goes on from CM019069.1 coordinate 156,463,316, forward strand.
ATACGGTCTCCAGTACTGCACACAGTACTCCAAGTGAGGTCTCACCAGTGCTCTGTACAGTGGCATGAGCACTTCCCTTTTCCTACTGCTAATACAGGTTCTGCCTACACAACCAAGCATTCTGCCAGCATTTCCAAGCATTCTGCCAGCATTTCCAAGCATTCTGCCAGCATTTCCTGCTGCTCTATTACATTGAGTACTTACCCTTAGATCCTCTGAAATAATAACCCCTAAATCCCAACCCTCAGATGTATCAAATATTCTATATTCAGCCCTTGGGTTTTTACGTCCCAGGTGCATTATCTTGCACTTATCCACATTCAAACTCAATTGCCACAACTCCCACCATTTTTTTAGTTTACCTAAATCATTTGTCATTTGGCTGATCCCTCCAGGTACGCCAGGTAAACACAACAGCTAAACTCACAGTCTCTGTATCTAATGTAGCTCTGGTTCCAGTGGGTTTGGAAGTAGAGGAGCAGAATCCTGAGTTCAGTTCACATGCGCTAAGATCTTAAGTGACGTGATCCCACACACTGAACTGATTCACTAGGCAAAGACTGGTCTTTTCAACCCCTCACTCCATCCATAAACACCCCCCCCTCCCAGGGAGGTCCAGCCCTGAGCAATGTCCACTCAGCTCCAGAATTACCTATTCTGACCCAGTCCCAGTTAGCACAGGCCCACCCCGGGGGAACAGCCAATCATCTGTGACTACCACAAGATAAAAGGAACTGGAGGGAAAATGTGCACCAACACTGGGGAAGAGTGAACTGTGCTGGTAACACCATTTGGTCCTACCTAGGTCTCTATAGTGACCCCTGGGGGTACAGACCACAGGAAGTGCCATGTAAATGAGGACACACCATTTGCTCTGTTCAGGCCTCTGAGTTTCAGCTGGAAAGATATGGGGCACTGAGATATATATTGGGGGGCTTCCAAGCACAATTAAGAAGCTTTTCATCACAGGGGGTGATAGCTTATTAATAAACCAGAGATTAATAGAGGGTCTGCATAGAGGTTTGGGAACTGGATTCCGAAATTAAAGGGGCGCTCTGCTCTCTCTGAGCTCTTTACATTATAAAGTGGTCAGGATGTGAGGATTGCCCCCCCCCTCCTCCCAGCTCCCATCCCCCAATCTGGTGAAATCACTGGGTGAAGCAGGAATCCCCCCCCATCCAGCATCACCAGCAGTTAGGATCTTGAATTATAATCATAATTATTTATGGGCACCGTGTGCAGCATATTGCACTATCTGCTCTTTAATGGGCACCGTGTGCAGCATATTGCACTATCTGCTCTTTAATGGGCACCGTGTGCAGCATATTGAACTATCTGCTATTTAATGGGCACCGTGTGCAGCATATTGAACTATCTGCTCTTTAATGGGCACCGTGTGCAGCATATTGCACTATCTGCTCTTTAATGGGCACCGTGTGCAGCATATTGCACTATCTGCTCGTTAATGGCACCGTGTGCAGCATATTGCACTATCTGCTCGTTAATGGGCACCGTGTGCAGCATATTGCACTATCTGCTTGTTAATGGGCACCGTTTGCAGCATATTGCACTTTCTGCTTGTTAATGGGCACCGTGTGCAGCATATTGCACTTTCTGCTTGTTAATGGGTGCTGTGTGCAGGATATTGCACTTTCTGCTTGTTAATGGGTGCTGTGTGCAGGATATTGCACTTTCTGCTTGTTAATGGGTGCTGTGTGCAGGATATTCCGCTTTCCGCTTGTTAATGGGTGCCGTGTGCAGCATATTGCACTTTCCCCTTGTTAATGGGCACCATGTGCAGGATATTCTGCTTTCCGCTTGTTAATGGGCACCATGTGCAGCATATTGCACTTTCCGCTTGTTAATGGGCACCATGTGCAGCATATTGCACTTTCCGCTTGTTAATGGGCACCATGTGCAGGATATTCTGCTTTCCGCTTGTTAATGGACACCATGTGCAGGGTATTGCACTTTCCGCTTGTTAATGGGCGCTGTCTGCAGGATATTGCACGTTTTATGCTGTCCTGTCCTCATTTCACGTACCCCCGAGGTCTATACAGAGCTCTACAGGCAGCTAAACACCCTCCTATAAGTCAGTAAATGAGAGTAGTTTGAAGTCTGTGGTTTTATTGACTAGCCGTAGGGATGGGGTAAAACTAACAGGGTTATTCAAAGAGAATCGAAAAGTAACCGCACGTTCGGTGACTTTTCGTTCCCTGCAATTCGGCGATCCTATTTCACCGACCCTGCGGTGTATTCAGCAAGCACCACAGGGCCGCCGTACTGCAGGGAAAACCCGACGAACACCCGAACTCTCACCGCGAAACCCGCCGAACACTCACTGAACACTCACCAAAACCCGCAGAAACAGTTGGATTAACCCCGCCGAAATGCTGGAGAAACCCGACTAGCCGCCGATCACACCACAGAGCAGTTGCCGGAAAAACCCGACACCGCAGACGAATGAGGTGAAAAAAAAATGTATCAGTACGTTTGAATGTTTGAAAAGTGAAACGTTGTTTGCAAAAAACTATTGAGCGAAAATGTCTGAAATTTACATATAAAATCCAATGAATGATAATAAAAAGGGCTGTTACAGAAAAATGAAAAAACGATTTAGAAAAAAACGAAAAAAATGTTTTGCCAAAAAAATCCCCAAAAATGCCTAAAAGATCCTAAAAAAATCTATAAATAAAGAGACTTTTTGCTGCAGAATTTTATAATGAACGGTTTATTAGATATTGAATTAAAACGGGAATATTTTTAACATTGAAGCCTATGGGATTCGCCTGAATAAACCTGCCGTATTAAACCACCGAATGGCAGGGCATTAGGGGAACCTTTCACTGCTGGTTTGTGTTCTCTGAATAGACGAAGCAGTGCTTCTCTATGGGGATTTCACTGCCCTCGAACAGGCACCGAACAGGCACCGTATGTGCAGGCAATTCGCCAGGATTTAGTGAACTGTCTGCTCTCTGAATAGCCGAATGGCCAGGAAAGGGAACCGTACCCTGAGTTTCACTGTTCCGTTACATTTCGCCAGCAATTCGGATCTCTTTGAATAACCCCCTAAGTGAAAACCGAGCAATCCAAAGTGGATAAATTCAGAATACATACAGGGTTATCCAAAGAGATCCGAATTGCTTGAGAAAGGTAACCGAACGCTGAAAATCAGCGTTCGGTTACCTTTCCTGGCCATTCGGCTATCCAGAGAGCAGGCAATTCACCAAATCCTGGCGAATTGCCTGCACATACGGTGCCTGTTCGGTTCCTGTTCGAGGGCCGTGAATCCCTATGAAAAAGCAATGCTTCGGCTATTCAGAGAACGAAAACCAGCAGTGAAAGGTTCCCCTAATGCCCTGCCATTCGGTGGTTTAATTCGGCAAATTAATTCAGGAGAATCCCATAGGCTTCAATGTTAAAAATATTCCCGTTTTAATTCAATATCTAATAAACCGTTCATTATAAAATTCTGCAGCAAAAAGTCTCTTTATTCATTGATTTTTTAGGATACTTTAAGCATTTTTCAGATTTTTTTTTTTTTTTAAAAAGTCCGATTTTTTTTTTTTTTTTTTTTCAGTTTGCTTATTTTTTTGTAACAGCCCTCTTTATCATTCCCTGGACCTCCTGTGAAAATTTCAGACATTTTCGCTCAGTAGTTTCTTTGCAAACAGCGTTTCATTTTCCCAGATTCATACAAATGGTTTTTCTAATTTATTCACTGCCTCCTCTGCGTCACAGCTGCTTCGGCTCTGTGTGATTCGGCTCCTGTTCGGCTCCTGTTCGGCTCCTGTTCGGCTTTTTCGAAGGTTAATCCAGATGTTTTTGCTTGTTTTCAGCTTGCATTCGGTTAGTTTTCGTCAGGTTTTCGGCAGCTTTTCCCTGCAATTCGGGGACCCTGTGGTGCTTGCTGAATACACCGCAGGGTCACCGAAATGCAATCGGCAAAAGGAACCGAATTGAAGAGAACGAAAAGTCACCGAACGTGCGGTGACTTTTCGAATCTCTTTGGATAACCCTGATAGATTTGATACATGTAAACAGGGCATGTTCATACGAGAGATGGGTAGATTATAATTAGGCCAGACTGCGAGTTCTCAAGAGCAGCCGGCTATTCATACAGAAAACAACAAATAGAACATACTGTACATAAAGTGCTTCTGAAGCTGCCAAAAGGTGTCTGAGGAAATTGTGACGTGCATCACTTTGGACTTGGGGTGCATTGACCTAGAAATTTATTTGGGAGGTGCGGGCCTGATGCTAGATTATTTCCCTGTCCTCTCGTGTGCAAAGTGTTTGTGTAATCTGTGTTAGATATGCAAGAATAATGTTATTGTCTATCGTTATGGTCCATGTGTATTTGTTGTTATCTGCTGTGTATTTGAGTAGTTTTATTAATCTGCTCTGTTTTGCAAACACTGCCCCATTATCTGCTGTTTTAGACTAATATTGTTTACCATCCACGACTGTCATTGTCCTGTCTTGTCTAAGAATTTATTTATTTTATTTATTTATAAAGTATTTTACCAGGAAGGATACATTGAGATTTCTCTCGTTTTCAAGTATGTCCTGGGTTCGAGAACATTGAGTGGTTACAGAAATACAAAATAGTAAAATGCAAGATATTAACACAAAACCAAATATACAGAATATTTCCTACATATTTATTTTTCTGTTATGTTACATGTTTATCCCATTATCTGTCTGAGTCTAATTATGTCCCAAATGCTGTGAAGCAGAAGGAGCAGGAACATCTGAACGTGGGAAACCGTCACAACATTTTCTAGGGGAGGTTTTGTGTATATAAATGACCCTTGTTTGACCACATAAATAGCTGTACCTGTCCCCTATAAAACCAGTTGCATTTTGACCCTGAAAACCTTCAGATCTACAGCCTCTTCTTAATTCTGGGGGATGCTAGCAGGCTCCCTACATGTCCCAGTCCTTAAGCTTGGTCTGAGGACTGTAGAAAGGCACGAAAGCATGCTGGGGAGAACACAGGGGTCCATCAAGGAAGCGACATTGACAGATGTGACCGGGTCGGGGTACTGATATATGTTGCAGAAATAATAAACCTTATTTCTTACTGACAATGCTTTCACAGGAGGAGAGATTGAAAATAGGGGCCACATTACGATCTATGTGCTAACGTTAACGCTCACCTGCGTAAGCATTAACGTTTTCTGCGGTGTTTACCGCATATTACAATCCAAACGCAAAAGGGTTAAGTAACCCATTTGCATTTGGTATCTTGCGCTTTTCAGCGAGAGGTTACTGTACTTTGTTCTCCCTATGCTTAACATGGACAGTGCAAAGTGTTAACCAGCACTGGATTACAAAGTCCCAGCGCTGATTAACGTCCGGCTCTGGTCAGCGGAAAGTTAATCACAGCCTGGACTTGGTGTTAACGGATTCCGCTTCTGCAGAATCTGTTAACACCAGCCTAAAAACAAAAAAAAAATGAATCAGATACTCACCTCCTGTCCCGCGGCGAGGACCGCAGCTCCAACCGCCTCCTCCGTCCGGCGGGAGCAGGGAAAGACTGGGGGAAAAGTCCCCCTAGTCTCTCCCTGCGTATCACTACGCTGACCGGCCGGATCTCGCGAGGTGAGATCCGGCAGGTCATGTGACCACCGGCGTCTGGCACAATGGAGTCCTCAGGGCCGGATTTACCGTTAGGCAGAGTAGGCATGTGCCTACAGGCGCCTGCCACAAGGAGGCGCCTTGCTCTGTGTGTAAAAAAAATCTTCTATAATTTGCAATAATGTAGACCACTGTATCTCTGGAGCCCTAAGGGCTAAAGGAACATATGAGGTATCATTGGAAAGGTCACTTTATAGCCTTTCCAGTGATTCCAAATATAACCAGATTAGATTTATGTAAAAATAAAATATCTATTAAAATAATATTTTTCTCTTTTTTCTAACACGACACTATTATTCAGTTTACAATGATAAAGTGAACAGTGATGCTGCACTAACTCACCTCATTTACCATACTGCCAGCAAGTGTGTATCTGGTGAATCAACGCATTGTTTAATTCAAAACCTAGACCGTGGCGCTGCAGTGAAGAGGGACAGTGGGACTTTGGAACCTGCATCCCTGAATTGTACAGCACACAAGGTTAAGTGAGGTGTCATTGGAAAGGTCAGAGTCTAGTCTTTACTAGGATACCAAACATGACCATGTAAGGTGTAAAAATGAAAAAAGTAAATGCAAAATATTTCTTTTCTGTTCTACAGCAGAGGCAATATATGCTTTTACATATAAAACAAACTATGCCGCTGCATTCACTGCCCTCCTCTAACCATTCTACCCCACTGACTCCCTCACTCCCTGCGCCCTCTTCTACTGTGTCTTCCTTATCTACAGTCTCGGAGGAGGATGTAACAGAACTTCTTATGTCCTCCTAACCGACCACCTGTCCGCTTGATCCCATCCCCTCACACCTTATTCAGCCTGTCCTACCAGTTACTGTCCCTGCTTTGACTCATATTTTTAACCTCTCCCTCTCCTCTGGAATCTTCTCCTCTGTATTTAAACGTGCTTTGATCACCCCATTCTAAAAAAGCCATCTCTTGATCCCACCTCCCTCTTGAACTACTGTCCCATCTCTCTGCTCCCCTTTGCCTCCAAAATCTTAGAACGTCTGGTCTATAACCAGCTCACCAGTTTTCTTGCTGCTAACTCTCTACTCGATCCGCACCAGTCTGGCTTTCGCTCCCAGCAATCTACTGAGACGGCTCTGACCGAGGTGACTAATGATTTAGCTGCCGCTGAAGCCAAAGGTCACTTTTCCCTCCTTATTCTTCTTGACCTTTCCGCTGCATTCAGCACTGTTGATCACCCTCTCCTGCTCCTCACGCTGCGTCAACTTGGCCTCAGCGACCCCACGCTCTCCTTGTCCTCTTCCTGTCTCTCTTTTCGCTCCTTCAATTTCTCCTTCCCTGGTGTCTCTTCACCACTAGTTCCTCTTTCAGTTGGGGTACCTCAAGGCTCTGTTCTGGGTCTCCTACTCTTCTCGATCTATACTGCCTCTTTGGACAACCTCATCTCTTCCTATGGATTCCAATATCACCTCTATGCTGATGACACCCAAATCTACCTTTCCTCTCTCAATCTCTCTCCTCCAGTGTTGGACCGTGTTACTGCCGGCCTATCGGCTGTCTCCGACTGGATGACTTCCCATTTCCTAAAGCTCAACTTCTCTGAAACTGAACTTCTCATCTTCCCTCCCTCTAAAACCTCCATTCCTGCGCCAATTTCTCTTCAGGTGAATGGTGCCACCATTACTTCTACCTCTCAAGCTCCATTGCCTCAGGGTCCTCTTGGACTCCAATCTATCCTTTACGCCTCACATTCAGTCTCTAACCAAATCTTGCTACTTCCACCTAAAAAACATTGCATGCATCCATCCCTTTCTTAATCCAGACTCTACTAAAATGCTCATCCAAGCTCTTATTGTCACCTGACTTGACTACTGTAACCTCCTTCTCTCTGGCCTGAAGAGATCCCAGAATCTGCCTCTGCAGTCTGTAATGAACGCCTATGCCAGACTCATACACCTCACCTCCTGCACCTCACTTCTGTCAATCTACACTGGCTCCTGTTTCCTTTAGAATGCAATTCATTATATTGATCACATACAAAGCTCTCCATAACTGCGCTCCTGCCTACATCTCCCTTATTAACAGGTACATCCCGTCCCGACCACTTTGCTCAGCCAATGATCTGATGCTATCAGCTCTTCGTACCCGCACCCCCAACTCCCACCTTCAAGACTTCTCCCGAACTGCACCCTTTCTATGGAACTCCCTCCCCCGCAACAATCAGACTCACCCGTCTCTCCAGTCCTTCAAGAAGTCTCTGAAAATGCATTACTATAGAGAAGTCTATCAGCTCACTCCATGATCCCCCACTGTCATTTCCTGCTCCATCTTCCCATTCAGTCCTCATGCAACCCGCTACTTCAAATACCCTATTCATCCTCACCTAATGTGTCAGCCCTCTCCTCTTAGATTGTAAGCTCTTGAGCAGGGTCCCCTCTCCTCTTAGATTGTAAGCTCTGGGGCAGGGTCCTCTCTCCTCTTAGATTGTAAGCTCTGGGGCAGGGTCCCCTCTCCTCTTAGATTGTAAGCTCTGGAGCAGGGTCCCCTCTCCTCTTAGATTGTAAGCTCTAGAGCAGGGTCCCCTCTCCTCTTAGATTGTAAGCTCTCGAGCAGGGTCCCCTCTCCTCTTAGATTGTAAGCTCTGGAGCAGGGTCCTTCCTCCTTCTGTTCCGTGTGTGTAACATATATGTATATTTGTTATTCTGTTTCTCCCATTGTACAGTGCTAAGGAATTTGTTGACGCTTTATAAATACTTGGAACTGTAACTAATTCAACTAAGGCAACAGATTCTGCCCCTTCTTTTGATTTGAGCAGGTGAAAAACAGTTTAAATTTTTGGGGGGTAGGGGCGCTCCGCAATTCTGTGCCTACAGGCTCCTGATGTGCAAATCCGGCCCTGGGAGTCCTATGGACTCAATCGAATGGATGCTCGCGGCTGCGCTCAGCGCTATCGCGAGCATCCCAGTGCGTAGCGCCCGCTAACAATGCAGGCTGCGGGCACAGTCTTTTCTCCCTACCGCCCCTGTTTTAACGCAGGGATTATAATAGAGCCCCAGGTCTTTTCAGCTCCTGTGGTGAGAAAATGGCTTCTTTCACCCACAATTTCCTGCAGTAGCAGGAAAAGGAAATTCATCACCCTTACGGCCAATAACATTTCAGGAGGCAGAGCTAAGGCGTCACAGTAAAAACTCTGGCAATTTTAAATAAACGGCCCCCATGCAATATGTAAAGCACACATGTCCTGGATGCAGCGCACGCGCGTTACTCTGGATTTTAAATCATTGGATTTTACTTACTGTTCTCATAAATTTTCATATTTTTTTTTTTACTATTTCCAGGGAACTTTCTACCCCTCAATCAGAAGGTGGAGTGGAAAGAGGATTACGATAGTTTCATGGAAGTGCTGGAAAATGCAGACCTGGACCCAAATTTTACGGATTTCATTGTTCCGATATTTGTATACAGGTGAGAGAAGCAGCTCAGGTGTATTCCTCATGGAGAGGGAGCCAGGGAGCCTGTATGATGTATTCCTCATGGAGAGGGAGCCAGGGAGCCTGTATGATGTATTCCTCATAGAGAGGGAGCCTGTATGATGTATTCCCCATAGAGAAGGAGCCAGGGAGCCTGTATGATGTATTCCTCATGGAGAGGGAGCCAGGGAGCCTGTATGATGTATTCCTCATAGAGAGGGAGCCAGGGAGCCTTTATGATGTATTCCTCATAGAGAGGGAGCCAGGGAGCCTGTATGATGTATTCCTCAAAGAGAGGGAGCCAGGGAGCCTGTATGATGTATGCCCCATAGAAAAGGAGCCAGGGAGCCTGTATGATGTATTCCTCATGGAGAGGGAGCCAGGGATCCTGTATGATGTATTCCTCATGGAGAGGGAGCCAGGGAGCCTGTATGATGTATTCCTCATAGAGAGGGAGCCAGGGAGCCTGTATGATGTATTCCTCATAGAGATGGAGCCAGGGAGCCTTTATGATGTATTCCTCATACAGAGGGAGCCAGGGAGCCTGTATGATGTATTCCTCATAGAGAAAGAGCCAGGGAGCCTTTATGATGTATTCCTCAGAGAGGGATCCAGGGAGCCTGTATGATGTATTCCTCATAGAGAAGGAGCCAGGAAGCCTGTATGTGTAACGTTGGGGGCTTCCAGCCCCTCCGGTGTGCTCGGCGGCAGCATGTCTGATGCTGCTCGCTTACCAACGCCCGGTTTAAATAGAGACAGGCAGGGAGGTGGTTGCATAAGGCGCGGCTTGAGAGGGGGCGCGGTCTGGTGACGCAGACCTATCAGAGGAGTCCAGGTCTTTTAAAATCCAACAGTTCCTTCTAAGCAGTGCCAGATCGTGGTTATCCATACCTGAGCTCCTTGTACCTGAATTCTCTCGTGATTTAACCTGTTATTGACCTCTGCTTGTTTTCTGACTATTCTGCCTTCCGTTGCCCTAGACTATTTTTTTGTACTACGCTCCTGCACTGATATCGACCCAGCTATTCCCTTTGACTATTCTATACTCTGTATTCCTGATTCTGGCTCGTCTGACTACCCTCAGGTTGCTAACCTGGTTTTGTATTACTCCATTGTCTTTGATTAACCCTTTCTGTCTAGCTAGTATACCTGGCCATTTCTAAGGACCAGACAGTTAGGGATTCTTCTACGGCTACCCTGTTGGTAGCTTTTGGGCTCTGTGGAGTGTTGGGCTTTAAGGACTGCGTGGTGGGATCCGGGAACCGTGACATTACAATCTGGTCAAATGGATCCCGCAGACTTAGCACAGCATTTGAGTAACTTTGTATCCAGAAAGGACGAGCAGGACCATAGGATGGATCAGTTTGCTCTCGCCCTTACAAACTATCCTGACTCGCACGGCTCACCTGGAACCAGCTGGGGTTGCACCTCCGCCTACTATACCTGTGTCCCCTGTCGTTCAGACTTCCCAGGTACACAGGACCGCTCCTATGAGGTTTGACGGTACTCCCTCGGAGTGCCGGGGATTTTTGGTCCATGTGGATATTCATTTTAAACTAAATCTACAAATGTTTATCACTGACATAGCCAAAGTGGGGTTCATTATTAACCATCTGTCTGGCAGAGTGTTGACATGGGCGAATCCTTTATGGGAGGCAGAGAAGCCTATCGTACTGAACTATAAAGAATTCATAGTCAAGTTAAAACGTACGTTTTATCCTACCAGAAAGGCCAAGGTAGCTGGCAAATCCTTGTTCCGTATACGTCAAGGGAACAGGACAGTGTCTGATTATGCAATAGAATTTAAAACGTTGGTTTCTGACGTGAACTGGACTAATGAGGCTCTGGTTCTGGCTTTTATGGAGGGGTTATCAGAGTCATTGATGCATGAGTTGGCTCCCCGTAAATTACCTGAGGTGTTGAGTGAATTTATAGATTATTGTATAGATCTGGATGATCAGATAAGGGACAGAAGAACACCAAGAGAGAAACCTAAGAGACCGTTACCTAGGTTGGCCCCTGTCTTTCAGGCTCCACCCAGAGAGTTATCTCCTCCCTCTGAGCCAATGCAACTAGGCCATACTAGGCTTACAGAGGAAGAGAGAACAAGGCGTCTTCGTGAGGGATCGTGCCTGTACTGTGGTATAAAAGGACATTTACGACTTCAATGTGCTACTCACCCTAGAATACATAATAGGTCAGAAAACTACCACACCTAAGGCAGCTGAGGAGACAGGCCTTGGGTGTGACATTCATGTCTCCTGTCAAAGACACTAGACTCTTGTTACCAGTATCCATAGCTTGGGAGACCAAGACCACGCATACTACCGCTTTTGTTGATTCTGGGGCTGCTGGTAATTTCATCGATGTTGAATACGCTTCCTCCGTCTCTCTCCCTCTGGTTGTAAGAGAGACACCCTTGGCCGTCGAAGCCATAGACGGTAGGCCGTTATCCTGCCCCAGGATAGCTCACGATACTGTTACAGTGGTTCTTACCACTGGTCTCTTACACAAAAGAAGAGATCATATTTCAGGTTATTCGTTCACCTTCCAATCCTGTTGTGCTTGGTTTCCCTTAGTTGGTGGAACATAATCCTGTTATTGATTGGGCTAAGGGAGAGATACAGTCTTGGAGTCCTGCTTGTTTTGTGAATTGTTTAATACCCATTCAGCATATTGGTGCCCTGAACACACCTACAGCTCCTCCATTGTCTACAGAGGTTCCTGACTGGTATGTGCCACCTCAGGGCTGTATTCGATAAAAGAGAGGCAGAGAAACTACCTCCACATAGACCGTATGATTGCGCCATAGATATTCATCCAGGTACCATGCCTCCTCGAGGCAAAGTATATCCTTTATCCATAAAGGAGAACCAAATCATGGAGGAGTACATAAAGGAGAATTTGGAGAGAGGTTTTATCAGATGTTCCTCTTCTCCAGCAGGGGCTGGTTCTTTTTTGTGTCTAATAAAGAAGGAGATTTACGCCCGTGTATTGATTTTAGGGGGCTTAACAAGATCACCATCAAGAATATGTACCCTATCCTCTTATATCAGAACTGTTCGACAGGTTAAGGGGATCAGCAGTATACACTAAACTCGATTTAAGAGGGGCTTACAACCTGATACGTATAAAAGATGGGCATGAGTGGAAAACAGCATTTAACACCAGGAGTGGGCATTATGAATATCTGGTCATGTCTTTCGGTCTCTGTAATGCTCCAGCTGTATTCCAAGATTTCATTAATGATGTGCTCAGAGATTTTTTGCAATCCTTTGTTATCGTATACCTAGACGATATACTAATTTACTCTCCCGATCTTATAACCCACCATGAACATGTCAGACAGGTATTAGCAAAACTACTAGACAATGGTCTTTATTGCAAACTGGAGAAGTGTTTATTCGACATTACTACTGTGAAATTTCTTACATTATCACTCCAGAAGGTTTTGAGATGGATCCTTCCAAACTCACAGCCATCACAGAATGGCCTCTTCCTCAAGGCCTCAAAGCCATACAGAGGTTTTTGGGGTTTTCCAACTACTATAGGAGATTTATCAAGAATTATTCTGCTGTAGCTTCTCCTATCATTAATAGGGATGTGCACCGATTTTTTTTCGGTTCAATTCGATTCGATTTTTCGAATTTTTAAACTTTTCGATTCGGCTCGTTTCGACTGCTTTCTGTTTCGATTCGGTTCGGCTCGATTCATTTTTACTCCATTGTCTTTGATTAACCCTTTCTGTCTAGCTAGTATACCTGGCCATTTCTAAGGACCAGACAGTTAGGGATTCTTCTACGGCTACCCTGTTGGTAGCTTTTGGGCTCTGTGGAGTGTTGGGCTTTAAGGACTGTGTGGTGGTATCCGGGAACCGTGACAGTATGATGTATTCCTCATAGAGAGGGAGCCAGGCAGCCTGTATGATGCATTCCTCATGGAGAGGGAGCCAGGGAGCCTGTATGATGTATTCCTCATAGAGAGGGAGCCAGGGAGCCTGTATAGTGTATTCCTCATAGAGAAGGAGCCAGGGAGCCTGTATGATGTATTCCTCATAGAGAGGGAGCCAGGGAGCCTTTATGACGTATTCCTCATGGAGAGGGAGCCTGTATGGCGTATTCCTCATGGAGAGGGAGCCTGTATGATGTATTCCTCAAAGAGAGGAAGCCAGGGAGCCTGTATGATGTATTCCTCATAGAGAGGGAGCCAAGGAGCCTGTATGATGTATTGCTCATAGAGAGGGAGCCTGTATGATCTATTCCTCATAGAGAGGGAGCCAGGGAGCCTGTATGATGTATTCCTCATAGAGAGGGAGCCAGGGAGCCTGTATGATGTATTCCTCATAGAGAAGGAGCCAGGAAGCCTGTATGATGTATTCCTCATAGAGCGGGAGCCAGGGAGCCTGTATGATGAATTCCTCATATAGAGGGAGCCTGCATACCGCAAAGGAAAATCCACCGCACACCTTGATAGAATTTTAAATGATAGTTTACCGAGTGCAAGAAATCTGGATAACAATACATATAAATTGAACTTTTAACTCTGCACAGTATGATACCAGAACTGCGGATAAGACTCAAATATAAGAGTAATAAGCGACAATTAAAGTTATTGTAATCGTGAATTTGCTGCATCGTAATCAAAATATATCTACAATTCAATCCCAATGTACCTGGGTACCTAAACCACTGGCCAATAGGGTTTTCTTCAGCTAGCCAAACGTTGGGGCCCAAATGCAAATGGCGGACAATTGGTACGCACTGTCATTAACAACAATAGGCCTGAGGCCTCTCACCCATAAACCGAGGGAGGAGGTCCGTCTGCAGCTGGCAGGCATGTTAATTAATATCCCTTGCAAAGAACTCTGTCCGTCACAGGCTGGAGCCCAATATCACCCGTGGTTCTGGGACCTCAAATCCCGCTTCCATCCGTCTGCGTTGAGTCGCCGCCAGCGAACTCCTCTCCACAGGCTGCCACCTCACCTGCTGCCTTGCCAGATCACCTTCAAGAACTAAGAATTATACCGCTATCCTCTTCTTACACTTCTCCCATGTAAGTTACCTTCTTAAACATACTAACCCCCCAAGCCCCCCCGACCGCCCTCCCTTTTCCCGTAAATGAAAACACAATAAAGTATTGGCATTTTGAAAAGGTCACGTCTTTTATTACTTGAGGCCAAATTCTTTGCCTCTAAGGCAGAATTATTATTATCGATCCTCGTATGCCAAATACGCTATACCAGATAACACTGGCAGCCAGATACACTGGCAACTGCAATGCACCACAAGCATTGCCCAGAAATAGCGCCCCACGGGCTAAGCAGGATGACCACACGTCTGCTCAGTGTATTTTTATGGCAGATAGCAGGCCGAGAGGATCTGCAAACCAGGAAGGCACCTGAGCTTGCCGTATGAAACACACTCCACCCGTACCCTGCAGACCCTCCCCCCTCTATCGCCTCCACGTGCCAGGCCGCCTATTTCACCGCTCATCCCTAACCTAAACCATTTCCATCTTAAAAGCACAATCCCCAGCTGTGGCCGAACAAACCACCAGCTGGCTTCCTGCCACATGGTAAAGTACCCAATTTAAGCGCAATCCACCGAGTTGTGGCCGTAAAAACCACCAACTGTCTTCAAGCCACTTGGGATACTATCTGATCGATAATAATTGCTCTAAACCATGCTTTCAATCAAAGAACAATCCCCAACCTTGGCCGTTCAAAAACCACAGGCTGGCTTCATGTAACATGGTGTATAACTTGATGGAATAGGTAGACTAACCATGTCCATATTTAGACAATCCTCCAAACGTGGCCATATAAACCACGAACCGGGTTCATGCAACATGGCATATTTCCATATGGGAAACCACGGGCGGTCTTGCATGAGTGGTGAAATCACCACTCCATTGCCCCTATCCATGGTGCTTCTGCTGCGTGACCTTTCCGACGTTGTAGAGAACCAGCATCTATGAAAGAGAAAACAAAACAGGGTGTGTTGGGTGGGAGTAAAAGAAAAATTACTGCAATACCAAAAAATGTCCCACGCCCTGCCTCTTGTATCCTCCCTTCCCCCTCCTTTTCCATTGTTTATCTCCCCATTGTGCCCAATCACAAAGAGCCATGTTTCAGCTCATAAAACAAAGGTGCCCATGCCTGATCCCATAGAAAAAGGGAACTCACTCCCATTCACTCTTGTGTAATACAGGGATAATTCTTAAACCTCACTTCATTCTAATTAGACTTTCTCTGGAACAAACCAGTGATCCGCCCATTGCAGTAGATGACACTCCTAGACTGCATCCGTGACAGATTTAGCACAGTCTCTCTGCACTCCAGCTTGCATCACTCAGGGAGCCACCATCACACGCTGGATTCTCTCCCTGCTTCCGCATGCTTCCTGGTGCCACCTCTACTTCCCTTCCTCCCTGTAGCATTCTGGGAGATGTAGTTCATTTGTTCATAGACCCATAGCATCTTTCCTATGCTGCGCACACATATCCCAAAAAACTGTGCTCTCTGCCTCCACATCTGGTTGCAACAGCTTCAGTCTTAAAGGAGCAGGAATAAACAACAGGGCTACACATATATTTGAGGGACTCTATTGGTTGCTGCAAGTCATAGACTCTGGAGTGTGTAGTATTTCTTTATGTCATACAGCCTGATGTTCTTTGCAGAAACCCAGGACATACTTGAAAACGAGAGAAATCTCAATGTATCCTTCCTGGTAAAATCCTTTATAAATAAATAAATGACATCACACTCAGCATGAAACATGTCTGCCACAGTGATTACAAATATTACATTGTATCAGGTCTGATTATGTCTCAAACTCTGAGAAGCAAACTGAAGCTACTTCACAACATCAGAACCTCACAACATCATGATAGGGGAGGAATTATGATGAGGGGCAGTGGGAGGCCAGGACGCTATTTTCTATTGGCTGCCACGCACTGCCTGGGATTGCATATATTTAACCTAATAAAGGTGTTCAGTGTAGCTGTTCTTAAACTCCCAGATCTACAGCCTCCTCTTATTTCAGGGGGTGCTAGCAGGCTCTTTATGTGTTGCTGTCCTTGAGCTTCATCTAAGGACTGGAGAAAGGCATGAAAGCCTGCTGGGGAGAGCACGGGGGTCCGGCAAGGAAGCAGCATTAACAGATGTGACCCAGTCGGGGTACTGAGATCTGATAACTGGCTCTATATAACTAAATAATAATAACTCAGGCTTTTCCGGTTTATTGAGACAGGATGTTTGATCATGTATGTGTAGCGGTGTGTTAAAATCTTGCTGTGGCAGTACCTATTTTTGGCCACAAGATGGAGACTATCGCGATTAGAGACACTGGACATTGGTACTACAACTCCCGGCATGCTTTGCAAGAATACAGGAAGTGGGTGGGACACTGGAGCCTTACATCCTGAGCCTCGTGGAGAGCATGCTCAGAGTGAGCTGGGAGCTGGAAGGGGAAAGAAGCAGGCAGGGCTGTTCAGGATCGTGACCAGGCCAGAGCGCAGGGGCTACCTCGCTGGTGCTGGGGGATCAGGACAGTGACCCTGCAGAGATCTGTCTACATCAAGCTGTGAGGTCTGAGGACAGAGATAGCTGAGAGAGCGCGCCAGGGAAGAGAAGAGAGCAGACGCAGTGACAGAGATTGTGAAAAGGCCTAGGCCAGAGCCTGAGTATACCTGTCAGTTCTTTTATCAGGACATTCAGCCTACAGAGGAGAAGACTTGCAGGTTCCCGAGATTGCTGCAGAGTCAGACAACGGATCCGGCCGCTAGTATCCCCAGTCAAGATCGAGCGGAGAGACGTCCTGGGTCAGCGGAGCCTAAAGCAACCGTCGGATGGGTGAGAGGTCTCCAAGGCCGTATTGTAAATAAAGAATGTGCTGCTGTTTCTCTTTAAAGTCCACAGGGCCCCAACTGACTAGTCGAAGACCTTCCTAAAGTAAATTCACTGGCCAGTTGAACAGTACCCGGGTACCATACACACACACACACACCTTTTACATTCCGGGACTTAACCTGTGCAGGACTCCCTTTTTGTTATGAATCGGAACAGGGGTTAAAGATACGTTCCGAATATATTTTTTCCGCTGCGCGTTTAACGTAATACGAAGAGATTGTATTCTTGAGTTCTGCTACGTGTTCCTTTTTCGAATATTCGTGCAATTGTATTTCTTTTCTGTTCGGTTACGAATATTTTATTTTCCGAAATACGAAGCCTCGTGTTTCGTTTCTTTTCCGCCACGCGTTTTACCGCGATACGAAAATACTGTAATATATCTGTGAATACCGTGTTTCAACATCTGCTCATTATTTTAGTAAACTATTTAAATGATAAAAACTCACAGCGGTGTCGGAGTATATTTATTCCCTAGTGCGGGGAGACTGACCCGAGGTTCAATTTTCAGCTGCTCCTCCGGGACTGAGCGCTACACGTGGGGGCTCGTTCCGGGATTTCAGTCTCTGGAAAAACCGCATTTAAAGGGTTAAATATGGATCCAGAAGAAGCAGCAGAATGGTGTGAGAAGCACAGTAGTCAGTTAGAATGTTGTATAGTCATGGACATTCCTGCAGGCACCTGGGCAAAAACAGATCTGCCAGGCCATGGCAGCGTTGGCACCTGACCAGCAGGGATTCATAGTGGACGTTAAAGTGAACCCAGAGACTTCTCACACATATGTTCTTTTTGAGTGGAGAAAGGGTGTTCCAGTGTGTTTTCAGGGCGCGAGTGTGAAGCTGACCGACGATGTGGAAGTTCGACTAGTCCAGCCAAGTACGCCACGTGGTGATCACGCGAATGTTCCTGATGTTACCCCAACTACAGGGTTCCCTCCTGCTACATTTTTCACCACTATGGGGAAGCTGGTGGAAACGTTGGCCCAAAACTCAGCCGCGTCTGCAAATTATGGATATCGCAAGTTGGGGGTCTGTTCCGGTAAGGTCCCTGTGCCAGCTGGAGAAGAGGACTTTGACACTTGGATAGACCAGGCAGTGCAAGCTGTGGAAGAATGGGAAGTTGCGGACACCGTGAAGAGACAAAGGTTGATCGAGAGCTTAAGAGGTCCTGCTTCAGATGTCGTCCGAAATCTGAAAAGAGACAAGCCAGGCTGCACTGCTGCTGAGTATCTAGAAGCTTTACAGGAAATTTTTGGAGGAGTGGAGGATTGTGCCGAGCTTATCCACAGGTTCTCTCACACCTATCAAAAGGAAGGAGAAGAATTGTCCACCTATGTCTGGCGACTGGATAAAATCCTCCATCAGGTTATTCTAAAAAGAGGCATGGAGCCGAGACGTGCAAGCAAAGCTTTGATGGATCAAATTTTCAGAGGTGCACTCCCACTGGATCCCATAATGTTGAAATTTCACACTAGATACCAGAGCAAGAGACTGACTTATTCCAAACTGGTCAAAGCTATCCGAGAAGAAGAGGCTTTAATTGAGGCTAAAAAGATTGCTAATGCTTCACATGCAGTTTTCACCGCCGAAGTAGAAACTCTTGGTGTAGCAGACATACAGACTGAAGTGATGGCTTTGAAAACTCTGATGTCGAAAATGATAGAGTTGATGACGTTGCTGTCTTCTAGGATTGCGTACGACCTGAGGGAGAGGCAGTGCGGAGTATTCCTGCTGGAGAACCCTCTGGGTCGTTGATCTGCTACAACTGTGGGGGGCTGGCCACTATCGACGTGACTGCCCCAGCCCACCCAAACCGCGAAGAGGACAGACGTTTCTAGCAGATATACGAATGACAAGAGCGGCTGTGGTTCCTAACAAGGGGTTTTCCAATGAGGCGCAAGAACAAAATGTGCCCACACGCTCGAGGAAAAGATGTTTCGGCTGCAGGGAAAAGGGTCATTTCAGGGCTCAGTGCCCAAACATGAGGCCCATAAAGAGATCGGTCGAAGAACTCCTGAAGGCCTTGAAGGAGCAGTCGCCTGTCTTGCAAGGGGAGAATCTTAGAGGACCCCGGTTGAATGAGCAATCTGGGTCCCCACCTTGTACTACAGCGGAGAAGTTCCCTGACAAGTTGATCGGTCCTTCGTCCTCATCCCGGTCCAAGTGGAAGGGGTCTACACAAAGGCTCTTCTAGATTCAGGTGCTCAAGTAACTCTGATTTACCGAGATTTCTATCAGAAACATTTGAAGCATATACCCTTGAAGAAGTTGAAGGATCTTGAAATTTGGGGTATGGGGACTGAGAGGTTTCCCTATGATGGATATCTACAGGTGAAGCTGGAATTCAGTTCAGCGACCGTTGGACAACCGGCAGTATGTGACACGTTGGCCATTGTGTGTCCTCGTCCCTCGGGAACTAATCAAAGTTCTATGATAGTGGGGACGAACACTGACTTAGTGAGATGTTTTCTAACCCCGCTGAGGAATGAAGAGAGTCCTGCTTCCAAGAAGGCACACTCGATGTCAAGGCCGGTATGTCAACGGATGGTCGAAGAACAGAGAGCCCCTGCAGAAGTGAGGCGGCTGAAGAAAGCGGAAGGAACAGAGAAGGTTATGCAGTCCAGAGAAGTCCCCGAAATAATCTCTGGAAGAGTTCTGAAACGGACAAGTGAGAGAGTTTCCGTCAGCGTATGCAATGTGACTGACTCTTCAGTAAATTTGAAGGCACGGATGTCGATCGGGCAAGTGGCTTCTGTTAAGCCCTCTCCACTACCGATCTAGTGGGGGGTGAATAAAGTGATTCAAGCTGAACGGTTCTACCCTAAAGATGCTCCTATCTCGTTCAAGCGGAAGAAGCGGGTTCAGTCTCCAATACTCAAGTCGGAAAATTCGTTCTCCAGGTATGAGTCTGACGTGGGATGCGCTAAGAGCACTAAACGCTGCATTCGTCTCCAGGATGATAAGTCTTCTCGAGAAAGGTCAAGGCGAGCTTCATCGAGAGACCTAATTGAACTGAAAAGAACCCAAGGAGTGGTGGGACCAGAGGGAATGAGAGTCATGGCTGCGGGTGTTCCTGAACTATATTGTAACCCTGCACAAAGAAAGCTGTTACGACTATGCGAAGGTTGCCCAAAGTGTCTGCCATGCTAGCTGAGGTAGTTAGGGACACCAGTCAGTTTGAGGATGTATATCTGACCCGTTGTATGTCTGCTGCTGAACCTGTACATGCTATGTAAACTGTATTCTATATTGTGGAAATGTAATGTAACTGTTGCACCTCCTTGGAGAGACCCAAGAGTTCTAGGAGGGGGAGAGTGTAGCGGTGTGTTAAAATCTTGCTGTGGCAGTACCTATTTTTGGCCACAAGATGGAGACTATCGCGATTAGAGACACTGGACATTGGTACTACAACTCCCGGCATGCTTTGCAAGAATACAGGACGTGGGTGGGACACTGGAGCCTTACATCCTGAGCCTCG
Organism: Leptobrachium leishanense; assembly: GCA_009667805.1. NCBI lineage: Eukaryota > Metazoa > Chordata > Amphibia > Anura > Megophryidae > Leptobrachium > Leptobrachium leishanense. The sequence continues at coordinate 156,483,778 of CM019069.1, forward strand.
TGGAGAGCATGCTCAGAGTGAGCTGGGAGCTGGAAGAGGAAAGAAGCAGGCAGGGCTGTTCAGGATCGTGACCAGGCCAGAGCACAGGGGCTACCTCGCTGGTGCTGGGGGATCAGGACAGTGACCCTGCAGAGATCTGTCTACATCAAGCTGTGAGGTCTGAGGACAGAGATAGCTGAGAGAGCGCGCCAGGGAAGAGAAGAGAGCAGACGCAGTGACAGAGATTGTGAAAAGGCCTAGGCCAGAGCCTGAGTATACCTGTCAGTTCTTTTATCAGGACATTCAGCCTACAGAGGAGAAGACTTGCAGGTTCCCGAGATTGCTGCAGAGTCAGACAACGGATCCGGCCGCTAGTATCCCCAGTCAAGATCGAGCGGAGAGACGTCCTGGGTCAGCGGAGCCTAAAGCAACCGTCGGATGGGTGAGAGGTCTCCAAGGCCGTATTGTAAATAAAGAACGTGCTGCTGTTTCTCTTTAAAGTCCACAGGGCCCCAACTGACTAGTCGAAGACCTTCCTAAAGTAAATTCACTGGCCAGTTGAACAGTACCCGGGTACCATACACACACACACACACCTTTTACATTCCGGGACTTAACCTGTGCAGGACTCCCTTTTTGTTACGAATCGGAACAGGGGTTAAAGATACGTTCCGAATATATTTTTTCCGCTGCGCGTTTAACGTAATACGAAGAGATTGTATTCTTGAGTTCTGCTACGTGTTCCTTTTTCGAATATTCGTGCAATTGTATTTCTTTTCTGTTCGGTTACGAATATTTTATTTTCCGAAATACGAAGCCTCGTGTTTCGTTTCTTTTCCGCCACGCGTTTTACCGCGATACGAAAATACTGTAATATATCTGTGAATACCGTGTTTCAACATCTGCTCATTATTTTAGTAAACTATTTAAATGATAAAAACTCACAGCGGTGTCGGAGTATATTTATTCCCTAGTGCGGGGAGACTGACCCGAGGTTCAATTTTCAGCGGCTCCTCCGGGAGTGAGCGCTACATATGTATAAACCATACTGTGCTGGATCCACATTTATATGTACATATGTACGTGCGTGCGTGTGTATATATATGTCCATGTGTTACCATTAACATAATAGGAATTAAATACAAATGTTTTAGCAAACTGATTTATATTATATTTATTTCTGATGTTTTCTGTTTATTTGCTCAGCATAAAATATAGAATCCACCCTGCGGAAGAAAACAACATTAAAGCCTTCTTCCAAACGACTGTGCATATGACAGGTGATTATATACTCTTTATCTTCCACTTGATGAATTATTAACCACTTCACTGCCAAGTTGTTGTTTTTTTTTTAAATCGTTTACTAGGACACACTGAATTTAAGGGAAACAAATTTGTATACTACATATGTAACAGATCTCTGTACCTCGGCCAGGTCACATCTGTCAATAAGGCTTCCTTGCAGGACCCCCATTCTCTCCCCAGCAAACTCTCATGCCTTTTTTCAGTCCTTAGACCAGTGTTTCCTGTGCCTGTCCTCGGGACCCTCAAACAGGCCAGATTTTGCAGATCACCTTGAGGAAATACAGACTGAATCCTGCAATCACTGAGTAGCAAATCATATCACCTGTGCTGTGCTTCAGATATCCGGCAAACCTGGCGTGGCGGAGGGTCCTGAGGACAGGTTTGGGAAACACTGCCTTAGACGAAGCTTAAGAATGGGTGCACAAAGAGAGCCTGCTAGCATCCCCAGAAAAAAGACGAGGCTGTACATCTGGAGGTTTAAGAGTCAAAATGGAACAGACAAACTGAACACCTTTATTGAATATACACAGTCCCAGGAGGGGCCTAAAACCAATGAGGAATTACACCCTGGCGCCCCCCCCCCAGTGAACCAGACATGTCCAAACCTGAAACAACATGGTGTCATGTAATCACAGCCTGAGCATCCGACTGTCTGAATACATTAGATAACAGAGAAGTTACACAAGTAGAGAATCAGTGACCACACAGTAATTATATAAACCATAGTAACAGTAATCAGATTATGGGGCAGTGTTTGCCCAGCAAGGCAGATTAGCAAAACCACTCAGACATACACAGATAATCACACATTCCTTAGCCAGCAAGCCTATCAGCAGATAGCAACAGATACACATGGACCATAAGGAAGGACGATAGGATTATTCATACATAACACAGATTACACAAACACCCGGTATTCAGTCTATAGGCACAGAGTGACTTCAACACAAGAGAGGGCAGGGAAATATGATATAACATGAGGCCTGCACCTCCAAAGTGACGCAGGTCACAACATACCTTGAAACTGTGCTTCAAATACAGATTAGAATGTGAAAAGCACAGCTAGTTTAAATGTGTGCGTTATGTGACAGGCCGACACAAGTGCCGAGTATCTCACGCAGCGGCATAGTGACATCATGCCGCCATGTCTGATTTTCACGGTCGATTTCATTCTTTTCTCAGGAATTGCTCCCATCGTCGTCCTCACTTACAAAACCAGTGGAAACCATGAGGAGCATGAGCAGATATTCAAAGTATTCGGAGCTGAGGGCGTGTACTCTGTGGAGAATTACACACGGGAAAATCACGTCGCGGCACACGAGAAACACACGGATATATTAAACATCATGAAACATGCGATAGACGATAAACATTCCGGATGGGGCATGTGAGGAACCCGAATCGAGAGCGTGTAGAGCGCAGGATAAAGCTGTTGAAGATGGCTAATAAGAGCGACTATGAGAAGCAGCAGAACGAACAGTCTAAGGGAGTGTGAAAGGAGAAACCCTGGTGCCCTGTATTATAAGGCCAGCCATCCACTGGCACTGGCACTGGGTCACCCGCCTACAGACAACACCATTGGCTGATCAAGTTCATCCACTGGAAGCATCTGTGGACGACCCAGATCTGCCAAAGGACAGGCTACCAGGTAAAAAAAAACGTGCTGCGGGGCCAGGCAGCTGCGGGGAGAAAATAATCTGTCTTTGACACTGAACAGGACTTTCAGGATCAAAGACAGTCCGTCCCCCCGTCCACCACAACCAGCTCCTGCTTAAAAGAAGAAAAGAAAACTAACTTGCCAGGTTGCAGCAGGGGACTAGCCCCGACCCTCTCTCCCTGGTGCTGTAACGCTGTGCCGGCTCCTTGGAAAAGAAAAAAAAAAGATGCGAGTGAAAAAAAGCCTCGACTTTTTTTTTTTTAAATAGAACCAAAATGTTAGCCAAAAAAATACTTAAAATATCAATAAAAAGACTTTTTGCTGCAGATTAAAAAAACAAATCGTTAAATAAATAAAAACTTGGTTGAATCCTATGAGCTTCGCAAACGGTGGTTTTCCTACACAATCTATCTTTTCATGTTTCCCTGCACACGCCGGTCATACTATACAATGTATCTTTTACAGGCTACCCTGAAGCACGGAAGTTTAAGCATACAATTCATCTTTTTCATGTAAACTTGTACCAGATCATCCCTGGACATCAAAAAAATCGCGCACATCTGTTGCAATCACCTAATTTCATCTGAAATTGTGTGTCGGTGGTCGGATGCAGTGGAAGAGGATTGATTCACCTGCATGTTGTAGGATCAGTCAGACGACTTCAGACGATATCAGATGATCGCACCATCGCACAAATACAGACCCAGTGAATGGCCAGCCTAAAGCGTCAAAAGGATAAACCCTGGTGCCCTATATTATAAAGTGTCATAAGGTGAAACCCTGGTGCCCTATATTATAAAGTGGCGAAAGGAGAAACCCTGGTGTCCTATATTAGAAAGCGTCATAAGGTGAAACCCTGGTGCCCTATATTATAAAGCGCCGAAAGCAGAAACCCTGGTGCCCTATATTATAAAGTGGCGAAAGGAGAAACCCTGGTGCCCTATATTATAAAGTGGCGAAAGGAGAAACCCTGGTGTCCTATATTACAAAGCATCATAAGGTGAAACCCTGGTGACCTATATTATAAAGCGCCGAAAGGAGAAACCCTGGTGCCCTATATTATAAAGTGGCGAAAGGAGAAACCCTGGTGTCCTATATTACAAAGCGTCATAAGGTGAAACCCTGGTGACCTATATTATAAAGTGGCGAAAGAAGAAACCCAAGTGTCCTATATTATAAAGCGTCATAAGGTGAAACCCTGGTGCCCTATATTATAAAGCGCCGAAAGGAGAAACCCTGGTGCCCTATATTATAAAGTGGCGAAAGGAGAAACATTGGTGCCCTACATTATAAAGTGGCGAAAGGAGAAACCCTGGTGTCCTATATTATAAAGCATTAAAAGGAGAAACCCTGGTGCCCTATATTATAAAGCGTCATAAGGTGAAAACCTGGTGCCCTATATTATAAAGCGCCGAAAGGAGAAAACCTGGTGCCCTATATTATAAAGCGTCATAAGGTGAAACCCTGGTGCCCTATATTATAAAGCGCCGAAATGAGAAAACCTGGTGCACTATATTATAAAGTGGCGAAAGGAGAAACCCTGGTGTCCTATATTATAAAGCGTCATAAGGGGAAACCCTGGTGCCCTATATTATAAAGCGCCGAAAAGGAGAAACCCTGGTGCCCTATATTATAAAGTGGCGGAAGGAGAAGCCCTGGTGTCCTATATTATAAAGCGTCAAAAGGAGAAACCCTGGTGCCCTATATTAAAAAGCGTCATAAGGTGAAACCCTGGTGCCCTATATTATAAAGCGTCAAAAGGAGAAACCCTGGTGCACTATATTATAAAGCGTCATAAGGTGAAATCCTGGTGCCCTATATTATAAAGCGCCGAAAGGAGAAACCCTGGTGCCCTATATTATAAAGTGGCGACAGGAGAAACACTGGTGCCCTATATTATAAAGTGGTGAAAGGAGAAACCCTGGTGTCCTATATTACAAAGTGTCATAAGGTGAAACCCTGGTGACCTATATTATAAAGTGGCGAAAGAAGAAACCCTAGTGTCCTATATTATAAAGCGTCATAAGGTGAAACCCTGGTGCCCTATATTATAAAGCGCCGAAAGGAGAAACCCTGGTGCCCTATATTATAAAGTGGCGAAAGGAGAAACCCTGGTGCCCTATATTATAAAGTGGCGAAAGGAGAAACCCTGGTGTCCTATATTATAAAGCGTCATAAGGGGAAACCCTGGTGCCCTATATTATAAAGCGCCGAAAAGGAGAAACCCTGGTGCACTATATTATAAAGTGGCGAAAGGAGAAACCCTGGTGTCCTATATTATAAAGCGTCAAAAGGAGAAACCCTGGTGCCCAATATTATAAAGCGTCATAAGGTGAAACCCTGGTGCCCTATATTATAAAGCACCGAAAAGAGAAACCCTGGTGCCCTATATTATAAAGTGGCGAAAGGAGAAACCCTGGTGTCCTATATTACAAAGCGTCATAAGGTGAAACCCTGGTGACCTATATTATAAAGCGCCGAAAGGAGAAACCCTGGTGCCCTATATTATAAAGTGGCTAAAGGAGAAACCCTGGTGTCCTATATTACAAAGCGTCATAAGGTGAAACCCTGGTGACCTATATTATAAAGCGCCGAAAGGAGAAACCCTGGTGCCCTATATTATAAAGTGGCGAAAGGAGAAACCCTGGTGTCCTATATTACAAAGCGTCATAAGGTGAAACCCTGTTGACCTATATTATAAAGCGGCGAAAGAAGAAACCCAAGTGTCCTATATTATAAAGCGTCATAAGGTGAAACCCTGGTGCCCTATATTATAAAGCGCCGAAAGGAGAAACCCTGGTGCCCTATATTATAAAGTGGCGAAAGGAGAAACCCTGGTGTCCTATATTATAAAGCATTAAAAGGAGAAACCCTGGTGCCCTATATTATAAAGCGTCATAAGGTGAAACCTGGTGCCCTATATTATAAAGCGCCGAAAGGAGAAACCTGGTGCCCTATATTATAAAGCGTCATAAGGTGAAACCCTGGTGCCCTATATTATAAAGCGCCGAAATGAGAAAACCTGGTGCACTATATTATAAAGTGGCGAAAGGAGAAACCTGGTGTCCTATATTATAAAGCGTCATAAGGGGAAACCCTGGTGCCCTATATTATAAAGCGCCGAAAAGGAGAAACCCTGGTGCCCTATATTAAAGTGCGGAAGGAGAAGCCCTGGTGTCCTATATTATAAAGCGTCAAAAGGAGAAACCCTGGTGCCCTATATTATAAAGCGTCATAAGGTGAAACCCTGGTGCCCTATATTATAAAGCGTCAAAAGGAGAAACCCTGGTGCCCTATATTATAAAGCGTCATAAGGTGAAACCCTGGTGCCCTATATTATAAAGCGCCGAAAGGAGAAACCCTGGTGCCCTATATTATACAACGTCAAAGGGAGAAACCCTGGTGCCCAATATTATAAAGAGTCATAAGGTGAAACCCTGGTGCCCTATATTATAAAGAGCCGAAAGGAGAAACCCTGGTGCCCTATATTATAAAGTGGCGAAAGGAGAAACCCTGGTGTCCTATATTACAAAGTGTCATAAGGTGAAACCCTGGTGACCTATATTATAAAGTGGCGAATGAAGAAACCCTAGTGACCTATATTATAAAGCGTCATAAGGTGAAACCCTGGTGCCCTATATTATAAAGCGCCGAAAGGAGAAACCCTGGTGCCCTATATTATAAAGTGGCGAAAGGAGAAACCCTGGTGCCCTATATTATAAAGTGGCGAAAGGAGAAACCCTGGTGTCCTATGTTATAAAGCGTCATAAGGGGAATCCCTGGTGCCCTATATTATAAAGCGCCGAAAAGGAGAAACCCTGGTGCACTATATTATAAAGTGGCGAAAGGAGAAACCCTGGTGTCCTATATTATAAAGCGTCAAAAGGAGAAACCCTGGTGCCCAATATTATAAAGCGTCATAAGGTGAAACCCTGGTGCCCTATATTATAAAGCACCGAAAAGAGAAACCCTGGTGCCCTATATTATAAGGTGGCGAAAGGAGAAACCCTGGTGCACTATATTATAAAGTGGCGAAAGGAGAAACCCTGGTGTCTTATATTATAATGTATCAAAAGGAGAAACCCTGGTGCCCTATAATATAAAGCGTCATAAGGTGAAACCCTGGTGCCCTATATTATAAAGCACCGAAAGGAGAAACCCTGGTGCACTATATTATAAAGTGGCGGAAGGAGAAACCCTGGTGTCCTAGATTATAAAGCGTCATAAAGTGAAACCCTGGTGCCCTGTATTATAAAGCGCCGAAAGGAGAAATGCCGGGTGCCCTATATTATAATGCATCAAAAGGAGAAACCCTGGTGCCCTATATTTGAAAGCATCAAAAGGAGAAACACTGGTGCCCTATATTATAAAGCACTGAAAGGAGAAGCCCTGGTGCCCTATATTATAAAGTGGCGAAAGGAGAAGTCCTGGTGCCCTATATTATAAAGTGGCGAAAGGAGAAACCCTGGTGCCCTATGTTATAACGCGTCATAAGGTGAAACCCTGGTGCCCTATATTATAAAGTGGCGAAAGGAGAAACCCTGGTGTCCTATATTATGAAGCATCAAAAGGAGAAACCCTGGTGTCTTATATTTGAAAGCATCAAAAGGAGAAACACTGGTGCCCTATATTATAAAGCACCGAAAGGAGAAGCCCTGGTGCCCTATATTATAAAGTGTCGAAAGGAGAAGTCCTGGTGCCCTATATTATAAAGCATCAAAAGGAGAAACCCTGGTGCCCTATATTATAAAGCGTCATAAGGTGAAAACCTGGTGCCCTATATTATAAAGCGCAGAAAGGAGAAACCCTGGTTCCCTATATTATAAAGCGTCATAAGTTGAAACCCTGGTGCCCTATATTATAAAGCGCCGAAAGGAGAAACCCTGGTGCACTATATTATAAAGTGGCGAAAGGAGAAACCCTGGTGTCCTATATTATAAAGCGTCATAAGGGGAAACCCTGGTGCCCTATATTATAAAGCGCCGAAAAGGAGAAACCCTGGTGCCCTATATTATAAAGTGGCGGAAGGAGAAACCCTGGTGTCCTATTATATAAAGCGTCATAAGGTGAAACCCTGGTGCCCTATATTATAAATATAAAGCGTCATAAGGTGAAACCATGGTGCCCTATATTATAAAACGTCAAAAGGAGAAACCCTGGTGCCCTATATTATAAAGCGTCATAAGGTGAAACCCTGGTGCCCTATATTATAAAGCGCCGAAAGGAGAAACCCTGGTGCCCTATATTATAAAGCGTCAAAAGGAGAAACCCTGGTGCCCTATATTATAAAGCGTCATAAGGTGAAACCCTGGTGCCCTATATTATAAAGTGCCGAAAGGAGAAACCCTGGTGCCCTATATTATAAAGCGTCATAAGGTGAAAACCTGGTGCCCTATATTATAAAGCGCAGAAAGGAGAAACCCTGGTTCCCTATATTATAAAGCGTCATAAGTTGAAACCCTGGTGCCCTATATTATAAAGCGCCGAAAGGAGAAACCCTGGTGCACTATATTATAAAGTGGCGAAAGGAGAAACCCTGGTGTCCTATATTATAAAGCGTCATAAGGGGAAACCCTGGTGCCCTATATTATAAAGCACTGAAAAGGTGAAACCCTGGTGCCCTATATTATAAAGTGGCGGAAGGAGAAACCCTGGTGTCCTATATTATAAAGCGTCATAAGGTGAAACCCTGGTGCCCTATATTATAAATATAAAGCGTCATAAGGTGAAACTCTGGTGCCCTATATTATAAAGCGCCGAAAGGAGAAACCCTGGTGCCCTATATTATAAAGCGTCAAAAGGAGAAACCCTGGTGCCCGATATTATAAAGCGTCATAAGGTGAAACCCTGGTGCCCTATATTATAAAGTGCCGAAAGGAGAAACCCTGGTGCCCTATATTATAAAGTGCCGAAAGGAGTGAAAGGTATTTTAATATGATAGGTAGTTTTTTAATTTTTGCATTAGTGTGAAATCCCCCCCCTCCTTGTTCCAGCACGGTGTCTGTTCAATTTCGTTTCCTCTCGAGGCTAGTCAGCGGGGTGATGGAAATAGATATCCTGTGTTAACTTAGAAATGCCCACGAAATCTTTGTTACATGATGTAGAAATGTATATGCTCTGATTGGTTGTTGTATCACATTCCTATGTTGGGAGTGAACACTGCAGGAAGTTTTTATATATAACGAACATTTCTATTGGATGTTGAAACAATAAACGAACCTGACAGACCACGGACTGATCAGATGATAATCTGCCATATCTCGGTGTGGTTGTGTCTATCGTCTCCTCTGATCAGAGTTGCGCAGCGCCTTACTTCGGTTTTGATATATAAGGAGAAACTTGAAAAAGGTTTATGGTAATTATAATGTATAAAAGAATTTAACAAGGAGAAAACCTGGTGCACTATATTATAAAGTGGCGAAAGGAGAAACCCTGGTGTCCTATATTATAAAGTATCAAAAGGAGAAACCCTGATGCCCTATATTATAAAGCATCAAAAGGAGAAACCCTGGTGCCCTATATTATAAAGCGTCATAAGGTGAAACCCTGGTGCCCTATATTTGAAAGCATCAAAAGGAGAAACACTGGTGCCCTATATTATAAAGCACTGAAAGGAGAAGCCCTGGTGCCCTATATTATAAAGTGGCGAAAGGAGAAGTCCTGGTGCCCTATATTATAAAGTGGCGAAAGGAGAAACCCTGGTGCCCTATGTTATAACGCGTCATAAGGTGAAACCCTGGTGCCCTATATTATAAAGTGGCGAAAGGAGAAACCCTGGTGTCCTATATTATGAAGCATCAAAAGGAGAAACCCTGGTGTCTTATATTTGAAAGCATCAAAAGGAGAAACACTGGTGCCCTATATTATAAAGCACCGAAAGGAGAAGCCCTGGTGCCCTATATTATAAAGTGTCGAAAGGAGAAGTCCTGGTGCCCTATATTATAAAGCATCAAAAGGAGAAAACCTGGTGCCCTATATTATAAAGCGCAGAAAGGAGAAACCCTGGTTCCCTATATTATAAAGCGTCATAAGTTGAAACCCGAGTGGAGAGTAACCCCGCTGGTGCACTATATTATAAAGTGGCGAAAGGAGAAACCCTGGTGTCCTATATTATAAAGCGTCATAAGGGGAAACCCTGGTGCCCTATATTATAAAGCGCCGAAAGGAGAAACCCTGGTGCCCTATATTATAAAGTGGCGGAAGGAGAAACCCTGGTGTCCTATTATATAAAGCGTCATAAGGTGAAACCCTGGTGCCCTATATTATAAATATAAAGCGTCATAAGGTGAAACCCTGGTGCCCTATATTATAAAGCGTCAAAAGGAGAAACCCTGGTGCCCTATATTATAAAGCGTCATAAGGTGAAACCCTGGTGCCCTATATTATAAAGCGCCGAAAGGAGAAACCCTGGTGCCCTATATTATAAAGCGTCAAAAGGAGAAACCCTGGTGCCCTATATTATAAAGCGTCATAAGGTGAAACCCTGGTGCCCTATATTATAAAGTGGCGAAAGGAGAAACCCTGGTGCCCTATATTATAAAGCGTCATAAGGTGAAACCCTGGTGCCCTATATTATAAAGCGCCGAAAGGAGAGAAACCCTGGTTATAAAGCGTCATAAGTTGAAACCCTGGTGCCCTATATTATAAAGCGCCGAAAGGAGAAACCCTGGTGCACTATATTATAAAGTGGCGAAAGGAGAAACCCTGGTGTCCTATATTATAAAGCGTCATAAGGTGAACCCTGGTGCCCTATATTATAAAGCGTTCATAAGGTGAAACCCTGGTGCCCTATATTATAAAGTGGCGAAAGGAGAAACCCTGGTGTCCTATATTATAAAGCGTCATAAGGTGAAACCCTGGTGCCCTATATTATAAAGCGTCATAAGGTGAAACCCTGGTGCCCTATATTATAAAGCGCCGAAAGGAGAAACCCTGGTGCCCTATATTATAAAGCGTCAAAAGGAGAAACCCTGGTGCCCTATATTATAAAGCGTCATAAGGTGAAACCCTGGTGCCCTATATTATAAAGTGCCGAAAGGAGAAACCCTGGTGCCCTATATTATAAAGTGCCGAAAGGAGTGAAAGGTATTTTAATATGATAGGTAGTTTTTTTAATTTTTGCATTAGTGTGAAATCCCCCCCCTCCTTGTTCCAGCACGGTGTCTGTTCAATTTCGTTTCCTCTCGAGGCTAGTCAGCGGGGTGATGGAAATAGATATCCTGTGTTAACTTAGAAATGCCCACGAAATCTTTGTTACATGATGTAGAAATGTATCTGCTCTGATTGGTTGTTGTATCACATTCCTATGTTGGGAGTGAACACTGCAGGAAGTTTTTATATATAACGAACATTTCTATTGGATGTTGAAACAATAAACGAACCTGACAGACCACGGACTGATCAGATGATAATCTGCCATATCTCGGTGTGGTTGTGTCTATCGTCTCCTCTGATCAGAGTTGCGCAGCGCCTTACTTCGGTTTTGATATATAAGGAGAAACTTGAAAAAGGTTTATGGTAATTATAATGTATAAAAGAATTTAACAAGGAGAAAACCTGGTGCACTATATTATAAAGTGGCGAAAGGAGAAACCCTGGTGTCCTATATTATAAAGTATCAAAAGGAGAAACCCTGATGCCCTATATTATAAAGCATCAAAAGGAGAAACCCTGGTGCCCTATATTATAAAGCGTCATAAGGTGAAACCCTGGTGCCCTATATTATAAAGCGTCAAAAGGAGAAACCCTGGTGCCCTATATTATAAAGCGCCGAAAGGAGAAGCCCTGGTGCCCTATATTATAAAGTGGCGAAAGGAGAAGTCCTGGTGCCCTATATTTTAAAGTGGCGAAAGGAGAAACCCTGGTGCCCTATATTATAAAGCGTCATAAGGTGAAAACCTGGTGCCCTATATTATAAAGTGGCGAAAGGAGAAACCCTGGTGTCCAATATTATAAAGCATCAAAAGGAGAAACCCTGGTGCCCTATATTATAAAGCATCAAAAGGAGAAACCCTGGTGCCCTATATTATAAAGCGTCAAAAGGAGAAACCCTGGTGCCCTATAATATAAAACACCATAAGGTGAAACCCTAGTGCCCTATATTATAAAGCGCCGAAAGGAGAAACCCTGGGTGCTCTATATTATAAAGTGGCGGAAAGAGAAACCCTGGTGTCCTATATTATAAAGCATCATAAGGTGAAACCCTGGTGCCCTATATTACAGTATAAAGCGTCAAAAGGTGAAGCCCTGGTGCCCTATATTATAAAGTGTCATAAGGTGAAACCTTGGTGCTCTATATTACAGTATAAAGTGTCAAAAGGAGAAACCCTGGTGCCCTATATTATTAAGAATTATACCCCTATTCTCTTCTTACAACTTCTCCCATGTAAGTTACCTTCTAAAACCAACTAAACACCCTTCACCCCCTCTTCCCTCCTCCTTTCCCCATAAATGAAAACACAACAAAGTATTGGCACTTTGAAAAAGTCATGTCTTTTATTACTTAAGGCCAAATTCTTTGCCTCTAAGGCAGAATTATTATTATCGATCCTCGTATGCCAAATACGCTACACCAGATAACACTGGCAGCCAGATAACACTGGCAACTGCAATGCACCACAAGCATTGCCCAGAAATAGCACCCCACGTGGCTAAGCAGGATGACCACACGTCTGCTCAGGGTATTTTTATGGCAGATAGCAGGCCGAGAGGATCTGCAAACCAGGAAGGCACCTGAGCTTGGCCGTACGAAACCACACTCACCCCGTACCCTGCAGACCCTCCCCCCACTATTGCCTCTCCACGTGCCAGGCCGCCTATTTCACCGCTCATCCCTAACCTAAACCATTTCCGTATTAAAGCGCAATCCCCCAACTGTGGCCGAACAAAGCACCAGTTGGCTTCCTGCCACATGGTAAAATACCCAATTTTAGCGCAATCCACCGAGTTGTGGCCGTAAAAACCACCAACTGGCTTCAAGCCACTTGGGATACTATCTGATCGATAATAATTGCTCTAAACCATGCTTTTAATCAAAGAACAATCCCCCAACCTTGGCCGTTCAAAACCTCAGGCTGGCTTCATGTAACATGGTTTATAACCTGATGCAACAGGTAGACTAACCATGCCCATTTAGACAATCCCCCAGACATGGCCGTATAAACCACGAACCGGGTTCATGCAACATGGCATATTTCCAAATGGGAAACCACGGGCGGTCTTGAATGAGTGGTGAAATCACCACGCCATTGCCCCTATCTGTGGCACGTCTGTTGCATGACCTTTCTGTTGTTGTAGAGAACCATCATCTATGAAAGAAAAAACAAACAGGGTGGGTTGGGTGGTTGTAAAAGAAAATTACTGCAATACACAAAATGTCCCACGCATTGTCTTTTATACCCCACTTCCCCCTCCCTCCCATTGTTTATCACCCTATTGTATCCAATCACAAAGCGGCCATGCTTCAGCTCATTAAACAAAAGCCCCCATTCCTGATCCCATAGAACAAATTGAACTCACTCCCTTTACTCTTGTGTAGTACAGGGATAATTCTTAAACCTTGCTCAATCCTAATTAGTCTTTCTCTCGAACTAAGAATTCTACCCCTATTCTCTTCTTACAACTTCTCCCATGTAAGTTACCTTCTTAAACATACTAAACACCCTTTACCCCCTCTTCCCCCCTCCTTTCCCCATAAATGAAAACACACAAAGTATTGGCATTTTGAAAAGGTCACGTCTTTTATTACTTAAGGCCAAATTCTTTGCCTCTAAGGCAGAATTATTATTATCGATCCTCGTATGCCAAATACGCTATACCAGATAACACTGGCAGCCAGATAACACTGGCAACTGCAATGCACCACAAGCATTGCCCAGAAATAGCGCCCCACGTGGCTAAGCAGGATGACCACACGTCTGCTCAGTGTATTTTTATGGCAGATAGCAGGCCGAGAGGATCTGCAAACCAGGAAGGCACCTGAGCTTGGCCGTATGAAACCACACTCACCCCGTACCCTGCAGTCCCTCCCCCCTCTATCGCCCTCCACGTGCCAGGCCGCCTATTTCACCGCTCATCCCTAACCTAAACCATTTCCATCTTAAAGCACAATCCCCCAGCTGTGGCCGAACAAACCACCAGCTGGCTTCCTGCCACATGGTAAAGTACCCAATTATGCGCAATCCACCGAGTTGTGGCCGTAAAAACCACCAACTGTCTTCAAGCCACTTGGGATACTATCTGATCGATAATAATTGCTCTAAACCATGCTTTCAATCAAAGAACAATCCCCCAACCTTGGCCGTTCAAAAACCACAGGCTGGCTTCATGTAACATGGTGTATAACTTGATGGAATAGGTAGACTAACCATGTCCATATTTAGACAATCCCCCAGACGTGGCCATATAAACCACGAACCGGGTTCATGCAACATGGCATATTTCCATATGGGAAACCACGGGCGGTCTTGCATGAGTGGTGAAATCACCACTCCATTGCCCCTATCCATGGTGCTTCTGCTGCGTGACCTTTCCGACGTTGTAGAGAACCAGCATCTATGAAAGAGAAAACAAAACAGGGTGTGTTGGGTGGGAGTAAAAGAAAAATTACTGCAATACCAAAAAATGTCCCACGCCCTGCCTCTTGTATCCTCCCTTCCCCCCCCTTTTCCATTGTTTATCTCCCCATTGTGCCCAATCACAAAGAGCCATGTTTCAGCTCATAAAACAAAGGTGCCCATGCCTGATCCCATAGAACAAAGGGAACTCACTCCCTTTCACTCTTGTGTAATACAGGGATAATTCTTAAACCTCACTTCATTCCTAATTAGACTTTCTCTGGAACAAACCAGTGATCCGCCCATTGCAGTAGATGACACTCCTAGACTGCATCCGTGACAGATTTAGCACAGTCTCTCTGCACTCCAGCTTGCATCACTCAGGGAGCCACCATCACACGCTGGATTCTCCTCCCCGCATGCTTCCTGGTGCCAGACCTCTACTTCCCTTCCTCCCTGTAGCATTCTGGGAGATGTAGTTCATTTGTTCATAGACCCATAGCATCTTTCCTATGCTGCGCACACATATCCCAAAAAACTGTGCTCTCTGCCTCCACATCTGGTTGCAACAGCTTCAGTCTTAAAGGAGCAGGAATAAACAACAGGGCTACACATATATTTGAGGGACTCTATTGGTTGCTGCAAGTCATAGACTCTGGAGTGTGTAGTATTTCTTTATGTCATACAGCCTGATGTTCTTTGCAGAAACCCAGGACATACTTGAAAACGAGAGAAATCTCAATGTATCCTTCCTGGTAAAATCCTTTATAAATAAATAAATGACATCACACTCAGCATGAAACATGTCTGCCACAGTGATTACAAATATTACATTGTATCAGGTCTGATTATGTCTCAAACTCTGAGAAGCAAACTGAAGCTACTTCACAACATCAGAACCTCACAACATCATGATAGGGGAGGAATTATGATGAGGGGCAGTGGGAGGCCAGGACGCTATTTTCTTTTTTTTTTTTTTTTTTTTTTATATTTAAAATTTTTATTTTGAAATGAAGGCATCATATAAACAGAGAGTGAGGGCCTCGCAGGGCCACAGGTAATGTTATCAACATAAGCACTTCGGTAGAAAATAACAAAAGGGAGGGGTCATATGAAAAATCGGCCGGATTTCAGAAAAACAGGGGGGGGGAGTAGTAACGATAGCCATCAAAAGGGCTTCAGAAGAACACAAAAATAAAAGTAAGAGAAAAATCAGAAGTCTCAAATTTATCCCCATTCAGGGAATGTCAGCAGGGAAAAGAAAAAAAAAAAAGAAAAAATAATATCCGAAGTGTCTCTGAGCAGCATAAAACAAGGGGGAAAATGGATAAGATACACAGAATCAAAGGGGGAGGGGGGGTCTTGCCGCCAAAAAGAAAAATCAAAGTCTCAACATGGGGGGTGAGGGAATAAAATAAAATGTTTCGCATATTATGGCTCAGTGAAATCAGAAAGTCAGCAAATAAAGAAAAAGAGTCCTCAAAAGTGTCTCAAAATTCGGAACGAAAAAAGAGGGGGGTAAAAATAAAAATTTCCTCAGAAAAAACAGAGCTAAATAAAGGAAATGAAAGCAAAAGGGGGGGTTTTCGATGGGCGATCAGAGAAATCAGTATGAAATTAAAATAAAAATTTGGAGGAAACTTCCCCGCAAAAGGTCTTTCAGCCCGCATCCCGAAATGATACCTCTCGTAATGCAGGCAATGCAGGGGCACCGCCATTCGCGTGGATGGCACATCGGGAAGGGTACGGGTCACGTATGCTCTGCCTCCATGGCTCTCCCGGGGCCGCACAACCCAGTAACTGGAAACAAGGCCAGTACATCCATTCTTCGGCAGCTAGGCCTCCGCTTCCCTTTGCCTTCACCACAGACCTCACAAACGCGGTCACCTCCGTTCTCTCAGCGACTGTCAGCTCATCAGGGTCCACGCAGGCAGCACTGTCTCCTCGTGACTCAGGGATCCCCCCGGTCATCCGGCAGCTCGAGCCCGACTCAGAAGCCGGTCGTGTCGAATCAGCGCTGCGCGGAACCTCCTCCTCAATAGGATCTTTATACGCCGATCGTCCGATAAGCACTCCGCGTCCTCTCCTCTTCAAGCTCTGAATCCGCAGACATCTGGCCTACCGTCAATACGGTCAGTAGTCGATGCCAAGAACTGCATAAAAGTGGTTTTCCCTCCTCCTCCGGCCTCCACTTCAAGCACCGTTCCATGTCTGCAAACATCGCCTCCATTCCGCTCACCGGGGGGAGGGGCGCTCCCAGTCCTGCCACGCCGTACACTCCCGTTCCCATCTGATCAAGGGACCTCAGTCACAGTCGGAAGATGGGGCCCTCCATCTTCACTGCTCGCGACCAACGAGAAGCTGGAGACCCGGCAGGCAATACAGGGTAGGCTGCAAAATGGCTGACAGCCGACCAGGCCCGAAAATAAAACCACAGAAAATCTCAGCTGCACCCCGGGGGAGGACAGAAACGGGCCCCGGAGCAATCCACGTAGTAGCCAGCCCCGCAGGAACTCCAGTAAATGGTTTTCTAGGTGGAAACTCCAGTAAAAGTTGCCGAAATCATGAAAGTCTTGCGGAGCTCCACCAGAGCACGTCTGCTTCCATGCGGTGCCGGCCACGCCCCCCCAGGACGCTATTTTCTATTGGCTGTCACGCACTGCCTGGGATTGCATATATTTAACCTAGTAAAGGTGTTCAGTGTAGCTGTTCTTAAACTCCCAGATCTACAGCCTCCTCTTATTTCTGGGGGTGCTAGCAGGCTCTTTATGTGTTGCTGTCCTTGAGCTTCATCTAAGGACTGGAGAAAGGCATGAAAGCCTGCTGGGGAGAGCACGGGGGTCCGGCAAGGAAGCAGCATTAACAGATGTGACCCAGTCGGGGTACTGAGATCTGATAACTGGCTCTATATAACTAAATAATAATAACTCAGGCTTTTCCGGTTTATTGAGACAGGATGTTTGATCATGTATGTATAAACCATACTGTGCTGGATCCACATTTATATGTACATATGTACGTGCGTGCGTGTGTATATATATGTCCATGTGTTACCATTAACATAATAAGAATTAAATACAAATGTTTTAGCAAACTGATTTATATTATATTTATTTCTGATGTTTTCTGTTTATTTGCTCAGCATAAAATATAGAATCCACCCTGCGGAAGAAAAAACATTAAAGCCTTCTTCCAAACGACTGTGCATATGACAGGTGATTATATACTCTTTATCTTCCACTTGATGAATTATTAACCACTTCACTGCCAAGTTGTTGTTTTTTTTTTAAATCGTTTACTAGGACACAGTGAATTTAAGGGAAACAAATTTGTATACTACATATGTAACAGATCTCT
Source organism: Leptobrachium leishanense (assembly GCA_009667805.1). Classification (NCBI taxonomy): domain Eukaryota; kingdom Metazoa; phylum Chordata; class Amphibia; order Anura; family Megophryidae; genus Leptobrachium; species Leptobrachium leishanense. The sequence continues at coordinate 156,501,631 of CM019069.1, forward strand.
GTACCTCGGCCAGGTCACATCTGTCAATAAGGCTTCCTTGCAGACCCCCATTCTCTCCCCAGCAAACTCTCATGCCTTTTTCAGTCCTTAGACCAGTGTTTCCTGTGCCTGTCCTCGGGACCCTCAAACAGGCCAGATTTTGCAGATCACCTTGAGGAAAATACAGACTGATCCTGCAATCACTGAGCAGCAAATCATATCACCTGTGCTGTGCTTCAGATATCCGGCAAACCTGGCGTGGCGGAGGGTCCTGAGGACAGGTTTGGGAAACACTGCCTTAGACGAAGCTTAAGAATGGGTGCACAAAGAGAGCCTGCTAGCATCCCCAGAAAAAGACGAGGCTGTACATCTGGAGGTTTAAGAGTCAAAAATGGAACAGACAAAACTGAACACCTTTATTGAATATACACAGTCCCAGGAGGGGCCTAAAAACCAATGAGGAATTACACCCTGGCGCCCCCCCCCCCCAGTGAACCAGACATATCCAAACCTGAAACAACATGGTGTCATGTAATCACAGCCTGAGCATCCGACTGTCTGAATACATTAGATAACAGAGAAGTTACACAAGTAGAGAATCAGTGACCACACAGTAATTATATAAACCATAGTAACAGTAGTCAGATTATGGGGCAGTGTTTGCCCAGCAAGGCAGATTAGCAAAACCACTCAGACATACACAGATAATCACACATTCCTTAACCAGCAAGCCTATCAGCAGATAGCAACAGATACACATGGACCATAAGGAAGGACGATAGGATTATTCATACATAACACAGATTACACAAACACCCGGTATTCAGTCTATAGGCACAGAGTGACTTCAACACAAAGAGAGGGCAGGGAAATATGTTATAACATGAGGCCTGCACCTCCAAAGTGACGCAGGTCACAACATACCTTGAAAACTGTGCTTCAAATACAGATTAGAATGTGAAAAGCACAGCTAGTTTTAAATGTGTGCGTTATGTGACAGGCCGACACAAGTGCCGAGTATCTCACGCAGCGGCATAGTGACATCATGCCGCCATGTCTGATTTTCACGGTCGATTTCATTCTTTTCTCAGGAATTGCTCCATCGTCGTCCTCACTTACAAAACCAGTGGAAACCATGAGGAGCATGAGCAGATATTCAAAGTATTCGGATGAGGGCGTGTACTCTGTGGAGAATTACACACGGGAAAATCACGTCGCGGCACACGAGAAACACACGGATATATATTAAACATCATGAAACATGCGATAGACGATAAACATTCCGGATGGGGCATGTGAGGAACCCGAATCGAGAGCGTGTAGAGCGCAGGATAAAGCTGTTGAAGATGGCTAATAAGAGCGACTATGAGAAGCAGCAGAACGAACAGTCTAAGGGAGTGTGAAAGGGAGAAACCCTGGTGCCCTGTATTATAAGGCCAGGCCATCCACTGGCACTGGCACTGGGTCACCCGCCTACAGACAACACCATTGGCTGATCAAGTTCATCCACTGGAAGCATCTGTGGACGACCAGATCTGCCAAAGGACAGGCTACCAGGTAAAAAAAAACGTGCTGCGGGGCCAGGCAGCTGCGGGGAGAAATAATCTGTCTTTGACACTGAACAGGACTTTCAGGATCAAAGACAGTCCGTCCCCCCGTCACCACAACCAGCTCCTGCTTTAAAAGAAGAAAAGAAAACTATCTTGCCAGGTTGCAGCAGGGGACTAGCCCCGACCCTCTCTCCCTGGTGCTGTAACGCTGTGCCGGCTCCTTGGAAAAGAAAAAAAAAAAGATGCGAGTGAAAAAAAAGCCTCGACTTTTTTTTTTTTAAATAGAACCAAAATGTTAGCCAAAAAAATACTTAAAATATCAATAAAAAGGACTTTTTGCTGCAGATTAAAAAAACAAATCGTTAAATAATAAAAAACTTGGTTGAATCCTATGGAGCTTCGCAAACGGTGGTTTTCCTACACAATCTATCTTTTCATGTTTCCCTGCACACGCCGGTCATACTATACAATGTATCTTTTACAGGCTACCCTGAAGCACGGAAGTTTAAGCATACAATTCATCTTTTTCATGTAAACTTGTACCAGATCATCCTGGCATCGTCTGACAAATCAAATAAAATCGTAAAGATCGCACATCTGTTGCAATCACCTAATTTCATCTGAAATTGTGTGTCGGTGGTCGGATGCAGTGGAAGAGGATTGATTCACCTGCATGTTGTAGGATCAGTCAGACGACTTCAGACGATATCAGATGATCGCACCATCGCACAAATACAGACCCAGTGAATGGCCAGCCTAAAGCGTCAAAAGGATAAACCCTGGTGCCCTATATTATAAAGTGTCATAAGGTGAAACCCTGGTGCCCTATATTATAAAGTGGCGAAAGGAGAAACCCTGGTGTCCTATATTAGAAAGCGTCATAAGGTGAAACCCTGGTGCCCTATATTATAAAGCGCCGAAAGCAGAAACCCTGGTGCCCTATATTATAAAGTGGCGAAAGGAGAAACCCTGGTGCACTATATTATAAAGTGGCGAAAGGAGAAACCCTGGTGCCCTATATTATAAAGCGCCGAAAGCAGAAACCATGGTGCCCTATATTATAAAGTGGCGAAAGGAGAAACCCTGGTGCCCTATATTATAAAAGTGGCGAATGGAGAAACCCTGGTGCCCTATATTATAAAGTGGCGAAAGGAGAAACCCTGGTGTCCTATATTACAAAGCGTCATAAGGTGAAACCCTGGTGACCTATATTATAAAGTGGTGAAAGAAGAAACCCAAGTGTCCTATATTATAAAGCGTCATAAGGTGAAAACCCTGGTGCCCTATATTATAAAGCGCCGAAAGGAGAAACCCTGGTGCCCTATATTATAAAGTGGCGAAAGGAGAAACCCTGGTGCCCTATATTATAAAGTGGCGAATGGAGAAACCCTGGTGCCCTATATTATAAAGTGGCGAAAGGAGAAACCCTGGTGTCCTATATTACAAAGCGTCATAAGGTGAAACCCTGGTGACCTATATTATAAAGTGGTGAAAGAAGAAACCCAAGTGTCCTATATTATAAAGCGTCATAAGGTGAAACCCTGGTGCCCTATATTATAAAGCGCCGAAAGGAGAAACCCTGGTGCCCTATATTATAAAGTGGCGAAAGGAGAAACCCTGGTGTCCTATATTATAAAGCATCAAAAGGAGAAACCCTGGTGCCCTATATTATAAAGCGTCATAAGGTGAAACCCTGGTGCCCTATATTATAAAGCGCCGAAAGGAGAAACCCTGGTGCCCTATATTATAAAGTGGCGAAAGGAGAAACCCTGGTGCCCTATATTATAAAGTAGCGAAAGGAGAAACCCTGGTGTCCTATATTATAAAGCATTAAAAGGAGAAACCCTGGTGCCCTATATTATAAAGCGTCATAAGGTGAAACCCTGGTGCCCTATATTATAAAGCGCCGAAAGGAGAAACCCTGGTGCCCTATATTATAAAGCGTCATAAGGTGAAACCCTGGTGCCCTATATTATAAAGCGCCGAAATGAGAAAACCTGGTGCACTATATTATAAAGTGGCGAAAGGAGAAACCCTGGTGTCCTATATTATAAAGCGTCATAAGGGGAAACCCTGGTGCCCTATATTATAAAGCGCCGAAAAGGAGAAACCCTGGTGCCCTATATTATAAAGTGGCGGAAGGAGAAGCCCTGGTGTCCTATATTATAAAGCGTCAAAAGGAGAAACCCTGGTGCCCTATATTATAAAGCGTCAAAAGGAGAAACCCTGGTGCACTATATTATAAAGCGTCATAAGGTGAAACCCTGGTGCCCTATATTATAAAGTGGCGGAAGGAGAAGCCCTGGTGTCCTATATTATAAAGCGTCAAAAGGAGAAACCCTGGTGCCCTATATTATAAAGCGTCAAAAGGAGAAACCCTGGTGCACTATATTATAAAGCGTCATAAGGTGAAACCCTGGTGCCCTATATTATAAAGCGCCGAAAGGAGAAACCCTGGTGCCCTATATTATAAAGCGTCAAAAGGAGAAACCCTGGTGCCCTATATTATAAAGCGTCATAAGGTGAAACCCTGGTGCCCTATATTATAAAGTGCCGAAAGGAGAAACCCTGGTGCCCTATATTATAAAGCGTCATAAGGTGAAAACCTGTTGCCCTATATTATAAAGCGCAGAAAGGAGAAACCCTGGTTCCCTATATTATAAAGCGTCATAAGTTGAAACCCTGGTGCCCTATATTATAAAGCGCCGAAAGGAGAAACCCTGGTGCCCTATATTAGAAAGTGCCGAAAGGAGTGAAAGGTATTTTAATATGATAGGTAGTTTTTTAATTCTTGCATTAGTGTGAAATCCCCCCCTCCTTGTTCCAGCACGGTGTCTGTTCAATTTCGTTTCCTCTCGAGGCTAGTCAGCGGGGTGATGGAAATAGATATCCTGTGTTAACTTAGAAATGCCCACGAAATCTTTGTTACATGATGTAGAAATGTATCTGCTCTGATTGGTTGTTGTATCACATTCCTATGTTGAAAGTGAACACTGCAGGAAGTTTTTATATATAACGAACATTTCTATTGGATGTTGAAACAATAAACGAACCTGACAGACCACGGACTGATCAGATGATAATCTGCCATATCTCGGTGTGGTTGTGTCTATCGTCTCCTCTGATCAGAGTTGCGCAGCGCCTTACTTCGGTTTTGATATATAAGGAGAAACTTGAAAAAGGTTTATAGTAATTATAATGTATAAAAGAATTTAACAAGGAGAAACCCTGGTGCACTATATTATAAAGTGGCGAAAGGAGAAACCCTGGTGTCCTATATTATAAAGCATCAAAAGGAGAAACCCTGGTGCCCTATATTATAAAGCGTCATAAGGTGAAAACCTGGTGCCCTATATTATAAAGTGGCGAAAGGAGAAACCCTGGTGTCCAATATATAAAGCATCAAAAGGAGAAACCCTGGTGCCCTATATTATAAGCATCAAAAGGAGAAAACCCTGGTGCCCTATATTATAAAGCGTCAAAAGGAGAAACCCTGGTGCCTATAATATAAAACACCATAAGGTGAAACCCTGGTGCCCTATATTATAAAGCGCCGAAAGGAGAAACCCTGGGTGCTCTATATTATAAAGTGGCGGAAGGAGAAACCCTGGTGTCCTATATTATAAGCATCATAAGGTGAAACCCTGGTGCCCTATATTACAGTATAAAGCGTCAAAAGGTGAAGCCCTGGTGCCCTATATATAAAGTGTCATAAGGTGAAACTTGGTGCTCTATATTACAGTATAAAGTGTCAAAAGGAGAAACCCTGGTGCCCTATATTATTAAGAATTATACCCCTATTCTCTTCTTACAACTTCTCCCATGTAAGTTACCTTCTTAAACCAACTAAACACCTTCACCCCCTCTTCCCCCCTCCTTTCCCCATAAATGAAAAACACAACAAAGTATTGGCACTTTGAAAAAGTCACGTCTTTTATTACTTAAGGCCAAATTCTTTGCCTCTAAGGCAGAATTATTATTATCGATCCTCGTATGCCAAATACGCTACACCAGATAACACTGGCAGCCAGATAACACTGGCAACTGCAATGCACCACAAGCATTGCCCAGAAATAGCACCCCACGTGGCTAAGCAGGATGACCACACGTCTGCTCAGGTATTTTTATGGCAGATAGCAGGCCGAGAGAGGATCTGCAAACCAGGAAGGCACCTGAGCTTGGCCGTACGAAACCACACTCACCCCGTACCCTGCAGACCCTCCCCCCACTATTGCCTCTCCACGTGCCAGGCCGCCTATTTCACCGCTCATCCCTAACCTAAACCATTTCCGTATTAAAGCGCAATCCCCCAAATGTGGCCGAACAAAGCACCAGTTGGCTTCCTGCCACATGGTAAAATACCCAATTTAGCGCATTCCACCGAGTTGTGGCCGTAAAACCACCAAACTGGCTTCAAGCCACTTGGGATACTATCTGATCGATAATAATTGCTCTAAACCATGTTTAATCAAAGAACAATCCCCCAACCTTGGCCGTTCAAAACCTCAGGCTGGCTTCATGTAACATGGTTTATAACCTGATGCAACAGGTAGACTAACCATGCTCATTTAGACAATCCCCAGACATGGCCGTATAAACCACGAACCGGGTTCATGCAACATGGCATATTTCCATATGGGAAACCACGGGCGGTCTTGAATGAGTGGTGAAATCACCACGCCATTGCCCCTATCTGTGGCACTTCTGTTGCATGACCTTTCTGTTGTTGTAGAGAACCATCATCTATGAAAGAAAAAACAAACAGGGTGGGTTGGGGGTTGTAAAGAAAATTACTGCAATACACAAAATGTCCCAAGCATTGTCTTTTTATACCCCACTTCCCCTCCCTCCATTGTTTATCTCCCTATTGTATCCAATCACAAAGCGGCCATGCTTTCAGCTCATTAAACAAAAGCCCCCATTCCTGATCCCATAGAACAAATTGAACTCACTCCCTTTACTCTTGTGTAATACAGGGATAATTCTTAAACCTTGCTCAATCCTAATTAGTCTTTCTCTCGAACTAAGAATTCTACCCCTATTCTCTTCTTACAACTTCTCCCATGTAAGTTACCTTCTTAAACCAACTAAACACCCTTCACCCCCTCTTCCCCCCTCCTTTCCCCATAAATGAAAACACACAAAGTATTGGCATTTTGAAAAGGTCACGTCTTTTATTACTTAAGGCCAAATTCTTTTGCCTCTAAGGCAGAGTTATTATTATCGAACCTCGTATGCCAAATACGCTACACCAGATAACACTGGCAGCCAGATAACACTGGCAACTGCAATGCACCGCAAGCATTGCCCAGAAATAGCGCCCCACGTGGTTAAGCAGGATGACCACACGTCTGCTCAGGGTATTTTTATGGCAGATAGCAGGCCGAGAGGATCTGCAAACCAGGAAGGCACCTGAGCTTGGCCGTACGAAACCACACTCACCCCGTACCCTGCAGACCCTCCCCCCCACTATCGCCTCTCCACGTGCCAGGCCGCCTATTTCACCGCCACCAAAAACGAGAACCACCAATAAAAACCTGTGACCTTTCCTCTTACCCCACAAAAGGCTCCTTATCGCGCCTTCAATGAAGAGTGTGTTCCCAGCCTTATTACTCCTTCAATGAACTCCTCACTTCTTGCTCCTATTTCGGGGTGCTCCAAAACCATTGCCAGATAACATCGGCAAATGCAATGCACCACACATATTGCCCAGAAATAGCGGCCCCACGTGGCTAAGCAGGATGACCACACGTCTGCTCAGGGGTCTCTTTATATCGCAAATAGCAGGCCAAGAGAATCTGCAAACCAGGAAGGCACCTGAACTTGGTCGAACGAAACCAACACTCACCCCGTACCCTGCAGACACTCCCCCTACTATTGCATCCCCACGTGCCAGGCCACTATTTCACCACTCACAAAACCTATCTCTTCTCTAGCTGTCCCCTAAATGTAGTACCATAATATCAGGCTTACCCCACTTTCTCCTGGATGTCTTTGCTATTCCCAATAACTGCCCCACCCCCTATCTTGCTTCCCTATCCATCAAATCCCTACTTCAATTATGCTGCACCCCATGGTCGCTCCTCTCTTGGTGCCAGCAGCATGACTCTCCATCCAGTGCACATAGGAGTGTCCCAGGATCCACACTCTCATTGCGTGTCCTGCAAATAACCAAAATGTAAACTATTAACTGTAATGCACACACACACACAGTGAACCCGAACTGAAAAGAAACCAAAAGAAAAAAAGGAAACAAATTATTATTATTATTAAAACAAAACAATTGTTCCCCATAAGTTTTCCCTTCATTTCTTTAATGACCTCACATATCTCCTATATACTTCCCATTTCCATCTCCCCATCTTTTTAATTCAGTCCTTTGGGTAACCCAATTCTGCCTCAGTACTAGCAGCTCCTATCCTGAAAGAATGGGGGCAAATGCAACTCCCCTTTCAACCAAGCCCCTCCGTGGCCTGCTGCAGAACCATTTTGAATTGATACCCGGACAAGTTAGTACCACCCTTGTGCCCCCAGAACATGCGACCGTTTGAAGGAGCCGCCTCCAAGTATTCCCTCATACATACCACTGGGCATACTTCCCCACCATGGGCACCTAGAGCAATTGTTTCCTCAATCCTTAGGGCAGCTGAAAAACTAAAACAAATGCTGCCCTACAAAGATTGTTATCAGCTCCATCTTATCTCCTACTTGTACTCTGCTGTCAAGATCTTCCTCACCGCGAATTGTTTAGCCCAGTCCTCCTCTTCCTTTAACCGAGCAAAGTATGAAATACCACTTAATAGTTCCAAGCTGTCCATTCTTTATTGATTTACCGCCGAACTTCAGTAGGTATTTTGAAAACAACATTCTGCCCTACCTTCTCTGTCCCTTTACAACTCGATCCAACCCTTTCACTGTTTGCTCTACGGTGCCCATGTCCTCTGCAACAACAATCTCCTCACCAAATCATTAATGCCCTCTAACTGCTCCCCATCTGGCAAAGAAACGGAGGGCAGTCTTCACCCTGGAAATTTTTTTTTAATTTTTTTTATTATTTATTTATTTATTTTTATTATTTTTTTTTATTATTATTATTTTTTTTCCTCTTTCCTCCTCCCCCTCCCGGTGCCAAATGTCGGGACACATCCCACCTGAAACTGGACAATGTATCCGCCACCACCTTCCTTACCCCCGGTATGTGATTTGCCGTGAAATTAATATTGCTTTTCAAACATATCAACACCAAATACCTGACATAGGCTACAACCTGCGGTAATGATGCAGACATGTTATTCAGCACTTACACCACACCTTGAATATCAGACCCCAAGAAAGGGGGGAGGGATGGTTTTTCTTTTGTTTTTATTTTATGTTATTTTATTTTTTATTTATTTATTTTATTTATTTATTTTTTTAATTTTTTTTTTAATTCTATCCCCCACAGTTGTATTGCCCCGACGATTGGAAAATAAAAAATTCCAGAAACACCAAGCTTTGCACCCATCCATTGAATCCACTCCTGGGCCATTTGCCTGCTCGCCATTTGAATTTACACTAGACCATTTTGATCTTAATGACTGGCCAGTCCCCCCCAAACCACCTACAATTCTCCCCGATCAACTAAACTTATATTGTTACCCCCCCCCCGATCCTACCTCATTCTCCAGTCCCTTTGGAACCCGTTACCATGAAATCGTCCAAATAATGTACTATACGTCTCCTCCCCGCTCTCTTCTCCACTAACCAATGCAAAAAAGTAGGAAGCCTTTAAAATGGGAGCATGGGATATTGCACACCCCAATGGGTAAACAGATATCTATGTAAAATTACCCATCAAATTTACACCCCATTAAAAGAAAACCCCCTGGACACAGCGGTACGGCCTGAAGGCTGACTCTATATCAAGCTTAGCTAACTCTGTCCCCTCGCCAGCTACCCTTACCAAATTCACCACCTGATTGAATGAATGGTAGCTAACAGAAACATCTTCCCTACTTATTGCCTCTGCAAAGAAACGGCCGTCCCAATGTTTATTTGTATGTATTTTCCTTACATTCCCTTGCTCTGTGTATCATGTAGAGTATTGTATTCCCTCTGTATAGCAAAACCTCTGTATTACGATCCAGTCTTTGTATAGTGTACACCCCCCTGTAAGTAATGAATTCCTTTTGTTTTCACATGCTTCCATCAGCCCCTCCCCTCCCACCAGCAACTAAGGTCACCAGCTCACTGTTACCTGATCCATTGTTCCCATCTGAGAGTGACTCTATTGTTTGTGCACCTTCCCCCTCTGTATGTGTGTGTCCCCTTGCGAAATGTAAATAATGCAGTGTCCATTTTGAGTTGAGAAAGAGCAAGGATGTTCTGTACATTAGTGGCTGCATTGTCCTCCATTTTATGAGTCCTCAGCCCTGGAATTCTTTATCAATAGTACCCAGCTGCACATGTGAAAGTCTTTAACCTCCGTCCACAATGAAACTGATTCTTGATTAGTATATTAATCTATAGACCCGAAGTTAAATCAACCGAACTAACCTAATGACACAGCATTTTCTAACATACAAAATTACTGTTTAGTTGATAAGCCTCTTCAGAAATTATAACAGACACATTTAGATGTGTATTTGGTTAGTAATTGTTATATATTCATAAATCTGGCAGAAACAATCTGGATTAATTTGGTTGCACAAATGTAAGCTTAAACAGATTGTACAGTTACTGCTGCAGCACTTCCTCATTGGCAGCAGAACATGTGACTTTTTGAGGTTTAAGATGGCTGCCAGCCATGCGGTCACTGACTACCTATGTTTATAAGATCATACAGACTATACAAATAATAAGGTTTGATCAAGTATTACAAAGTGAAGCAAATATCAACGAGCATATTCTAGCTAAAAATGCAAATCACTAGAACGGATAAATTAGCGCGTATTAAACCCAATAGATTGCACACACACATATATAGTATATTATCAACATAGCTTCAAATTCACCGAATTAATACACTTAATACTTATCCACCCCTAGGCTTTATTATGATGATGGTACAAGTGGGAAATATGAGGGAGTTACTGCTCATGTTTCCTCTATTTCTGAAATAAGTCTCTCCTCTCCCTCAATAAAGACAAAGTTACCGTTCTAAATAATTATTTACTCAACTGTAGCAAGTGCTCAAAACAAAAGATTGTACATTACTGCTGTGTCACTTTAAAAATTGCAACAATTAGAATAGTGAATTTAAATACAGTATACAAATTAATTTGTTCATCAACTTATTGCTTAGCCCTTGGGGTTACTCCAACATCATTTAAAACACACAGCTTTTTGAATAACCCTGTAAATCATAACCCACATAAAAGCCCAGCATGTGAAGCTGCTTGAGAATGCACTAAAGGTGTTACTCAGTAATGCACGTATGGTGCTTTTCTCATTCGGCAAACTATAGAGTTATAGTGACTAATGTCCAGTGATTCAGTCTGTTATAAATCAAGTTCCTATGTGTGATTACATTCGCTTTGTGTTGTCTCCGTGTGCTATGGCTAGGTCCTTGTGGGATCTCAGTGTGCTATGGCTAGGTTTCTGTGTGTTTCTATTGTGTGATTACGGCGTGTTATAGCAAGTTTTTATTTTATTTATGTTTTTTTTTGGTTTTTTTAATATATTTTTTTTATTATTTATTTATTTATATTTATTTTTTATTTATCTTAGTGTTATTCTACATTAGTGATTTCAGTGTGTTATAGGGAGGAATTTCGTGATTTCAGGGTGTATGATAGCTACATCATTAGCGTGACTTTGTGTGTTATACCGAGGTCCTACGTGTGATTTCACTATGTATAGTGAGTTCCTTCTGTGTGTATGGTGAGGGCACATGCGTGTATAGGGAGGCCCTGTGTTTGATTTACTGTGTTTATATGGGTTGCTTAATATGATTTTGGCTGCAGCCATGGATTATACTAAAATTGGACAGTCAGTCATGTGCTATACTGAGCACTTAAACTAATAAGGCACAGCAGTCCACAGACAGCCAAAGGCAAAATTACTGGAACCCTAATGCCCCTAATAACATACAAAACAACAAATCACTGAATTCTGGCAGAGTTATCCCAGAACACACCCATTAGAAATTACTATCACGCAGCTCTACACCAAATGAACAAGGAATACAGTATTGTAAATTGAAACAAATATAAATAAGCATCCACTAAATAAAACCTACAAATCCATACAATGGGAAACCCACACCTATCCTTCCAATAAATAATGGAACTAGGAATATATATGTAGCAGACTTATGATAATAGAGTATGCATAACAGATTGATACAGCAAGTAATACTCATCCAGTCATTGGTTTTCATACGATGATGGTGATGGCAAAGTGGAGCTAGCCGCCGCTGTGTCTCTGAAGCTCCTTGTAAAAGAAAATTAACTGCAATACACAAAATGTCCCACGCATTGTCTTTTATACCCCCCCTTCCCCCTCCCTCCCTCCCATTGTTTATCTCTCTATTGTATCCAATCAAAAAGCGGCCATGCTTCAGCTCATTAAACAAAAGCCCCCATGCCTGATCCCATAGAACAAAAGGAACTCACTCCCTTTACTCTTGTGTAATGCAGGGATAATACTTAAACCTTGCTCAATCCAATTAGTCTTTCTCTCGAACAAAGCGTCAAAAGGAGAAACCCTGGTGTCCTATATTATAAAGCGTCAAAAGGAGAAACCATGGTGCTCTATATTATAAAGCGTCATAAGGTGGAACCCTGGTGCTCTATATTATAAAGCGTCATAAGGTGGAACCCTGGTGCCCTATATTATAAAGCGTCAAAAGGAGAAACCCTGGTGCCCTATATTATAAAGCATCAAAAGGTGAAACCCTGGTGCCCTATATTATAAAGCGTCATAAGGTGAAACCCTGGTGCCTTATATTATAAAGCGCCGAAAGGAGAAACCCTGGTGTCCTATATTATAAAGCGTCATAAGGTGAAACCCTGGTGCCCTATATTATAAAGTGGCGAAAGGAGAAACAATGGTGTCCAATATTATAAAGCATCAAAAGGAGAAACCCTGGTATCCTATATTATAAAGCGTCATAAGGGGAAAGCCTGGTGCCCTATATTATAAAGCATCAAAAGGTGAAACCCTGGTGCCCTATATTATAAAGCGCCGAAAGGAGAAACCCTGATGCCCTATATTACAAAGTGGCGAAAGGAGAAACCCTGGTGTCCTATATTATAAAGCGTCGTAAGGTAAAACCCTGGTGCCTTATATTATAAAGCGCCGAAAGGAGAAACCCTGGTGTCCTATATTATAAAGCGTCATAAGCTGAAACCCTGGTGTCCTATATTATAAAGTGGCGAAAGGAGAAACCCTGGTGTCCAATATTATAAAGCATCAAAAGGAGAAACCCTGGTGCCCTATATTATAAAGCGTCAAAAGGAGAAACCCTGGTGCTCTATATTATAAAGCATCATAAGGTGAAACCCTGGTGCCCTATATTACAGTATAAAGTGTCAAAAGGAGAAACCCTGGAGCCCTATATTATAAAGCGTCAAAAGGAGAAACCCATGTGCCCTATATTATAAAGCATCGAAAGGAGAAACCCCGGGTGCTCTATATTATAAAGTGGCGGAAGGAGAAACCCTGGTGTCCTATATTATAAAGCGTCATAAGGTGAAACTCTGGTGCCCTATAGTATAAAGCGTCAAAAGGAGAAACCCTGGTGCTCTATATTATAAAGCATCATAAGGTGAAACCCTGGTGTCCTATATCTATACTATAAAAGGATAAGCTAAAAACTGTCCGTCGCCAAAAGCCGTCTGCGCATGCGCGACGGACATTTGAAAGCGGCCGTTAAAACACACAGGTAGCTGCGCGTGCGGGCCGCGTGAAAAAAAAAAAAACGGCACGAGCCGCGCGCAGCTACCCGTGTGTTTACACGGCAGATGCCCGATCCTCCAGCGGTGACCGTTCCTCCGGCTGCCGGCGGGCCTCCAGGCTCAGGCGAGCCCCCGGCTCGGTTTAGGCCTACAGGCCCAGCCGAGCCGGGGACTCGCCTAAGCCTAGAGGTCCGCCGAGCAGGCCGCCGGCAGCCGGTCACCGCTGGAGGATCGGGGCCGAAGTTCCCAAAACATACATAACCCCATAAGTCGGCCCTGAGCTCCAGCGGAGACCTCCTCCGGCTGCCGCTGGCTGCTCGGCGGGCCTCTAGGCTTAGGCGAGCCCCCGGCTCGGTTGGGCCTACAGGCCCAGCCGAGCCGGGGACTCGCCTAAGCCTAGAGGCCCGCCGAGCAGCCAGCGGCAGCCGGAGAAGGTCACCGCTGGAGGATCGGGGCCGAAGTTCCCAAAAATACACCCCAAAATCGGCCCTGAGCTCCAGCGGAGACCTCCTCCGGCTGCCGCTGGCTGCTCGGCGGGCCTCTAGGCTTAGGCGACCCCCCGGCTCGGTTTGGGCCTACAGGCCCAGCCGAGCCGGGGACTCGCCTAAGCCTAGAGGCCGCCGAGCAGCCAGCGGCAGCCGGAGAAGGTCACCGCTGGAGGATCGGGGCCGAAGTTCCCAAAACATACTCACCGACATCGGCCCTCCAGCGATGGCGGTCCCGCTTGCAGCATCCTCTCTCTCTCCGTTGTTCGCCGGAATGACGTCACGAAAGCCTTTGACCCCGGGGGTCAAAGGCTTTCGTGACGTCATCCTGGCGAACAACGGAGAGAGAGAGGATGCTGCAAGCGGGACCGCCATCGCTGGAGGAGCTAAGGGCCGATGTCGGTGAGTATGTGTGGAACCGGTGGAGGACTCGAGCCGATGTAGGTGAGTATGTGCTCTACACACACACACACACACACCCTGCTTGCTCGGCCGGTATCCAAGCTTAGGCGAGCCCCCGGCTTGGCTTGGGCCTAGAGCCCTGCCGAGCCGGGGACTCGCCTGAGCATGGAGGCCGGTCGAGTTGCATGCTCGGGCGTCCTCCAGGCTCAGGCGAGTCCCCGGCTCGGCTGGGCCTCTAGGCCCACGCCAAGCCGGGGGCTCGCCTAAGCTTGGTCGGCATCCAGGCTCAGGCGAGCCCCCGGCTTGGCGTGGGCTAGAGGCCCAACCGAGCCAGGGACTCGCCTGAGCCTGGAGGACGGCCGAGCATGCAACTCGACCGGCCTCCATGCTCAGGCGAGTCCCCGGCTCTGCTGGGCCTCTAGGCCAAGCCGGGGGCTCGCCTAAGCTTGGATACCGGCCGAGTAAGCAGGGTGGGTGTGGAGAGCACATACTCACCTACATTAGCCCTGAGCTCCAGCGGTGACTGTCCTCCGGCTGTCGCAGGCTGCTCGGCCGGCCTCCAGGCTCAGGCGAGCCCCCGGCTTGGCTTGGGCCTACAGGCCCAGCCGAGCCGGGGGCTCGCCTAAGCCTGGAGGCCGGCGGAGCAGCCTACGACAGCCACTGCTGAGGCTCCGGGCCAATGTAGGGGGATGTTGCCTACACATACTCACCTACATCGGCCCTTAGCTCCTCCAGCGATGGCGGTCCCGCTTCCAGCGTCTTCTCTCTCCGTTGGTCGCCGGTATGACGTCACGAAAGCCTTTGACCCCGGGGTCAAAGGCTTTCGTGACGTCATCCCGCGACCAACGGAGAGAGAGAGAGGATGCTGGAAGCGGGACCGCCATCGCTGGAGGGCCGATGTAGGTGAGTATATCCACGAGCGGGGGGGCCATATCCACGAGCGGGGGGGCCATATCCACGAGCTGGGGGGCATATCCACGAGCGGGGGGGCCAATATCCACGAGTTGGGGCAATATCCACGAGCTGGGGCGATATCCACGTGCTGGGGCAGTATCCACGTGCTGGGGCAATATCCACGAGCTGGGGCAATATCCACGAGCTGGGGCAATATCCACGAGCTGGGGCAGTATCCACGTGCGGGGCAGTATCCACGTGCTGGGGCAGTATCCACGAGCTGGGGCAATATCCACGTGCTAGGGCAGTATCCACGAGCTGGGGGCAGTATCCACGTGCTGGGGCAATATCCACGTGCTGGGGCAGTATCCACGTGCTGGGGCAGTATCCACGTGCTGGGCAGTATCCACGAGCTGGGGCAATATCCACGTGCTAGGGCAGTATCCACGAGCTGGGGCAGTATCCACGTGCTGGGGCAATATCCACGAGCTGGGGGCAGTATCCACGAGCTGGGGGCAGTATCCACGAGCTGGGGCAGTATCCACGAGCTGGGGCGATATCCACGAGCTGGGGCGATATCCACGTGCTGGGGCAATATCCGTGCTGGGGCAGTATCCACGAGCTGGGGCAGTATCCACGAGCTGGGGCAATATCCACGTGCTGGGGCAATATCCACGTGCTGGGGCAATATCCACGTGCTGGGGCAGTATCCACGAGCTGGGGCAGTATCCACGAGCTGGGGCAATATCCACGTGCTGGGGCAGTATCCACGTGCTGGGGCAGTATCCATCCACGTGCTGGGGCAGTATCCACGTGCTGGGGCAGTATCCACGTGCTGGGGCAGTATCCATCCACGTGCTGGGGCAATATCCACGTGCTGGGCAGTATCCACGTGCTGGGGCAATATCCACGACCTGGGGCAGTATCCACGAGCTGGGGCAGTATCCACGAGCTGGGGCAATATCCACGTGCTGGGGCAATATCCACGTGCTGGCGCAGTATCCACGTGCTGGGGCAGTATCCACGTGCTGGGGCAATATCCACGTGCTGGGGCAATATCCACGTGCTGGGGCAATATCCAGGAGCTGGGGCAGTATCCACGAGCTGGGGCAGTATCCACGAGCTGGGGCAGTATCCACGTGCTGGGGCAGTATCCATCCACGTGCTGGGGCAATATCCACGTGCTAGGGCAGTATCCACGAGCTGGGGCAGTATCCACGAGCTGGGGCAATATCCACGTGCTGCGGCAATATCCACGTGCTGGGGCAATATCCACGTGCTGGGGCAATATCCACGTGCTGGGGCAATATCCACGTTCTGGGGCAATATCCACGTGCTGGGGCAGTATCCACGAGCTGGGGCAATATCCACGTGCTGGGGCAATATCCACGAGCTGGGGCAATATCCACGTGCTGCGGCAATATCCACGTGCTGGGGCAATATCCACGTGCTGCGGCAATATCACGTGCTGGGGCAATATCCACATTCTGGGGCAATATCCACGTGCTGGGGCAGTATCCACGAGCTGGGGCAATATCCACGTGCTGGGGCAATATCCACGAGCTGGGGCAGTATCCACGAGCTGGGGCAGTATCCACGAGCTGGGGCAGTATCCATGAGCAGGGGCAGTATATCCACAATAGACTGCCCTCTGGGCAGGCTTTACAACTAGTAATCAATAATCGGCTAAAAAATATTTATATATTTATTACGTATACAAAAAAGTTTCAAATCTCATATCATAAACAACAATTTATAAACCACAATCCATCAGCATATAAAAACTAGCTTCACAATATATGTATCTCCAGTTAGTAACTGCATACATGATTAATATAATTTACCTTATCAGTTGGTAACAAATACACAAATGGTTAATAAACATTTCTGCTTAATACAACATGCATTTCCCAGCAAACAATGTTTAACCAGCCAGCTCTTATAGATATATATATATATCTCTATGCTACATGGATCAACAAAAGATGAGCTAATTTAATGATAAGTAATAAAAACTTATTTAGTGAATCCTCCCCTAATCTCGAGAATTAAACTTCTAATCTTTTGCTTTTTATTTTGTAGTTATATAATTCCTTGCTTATTAATTTTAATCACAGTAATTTCCAAATTCAATATATATATTGTATCAATCTTACAACATTTCTTTTAGGAATAAATCCTTATATCCACTTCTTCATATTTCTATCTGCAGAATAGAAAATACTTAGAATTTGGATCTAACCGAATCTGAGAAGTCTCAGTCTACGTTGCAAGAATATCTACAAATATATATATTTACATTAATTCCTTGATTTCATACCTTACCTGTCCAATTTGGATGTTGATAAGTCTTGGAATTTTCTATGTGATGCTTTGTTTTGGAATATGTAAAGATTATCGATATCAGATAATCAATGCATGTGAGTTAGAGATTTGGTGAGAGTCAGAAATTTGGTGAGAATCTTGATTGCCTCATGTCTTGGGATCTGCCTGCATCGTGGTGTGAGTCTGAGTGTTGGAATCTCGGACTGCCAGAGTGTCATGTGTACTGGACGTCTGAATGCATTGCGGTGTGAGTCCCTGAATGCTGGAATCTTCGGCTGACTTGCAAATAACATTGCCGCTTATTATAGCCAATTTGACGTCACTGGCAATATAGTTAAATATTTACAATCCTCTAGAGGGCAGTATTGCACTTCTTAATTATTCCACCATTTCTTTTTAATATCTTATCTCGGGTCAAAAGGTCAATCTGACTTAACAAAGACCTTCTCTTCTCCCAGTCACTAGACACTGTCTCTGTCTAATTTATATCCCTACTCCCTTTTGAAATTTCTTACTCAGAGTCCTATCAGCTAAATTCTTTTCTGGTTAACTCAACAGAATCTATTCTTTAGTAATTTTTATTATTTACCAATTATATACTTTCTACAATATTTATTGGAGTATATATTTCCTACTGTATATATAATAAAATATACCTTGATTATAAACATATATTTTGTAAATCTAAATCTATATTACAGAATATTAACTCTTATTCCTATACCCAAAAGACAAAATCTCTTTTGTTTTAAAAACTTAAGACAGACCAATAAATTTAATTATGACACGTCTTAACACTTAACCCTAGCCTTATCACACACAAACATTCTAGGTTCCTTCATGTCTGGCACTTCTTAAAAAAAAAATATAAAAGACTTCACCCAGGAATGAACTCTGTAAAAAAAAATCTCGTTCATTTCTAAACCTAGAGAAAATTTTAAAGAAAAGAAGCTGTCTTTAAAAACAAAATGGCTACAGGCATCCATTTTAATTTTTCCCTTGTGTAATATACCTGACATAACCCCCCTTTGGTTTCATCTATATTTATTGATCAAATAAATTTGAGGAAAACATACAATATCTCCCCCCTTTACCAATTAGGCTAGGTTTCCACATTTCGCAACACGTTTTTCTTCTTTCATCTATACTATAAAAGAATAACCTAAAAACTGTCCGTCGCCAAAACCCTACTGCGCATGCGCGACGGACATTTGAAAGCGGCCGTTAGAACACACAGGTAGCTGCGCGTGCCGGCCGCGCGTGAAAAAAAAACAAAAAAAAAAACGGCACGAGCCGCGCAGCTACCCGTGTGTTTACACGGCCAGATGCCCCGATCCTCCAGCGGTGACCGTCCTCCGGCTGCCGCTGGCTGATCGGCGGGCCTCCAGGCTCAGGCGAGCCCCCGGCTCGGTTTGGGCCTACAGGCCCAGCCGAGCCGGGGACTCGCCTAAGCCTAGAGGCCCGCCGAGCACCCAGCAGCAGCCGGAGAAGGTCACCGCTGGAGGATCGGGGCCGAAGTTCACAAAAAATACACCCGAAAATCGGCCCTGAGCTACAGCGGAGACCTCTCCTCCGGCTGCCGCTGGCTGCTCGGCGGGCCTCTAGGCTTAGGCGAGCCCCCGGCTCGGTTTGGGCCTACAGGCCCAGCCGAGCCGGGGACTCGCCTAAGCCTAGAGGCGCCGAGCACCCAGCGGCAGCCGGAGAAGGTCACCGCTGGAGGATCGGGGCCGAAGTTCACAAAAAATACACCCGAAAATCGGCCCTGAGCTAAAGCGGAGACCTCCTCCGGCTGCCGCTGGCTGCTCGGCGGGCCTCTAGGCTTAGGCGAGCCCCCGCTCGGTCGGTTTGGGCCTCCAGGCCCAGCCGAGCCGGGGACTCGCCTAAGCCTAGAGGCCCGCCGAGCACCCAGCGGCAGCCGGAGAAGGTCACCGCTGGAGGATCGGGGCCGAAGTTCACAAAAAATACACCCGAAAATCGGCCCTGAGCTACAGCGGAGACCTCCTCGGCTGCCGCTGGCTGCTCGGCGGCCTCTAGGCTTAGGCGAGCCCCCGGCTCGGTTTGGGCCTACAGGCCCAGCCGAGCCGGGGACTCGCCTAAGCCTAGAGGCCCGCCGAGCACCCAGCGGCAGCCGAAGAAGGTCACCGCTGGAGGATCGGGGCCGAAGTTCACAAAAAATACACCCCAAAATCGGCCCTGAGCTCCAGCGGTGACGACCTCCGGCTGCCGCTGGCTGCTCGGCGGGCCTCTAGGCTTAGGCGAGCCCCCGGCTCGGTTTGGGCCTACAGGCCCAGCCGAGCCGGGACTCGCCTAAGCCTAGAGGCCCGCCGAGCACCAGCGGCAGCCGGAGAAGGTCACCGCTGGAGGATCGGGGCCGAAGTTCACAAAAAATACACCCGAAAATCGGCCCTGAGCTACAGCGGAGACCTCCTCCGGCTGCCGCTGGCTGCTCGGCGGGCCTCTAGGCTTAGGCGAGCCCCCGCTCGGTTTGGGCCTCCAGGCCCAGCCGAGCCGGGGACTCGCCTAAGCCTAGAGCCCGCCGAGCACCCAGCGGCAGCCGAGAAGGTCACCGCTGGAGGATCGGGGCCGAAGTTCACAAAAAATACACCCGAAAATCGCCCTGAGCTACAGCGGAGACCTCCTCCGGCTGCCGCTGGCTGCTCGGCGGGCCTCTAGGCTTAGGCGAGCCCCCGGCTCGGTTTGGGCCTACAGGCCCAGCCGAGCCGGGGACTCGCCTAAGCCTAGAGGCCCGCCGAGCACCCAGCGGCAGCCGGAGAAGGTCACCGCTGGAGGATCGGGGCCGAAGTTCACAAAAAATACACCCGAAAATCGGCCTGAGCTACAGCGGAGACCTCCTCCGGCTGCCGCTGGCTGCTCGCGGGCCTCTAGGCTTAGGCGAGCCCCCGGCTCGGTTGGGCCTACAGGCCCAGCCGAGCCGGGGACTCGCCTAAGCCTAGAGGCCCGCCAAGCACCCAGCGGCAGCCGGAGAAGGTCACCGCTGGAGGATCGGGGCCGAAGTTCAAAAAATACACCCAAAATCGGCCCTGAGCTCCAGCGGTGACGACCTCCGGCTGCCGCTGGCTGCTCGGCGGGCCTCTAGGCTTAGGCGAGCCCCCGGCTCGGTTTGGGCCTACAGGCCCAGCCGAGCCGGGGACTCGCCTAAGCCTAGAGGCCCGCCGAGCACCCAGCGGCAGCCGGAGAAGGTCACCGCTGGAGGATCGGGGCCGAAGTTCACAAAAAATACACCCGAAAATCGGCCCTGAGCTACAGCGGAGACCTCCTCCGGCTGCCGCTGGCTGCTCGGCGGGCCTCTAGGCTTAGGCGAGCCCCCGGCTCGGTTTGGGCCTACAGGCCCAGCCGAGCCGGGGACTCGCCTAAGCCTAGAGGCCCGCCGAGCACCCAGCGGCAGCCGGAGAAGGTCACCGCTGGAGGATCGGGGCCGAAGTTCACAAAAAATACACCCGAAAATCGGCCCTGAGCTACAGCGGAGACCTCCTCCGGCTGCCGCTGGCTGCTCGGCGGGCCTCTAGGCTTAGGCGAGCCCCCGGCTCGGTTTGGCCTACAGGCCAGCCGAGCCGGGGACTCGCCTAAGCCTAGAGGCCGCCGAGCACCCAGCGGCAGCCGGAGAAGGTCACCGCTGGAGGATCGGGGCCGAAGTTCACAAAAAAATACACCCGAAAATCGGCCCTGAGCTACAGCGGAGACCTCCTCCGGCTGCCGCTGGCTGCTCGGCGGGCCTCTAGGCTTAGGCGAGCCCCCGGCTCGGTTGGGCCTACAGGCCCAGCCGAGCCGGGGACTCGCCTAAGCCTAGAGGCCCGCCGAGCACCCAGCGGCAGCCGGAGAAGGTCACCGCTGGAGGATCGGGGCCGAAGTTAACAAAAAATACACCCCAAAATCGGACCTGAGCTCCAGCGGTGACGACCTCCGGCTGCCGCTGGCTGCTCGGCGGGCCTCTAGGCTTAGGCGAGCCCCGGCTCGGTTTGGGCCTACAGGCCCAGCCGAGCGGGGACTCGCCTAAGCCTAGAGGCCCGCCGAGCACCCAGCGGCAGCCGGAGAAGGTCACCGCTGGAGGATCGGGGCCGAAGTTCACAAAAAATACACCCGAAAATCGGCCCTGAGCTACAGCGGAGACCTCCTCCGGCTGCCGCTGGCTGCTCGGCGGGCCTCTAGGCTTAGGCGAGCCCCCGGCTCGGTTGGGCCTACAGGCCCAGCCGAGCCGGGGACTCGCCTAAGCCTAGAGGCCCGCCGAGCACCCAGCGGCAGCCGGAGAAGGTCACCGCTGGAGGATCGGGGCCGAAGTTCACAAAAAATACACCCGAAAATCGGCCCTGAGCTACAGCGGAGACCTCCTCCGGCTGCCGCTGGCTGCTCGGCGGGCCTCTAGGCTTAGGCGAGCCCCCGGCTCGGTTTGGGCCTACAGGCCCAGCCGAGCCGGGGACTCGCCTAAGCCTAGAGGCCCGCCGAGCACCCAGCGGCAGCCGGAGAAGGTCACCGCTGGAGGATCGGGGCCGAAGTTCACAAAAAATACACCCAAAATCGGCCCTGAGCTCCAGCGGTGACGACCTCCGGCTGCCGCTGGCTGCTCGGCGGGCCTCTAGGCTTAGGCGAGCCCCCCGGCTCGGTTTGGGCCTACAGGCCCAGCCGAGCCGGGGACTCGCCTAAGCCTAGAGGCCCGCAGAGCAGCCAGCGGCAGCCGGAGAAGGTCACCGCTGGAGGATCGGGGCCGAAGTTCACAAAAAAAATACACCCGAAAATCGGCCCTGAGCTCCAGCGGAGACCTCCTCCGGCTGCCGCTGGCTGCTCGGCGGGCCTCTAGGCTTAGGCGAGCCCCCGGCTCGGTTTGGGCCTACAGGCCCAGCCGAGCCGGGGACTCGCCTAAGCCTAGAGGCCCGCCGAGCACCCAGCGGCAGCCGGAGAAGGTCACCGCTGGAGGATCGGGGCCGAAGTTCACAAAAAATACACCCGAAAATCGGCCCTGAGCTACAGCGGAGACCTCCTCCGGCTGCCGCTGGCTGCTCGGCGGGCCTCTAGGCTTAGGCGAGCCCCCGGCTCGGTTTGGGCCTACAGGCCCAGCCGAGCCGGGGACTCGCCTAAGCCTAGAGGCCGAGCCGCCGAGCACCCAGCGGCAGCCGGAGAAAGGTCACCGCTGGAGGATCGGGGCCGAAGTTCACAAAAAAATACACCCGAAAATCGGCCCCTGAGCTACAGCGGAGACCTCCTCCGGCTGCCGCTGGCTGCTCGGCGGGCCTCTAGGCTTAGGCGAGCCCCCGGCTCGGTTTGGGCCTACAGGCCCAGCCGAGCCGGGACTCGCCTAAGCCTAGAGGCCCGCCGAGCACCCAGCGGCAGCCGGAGAGAAGGTCACCGCTGGAGGATCGGGGCCGAAGTTCACAAAAATACACCCCAAAATCGGCCCTGAGCTCCAGCGGTGACGACCCCGGCTGCCGCTGCCCGCTGCTGCTCGGCGGGCCTCTAGGCTTAGGCGAGCCCCCGGCTCGGTTTGGGCCTACAGGCCCAGCCGAGCCGGGGACTCGCCTAAGCCTAGAGGCCCGCAGAGCAGCCAGCGGCAGCCGGAGAAGGTCACCGCTGGAGGATCGGGGCCGAAGTTCACAAAAAAAATACACCCGAAAATCGGCCCTGAGCTCCAGCGGAGACCTCCTCGGCTGCCGCTGGCTGCTCGGCGGGCCTCCAGGCTCAGGCGACCCCCGGCTCGGTTTGGGCCTACAGGCCCAGCCGAGCCGGGGACTCGCCTAAGCCTAGAGGCGCCGCGAGCACCCAGCGGCAGCCGGAGAAGGTCACCGCTGGAGGATCGGGGCCGAAGTTCACAAAAAAATACACCCCTAAATCGGCCCCGAGCTCCAGCGGAGACCTCCTCCGGCTGCTCGGCGGGCCTGTAGGCCTAGGCAACCCCCCGGCTCGGTTTGGGCCTGTAGGCCCAAACCGAGCCGGGGGCTCGCCTGAGCTTGGAGGCCCGCCTAGCAGCCTGCGACAGCCCCAGCTGGAGTTCCGGGCCAATGTAGGGTGGATGTTGCCAAAACATACTCACCCACATCGGTCCCTAACTCCTCCAGCGATGGCGGTCTCAGCTCGCAGCGTCCACTCTCTTTCCGTTGCTCGCCGGCATGATGTCACGAAAGCCTTTGACCCCGGGTCAACATGCCAGGGTCAAAGGCTTTCGTGACATCATGCCGGCGACCAACTGAGAGAGAGAGAGACGCTGCGACGCTGCGAGCTGAGACGCCATCGCTGGAGGAGTTAGGGACCGATGTGGGTGAGTATGTTTTGGCAACATCCACCCCTACATTGGCCCGGAACCCCAGCTGGGGCTGCCGCAGGCTGCTAGGCGGGCCTCCAAGCTCAGGCGAGCCCCCCGGCGGTTTGGGCCTACAGGCCCAAACCGAGCCGGGGGGTTGCCTAGGCCTACAGGCCCGCCGAGCAGCCGGAGGAGGTCTCCGCTGGAGCTCGGGCCGATTAGGGGTGTGTTTTTGTGAACTTCGGCCCCGATCCTCCAGCGGTGACCTTCTCCGCTGCCGCTGGCTGCTCGGCGGGCCTCTAGGCTTAGGCGAGCCCCCGGCTCGGTTTGGGCCTACAGGCCCAGCCGAGCCGGGGACTCGCCTAAGCCTAGAGGCCCGCCGAGCTGCCAGCGGCAGCCGGAGGAGGTCACCGCTGGGGATCAGGGCCGAGGTTCCCAAAACATACTCACCGACATCGGCCCTCCCCGCTGGCGGTCCCGCTTGCAGCATCCTCTCTCTCTCCGTTGTTCGGCGGAATGACGTCACGAAAGCCTTTGACCCCGGGGGGTCAAAGGCTTTCGTGACGTCATTCCGGCGACCAACGGAGAGAGAGAGAGAGAGAGAGAGGAGGACGCTGGAAGCGGGACGCGGGACCGCCATCGCTGGAGGCCCGATGTAGTATATCGATGAGCAGGTGAGCCATATCCACGAGCTGGGGGGGCATATCCACGAGCTGGGGGCCATACCACACGCGGGGGGGCCATATCCACGAGCTGGGGGCCAGTAACCGGAGCGGGGGGGCAGTATCCACGAGCTGGAGCTGGGGCTATATCCACGAGCTGCTGGGGCAATATCCACGAGCTGGGGGGCAGCCACGTGGGGGCAATACCACGCAGCTGCGGTATCGGCGAGCGTGGGGCGGCAGTATCCACGAGCTGGGGCTGGGACGCAATATCCACGAGCTGGCGGTGGGCGGAGTATCCACGCGGGGGCATATCCACGAGCTGGGGGCAGTATCCACGAGCTGCTGGGGGCAATATCCACGAGCTGGGGCGATATCCACGTGCTGGGGGGCAGTATCCACGAGCTGGGGGCAATATCCACGAGCTGGGGGGCGATATCCACGAGCTGGGGCAAAATCCGTACGTGGCTGGGGGCAATATCCACGAGCTGGGGCGATATCCACGTGCTGGGGCATATCCACGAGCTGGGGCAATATCCACGAGCTGGGGGGCAGTATCCACGAGCTGGTGGGGCAGTATCCACGAGCTGGGGCAATATCCACGAGCTGGGTGGCGATATCCACGTGCTGGGGCAGTATCCACGAGCTGGGGGCAGTATCCACGAGCTGGGGCGATATCCACGAGTGCTGGGGCAATATCCACGTGCTGGGGCAGTATCCACGTGCTGGGGCAGTATCCACGAGCTGGGCATGGCATCCATGCTGGGGCAATATCCACGACGTGCTGGGGCAATATCCACGTGCTGGGGCAATATCCACGAGCTGGGGCAATATCCACGTGCTGGGGGCAATATCCACGAGCTGGGGCAATATCCACGTGCTGGGGCAGTATCCATGAGCTGGGCATACCATCCACGTGCTGGGGCAATATCCACGTGCTGGGCAGTATCCACGTGCTGGGGCAATATCCACGACCTGGGCAGTATCCACGAGCTGGGGCAATATCCATGTGCTGGGGCAGTATCCACGTGCTGGGGCAATATCCACGTGCTGGGGCAGTATCCACGTGCTGGGCAGTATCCACGTGCTGGGGCAGTATCCAGGAGAGCTGGGGCAGTATCCACGTGCTGGGGCATATATCCATGTGCTGGGGCAATATCCACGTGCTGGGGGCAGTATCCATGTGCTGGGGCAGTATCCACGTGCTGGGGCAATATCCACGTGCTGGGGCAGTATCCAGGAGCTGGGGCAGTATCCACGAGCTGGGGCAGTATCCACGTGCTGGGGCATATATCCATGAGCTGGGGCAGTATCCACGAGCAGGGGCAATATCCACGTGCTGGGGCAGTATCCACGAGCTGGGGCAGTATCCATCCACGTGCTGGGGCAATATCCACGTGCTGGGCAGTATCCACGTGCTGGGGCAATATCCACGACCTGGGGCAGTATCCACGAGCTTGGGGCAATATCCATGTGCTGGGGCAGTATCCACGTGCTGGGGCAATATCCACGTGCTGGCAGTATCCACGTGCTGGGGCAGTATCCACGTGCTGGGGCAATATCCACGTGCTGGGGGCAGTATCCACGTGCTGGGGCAATATCCAGGAGCTGGGGCAGTATCCATGTGCTGGGGCAATATCCATGTGCTGGGGCAGTATCCACGTGCTGGGGCAGTATCCACGTGCTGGGGCAATATCCACGTGCTGGGGCAGTATCCACGTGCTGGGGCAGTATCCAGGAGCTGGGGCAGTATCCACGTGCTGGGGCATATATCCATGTGCTGGGGCAATATCCACGTGCTGGGGCAGTATCCATGTGCTGGGGCAGTATCCACGTGCTGGGGCAATATCCACGTGCTGGGGCAGTATCCAGGAGCTGGGGCAGTATCCACGAGCTGGGGCAGTATCCACGTGCTGAGGCATATATCCATGAGCTGGGGCAGTATCCACGAGCAGGGGCAATATCCACGTGCTGGGGCAGTATCCACGAGCTGGGGCAGTATCCATCCACTGCTGCTGGGCAATATCCACGTGCTGGGGCAGTATCCAGGAGCTGGGGCAGTATCCACGTGCTGGGGCATATATCCATGTGCTGGGGCAATATCCACGTGCTGGGGCAGTATCCACGTGCTGGGGCAGTATCCACGTGCTGGGGCAATATCCACGTGCTGGGGCAGTATCCACGAGCTGGGGCAGTATCCACGTGCTGGGGCATATATCCATGAGCTGGGGCAGTATCCACGAGCAGGGGCAATATCCACGTGCTGGGGCAGTATCCACGAGCTGGGGCAGTATCCGTGAGCAGGGGCAGTATCCACGAGCTGGGGCAGTATCCGTGAGCAGGGGCAGTATATCCACAATAGACTGCCCTCTGGGCAGGCTTTCCACCTAGTCCATTTAATAATTGAAGATGCAGTGTTTTTAAACTTCAATGTACGTACTTTCTTTGTTAGTACAATCATCCAGACAGTTAGAAACATAATTACTATACAAATCACAATCTCTGTAATCTTTGGCCCGTTATAAGCAGATAGCAATCGATGATCAATCTGTGAATACATTGGAGCATAAATTGTTAGATTATTTTTTTATTAGAAGTTCAATAGTATGGTCATGCTAGTTCTTTAGCAAAGATTTCAAATCTGGATTCATAGGGATCTCTTGCCCTTGGAATACGACAACAATTTGTATCTCTTCATACCAGACTTCATTTATAAAAAAATAACTTCTCTATAACAACTCTTGATTCTTTAGGAACTTTTACGAGAATCACTGGTGTAGGTATAAACACTCTCTGTTTTGTACCAGATCCTTCCGGTAAAAACCTTTGCTTATCTCTCTGTATCAAACAGCGGTTGCAATAAAATATGCAGCAAATCTTTTCCTTTGGTGGTTCTTGTACATAGCAATCAACGGTATCCTGGCTTTATCCAGCATGTCTTTCAGGCTTGCATGAGCTTGATTCGCATGGGACTTGAGCAATGGATCCGCTTGGAATTGTGCGGAAAACCATAGAATTTCCAGATAGTCACAGTCTCCTTGGTGGTCCGATTCATTTTTGCGGATTAGCGTCGCAGTTCGGATTAACCATTTATCTCAATTTCTGTTGAAAGAAAGAGTATAAATAACCATTTCATAGACTAGCGATTTCACTCACATTCCCTATAGATACCTTGATCTCTGATTAAATTTAATAACCGTACAGATCTAGTCTATCTACTAGCTTGAGTTAAACATCTGAATGCTGGGAAGAAGAATCACATGTTAATTAAAACATCACTTCACATGATACCAGTTAAGTGTCTTCTTTTGTTCCATCTTCACATTCTGAGGTGATCTAGGATGACAATCATGCAATTGAGCATGGCAGTTTTATTTCTTCTAGAAATACATAACATAACTTTTTCCAATAACATTAGGACTGTCTCCTTCATTATCTAGATCTGTTATCCACTCATCTTGAGGATTTGGGTATCTGATCACTTTAAGGTCAGCTATTTTATTCAGCATCTTCTTGCTAATGTAGCTATATTCCTGGCGCGAATCTAGCTTAGCCATGTTTTCTCCAGCTAAACTATTTACACGTATAGGGAAAAATACCTCTTCATTTATCTTCTCTATTTCAGTTAAGAACTGAGAATGGTCACTATGCCCATTTGGTTCTGTTTCCCTTTTGTGGAGGTGAATAATTAGCACGTCATTTTCCAGACATATATCTCGAATTCTCTCGGGGGGAACACATATGGTGTTATCCTCCTGCTCTCCTGGAGTCAGGGGTTTTGGCCTTAAGAAAGAGATATCAGGTGTCTGGCTATTTCTGAAGTGGACTTCAATAGAATCCGGCCTTTCCTCAATCACGTGGCAGTTACGCTGAGCGTGATGGGATTGAGATCTATCGTAGCTGATTGGAACATTTACTTTGGACCAAATAACCTCAATGATAAAATCAATGACTGGATTTAACCTTTTGAGAATGTCCATTCCAATAATTAGGCGATTTTGGGGCAGATCCACAACAAGCGTTGGATGCCGAATTACTTTATTCCCCAATTTAAAATCCAATTTAGCCGTGCCCAGAACCTTCAGAGATGTGCCACTCACACTCACTAGATTAGCATTAGATTTATCTAATCTAGGCTTCCTGGAGGATAGTTCTTGGACCTGTTCAAAATAATGAGCTGATATTAACGTAACTTGGCTTCCAGTGTCTAGCAAGGACGGAATATGTGGTAAATTATCTTGTAATTCTACATTCACATAATATCGGTCTTCAATGCTATGCAATTTACAGAGAAATTTAGAGTGAGATATGAAATTAGGTTTTGTACAGATTTTACCAACTGATTTTGCTCTCTCAAACGTGCTTTTGGCAGCTGTGCTTTCCATTTCGGATCCAGTCTTCTCAGCTTGCTCGCACTTAGTCTGGGGAGATAAAATACATTTTCCTTCTCTTTGAAGGGAAGGGTTTAAATCATCAACCATACAAACATTTGTATTAATCATTTCATCATCACTTTCTGGTAAATTGTCATGGATACTGGTTACTTCATCAGAAACATCATCTAGTCACTGGTTGGGTGGGGCTGCAGGTGTTGCATCGCTTATAACCTGACCAGGGTTATTTCCAGTCATTAACTGAGTGATCTGATCCAGTTTTTCTGTCAGCACACGGAAATTTTCCTGCATTTGACCAATACGCTGGCGTACATTATATCTCCGCTTTCTATTCGTCCTTGGGGACGAAGCTTGCGCATTATCAGATGCATCAGATTTAGTCTTACCTCTGGTTGCTTCCTGTCTAGGTACATTTTCCCTTGATTTAACCCACTGACTTCTAGGTACCCATTGCTTCCTAGATTGAAATTTACTTCCTGAATTTTCTCTGGCAAACCCTCTTTCCTGATCTGGCTTGGATTTTTCCCTTTGAGGTATGGAGTCACGCAATATTTCTGCATAACTCTTTTTGTGGGACTCAAATTTAATATCACCCTTTTTAACGTGAGTTTCCGCTATTTCCTCAGGTGAGTTTTTCACTCTTTTCCCCTGAGTTTCTTCACTATGTTCAAGTACAGTAAATAGGGTCATACTTTCTTTTAGTACCCAATCCAAACCATTTCTCGGGTCATAATCTCTTGCCAAAATAACTTTTATTTTATTTGGCAATGCGTCATAAAATAATTGGATAAATTCAGGGTTTTCAAAATCTGGGTTTCTTTCAGCCAAGCTGTACGCATTTTTAAGGACTGAAAGAAATTCACGGGGGCTTTGATTAGGTCTGCATTTTAGAGTTAAAATTGCTCTTTTCGCAGCTAGACTGGTACGGTGAGGCCCAAATTCAGATTTGACCTCGGAGACTATTTTACTCCAGTTCCGTATAACAGATTCTTTCAAAGACTGAAAAAAATACCTATGTTTGCTTTCAAAGACCCATGGGATCAACTCAATTTTCTGAGCATCTGAATTAATTCCTAATATTTCCAAAATTTCTTCAAACATATTTAAATGATTTATTATTTTTGGCGATCCTTTAAAATCAAAAATACCTACTGAGTTTTTTAAGACATTAATGATTTTTGTTAAATCCTGAACTTTATAAGATTTCTTAATAGGCTGTGGCTGGCTAGAGTGATGTGATTTGAAATACTCCTGTGTAAGAGGCTTCGCTCTTTTTTCATCATGAGATTTACTTTCACTTTCACACTTCAGATAAACAGAGCTGTCAGGCGTAATCAGTGAGTTATAGCTCAAAGCTTTCAAAGGGAACTTCTCTAACGAAGGATTTTTAACCCTTCGAACATCAGTTTCAACCTGACGTAGCTCATCAGCGAATTTCTCATGTTCGCGTTTCATTCTCGCCAATTGTTTGTTTAGCTCCTTATTTAATTTAGATAATTGAGCAATCTCATCTTGCAATTGATCTTTTTCTCTTGCACACACTTTCAACTCCATTATCATTCGTTCTGACTCATCTTTTAATTTATTTACGGTATCATGCAAGTCACAATTTTTATTTTCTAATCTGTCTCTGGTTTCTTTGTCATCATTCAATCTCTTGTTCATTTCTGCGATCAAGTATATGCATTCAGGCACAATTTTTAAAACAAAAATCTCTTTGTCTTTTTTATTTGTGGCTGCACTTATCTTTCGCAAACACTCAAGAAAATTTGATTGATCTGACCAGATTGAATCAACATAATTAGATATATTTGCTTGCAATTCTTTTAACCAATCAAATAAATCGTCTGTGACGTGTAACTTGTCCTTTAGATAAGACATAACATCTATCAATACTATTTGATTAGCATGTATCTCTACATCTTCCTGAATCTCAGATTCTGACTCTGACATTTTTACACTGTTTAGTAGACAACCGTAAAACCACAAGTCAAAATACAACAAGGAGTCAAAATATATATATATATTTTATCTCTGCCTAATCAGACAATACTGACAATTATATTCCAAACAAAAACTACAATCTCAGCACAGTGCCTCCAATTTATCGGATATAATCTCTGCACGTGAATACAACACGTTTGTATATATTGGATTTATCAGCCAAGCCTCCAATATGTCTATATAGGACTTACTGGACCTACCTCGGTAGTTGCCTCCAATATATCAGGGATTATTATTTCATAAGAAACTTATACGAGACACAAATATCAATCGTTTATATTTCTTAGAAATTATCCTGAATTCTTTTAATTGTCTGTGTTTTGATTTAAAAAATACAATAATCAATAATCGGCTAAAAAATATATATATATTTATTACGTATACAAAAAAGTTTCAAATCTCATATCATAAACAACAATTTATAAACCACAATCCATCAGCATATAAAAACTAGCTTCACAATATATGTAACTGCATATATGATTAATATCATTTACCTTATCAGTTAGTAACTAATACACAAATGGTTAATAAACATTTCTGCTTAATACAACATGCATTTCCCAGCAAACAATGTTTAACCAGCCAGCTCTTATAGATATATATATATATCTCTATGCTACATGGATCAACAAAAGATGAGCTCATTTAATGATAAGTAATAAAAACTTATTTAGTGAATCCTCCCCTAATCTCGAGAATTAAACTTCTAATCTTTTGCTTTTTATTTTGTAGTTATATAATTCCTTGCTTATTAATTTTAATCACAGTAATTTCCAAATTCAATATATATATTGGAATCAATCTTACAACATTTCTTTTAGGAATAAATCCTTATGTCAAGTCCCACGGCGACGCCGTGGCAAAAAGTCCAAGTCATGAGACCAACCCTGGTGGCAAGCTTATGTACAGCAGTATGCCTTAACCCAGTTTGGTATACTGCATCAGGTGGATGTAATGAGCACTGGCTGGGTTCCTTAAAAGAACCACTCCCACATCCAGCCAGTGCTCTGTCATTAATGTTGGATTCCTTGTGAAAGAAAGGTGCCTGATTTATCCCAAGAGCCAAGTGACCAGCCTTGTCATTTATTCTGATTCCCGTGTATCGAACCCCTGGCTATTCCTCTGGACTTCGCTTCTCTTACTCCTTGCCAGTACAGTCTCAAAACCCCTTCTACATTATCCATCCCAAGACTTTACATCATCTGCGTTTGTTTTTCAAGGACTTATTATTTATACAGATTCCTGCCTTTTTGTTTGTATCCAGTTATTCAATATAAGTTTCTGCTATTTTCACCAAGCCTTTTGTTGTTGCCTTTATTTACTGCATCCTGGGTTCATATTCACGTCACCGGTGTCATAAGAACCCGGTCCCTGACACCTTATATCCACGTCTTCATATTTCTATCTGCAGAATAGAAAATACTTAGAATTTGGATCTAACCGAATCTGAGAAGTCTCAGTCTACGTTGCAAGAATATCTACAAATATATATATTTACATTAATTCCTTGATTTCATACCTTACCTGTCCAATTTGGATGTTGATAAATCTTGGAATTTTCTATGTGATGCTTTGTTTTGAAATATGTAAAGATTATCGATATCAGATAATCAATGCATTTGAGTTAGAGATTTGGTGAGAGTCAGAAATTTGGTGAGAATCTTGATTGCCTCATGTCTTGGGATCTGCCTGCATCGTGGTGTGAGTCTGAGTGTTGGAATCTCGGACTGCCAGAGTGTCATGTGTACTGGACGTCTGAATGCATTGCGGTGTGAGTCTCTGAATGCTGGAATCTCCGACTGACTTGCAAATAACATTGCCGCTTATTATAGCCAATTTGATGTCACTGGCAATATATTTAAATATTTACTATCCTCTAGAGGGCAGTATTGCACTTCTTAATTAATTCCACCATTTCTTTTTAATATCTTATCTCGGGTCAAAAGGTCAATCTGACTTAACAAAGACCTTCTCTTCTCCCAGTCACTAGACACTGTCTCTGTCTAATTTATATCCCTACTCCCTTTTGAAATTACTTACTCAGAGTCCTATCAGCTAAATTCTTTTCTGGTTAACTCAACAGAATCTATTCTTTAGTAATTTTTATTATTTACCAATTATATACTTTCTACAATATTTATTGGAGTATATATTTCCTACTGTATATAATAATACCTTGATTATACATATATTTTGTAAATCTAAATCTATATTACAGAATATTAACTTATTCCTATACCCAAAAGACAAAATCTCTTTTGTTTTAAAAACTTAAGACAGACCAATAAATTTAATTATGACACGTCTTAGCACTTAACCCTAGCCTTATCACGCACAAACATTCTAGGTTCCTTCTGGTCTGGCACTTCTTAAAAAAAATATATAAAAGACTTCACCCAGGAATGAACTCTGTAAAAAAAATCTCGTTCATTTCTAAACCTAGAGAAAATTTTAAAGAAAAGAAACTGTCTTTAAAAACAAAATGGCTACAGGCATCCATTTTATTTTTTCCCTTGTGTAATATACCTGACAGTGCCCTATATTATAAAGCGTCAAAAGGAGAAACC
Organism: Leptobrachium leishanense; assembly: GCA_009667805.1. NCBI lineage: Eukaryota > Metazoa > Chordata > Amphibia > Anura > Megophryidae > Leptobrachium > Leptobrachium leishanense. The sequence continues at coordinate 156,535,022 of CM019069.1, forward strand.
CTGTTGCCCTTGTGACAGAAACCCGCTGTCTTCTGCCTGTCCTGGCTCTCCAGACACCCATCGCTGCGGTCAGCTCGGCTACTGGGAACGCGGTCCGCAACGCCTCGAGCAGCTTGACCCGCTTGCTTCTGCCTGCTGGGAGGCCTGGGCTAGCTTGCAGGGATCTGTGCCAGTGCTGGGCCGAAGTTTGCAGCAGCTTCTGGGGATCTGCAGACTTTCGCTCTCCTGACCTGTAGCCCGATGTTAGGTCATTCTTTCAGATGGCCGCTCAGTGCCTTCTGATGGTGAGTGGAGGGGAGGTAGCGTAGCTGAATGAAACACCAGACAAGCTGTATGTACAAACAGGGAAGGACTCCTTTATGGAAGGTTTCATAGGTGTATTTATACTAGACTTGTGCACCGATTTTTTTTCGGTTCGGTTCAGTTCGTTCATATTTTGTAAATTTTCGTTTCGGCTCGTTTCGGCCGTTTTTCGTTTAGTTTTCGTTTCGTTTTTCATATCGACTTTTTTTTCGTAATTTCGGAAATTTTCGTATTTTTCAGAATGTCTGTTCTCCTCATTTCAAAGTGTCTATTCGTTTTGACGTAAACTAATGGTTTTTCAGATCCGATATTTCTGTCGATACGATAATTCTGTCGATACGATAATTCTGCCATTGAGATTTCTCATGTTTTACAAGAAGGATACATTGAGATTTCTCTGGTTTCCCAGGAAGGACACATTGAGTTTTCTCTGGTTTTCCAGGAAGGATACATTGAGATTTCTCTGGTTTTGCAGGAAGGATACATTGAGATTTCTCTGGTTTTCCAGGAAGGACACATTGAGATTTCTCTGGTTTTGCAGGAAGGATACATTGAGATTTCTCATGTTTTACAAGAAGGATTCATTGAGATTTCTCATGTTTTACAAGAAGGATTCATTGAGATTTCTCATGTTTTACAAGAAGGATACATTGAGATTTCTCTGGTTTTCCAGGAAGGATACATTGAGATTTCTCTGGTTTTCCAGGAAGGATACATTGAGATTTCTCTGGTTTTACAAGAAGGATACATTGAGATGGGAATGATACAAAATTACAGAATCAGCGATATAACCAAAAAATATGTTGTCCGAAATTACTGAAATGGAACCGAAATTACGAATGGAGCGAAAATGATTTTCGATTTTACACATTTATAGTCCATTCGAAAATTCCGAACAAATTTTTGTTTCGTTTCGTAAATTTTTTCGGATCTGCCGTTTTCGGATCTGAAAAGTTTCGTAAAATCGACCGAATCCGAATGCACGAATCGTGAAATTTCGTGAAAATTCCGAAATTCCGAAACCCGAAACGCACATCCCTAATTTATACAAAAAACTACAATGCACATTCAAACTTCCCACCCACCCCAGCAGTAGGGATGAGCTGTTCGGTTCGATCTGTTCGGATATCGCATCAAACATCGGCCGTTCGGCTGTTTGCGAACTCCGAACATTTCCGCGTGTTCGCCGCATGTTCGCCCACAATGCACCACAATGGACCACAATGCCCTTTTCCACTGGCCTGAAGCTTGTAATTGGCTACAGCCTTGCACCTGACCACAGGTCAGGTGCAAGACTATGCCAATCACGGCTCAGAGTCCTGATTGGACTAATTTTGCCCAATCATGTGCTCACAGAGCTAAGTCCCGTAGCACACTATATAAGGCTTCACGCAGCCCCCAGCACGTTGTTTTTGAGAGGAGATTGCTCTGTTAGTGTGTGTTCTCACTGCCAGCAGCTATTGTGGGGGTCTCACTTATACAAAATATCAGGGAATTGTTGTAATCTCTGTCTTGTCACTGCCACCCATCAGGGGGTCTCACAGACTTGTATCAGATATCTGGGAACTGTAATCTGTGTCTTGTCACTGTTGCCAGCTATCAGGGGGTCCTATCAGGGGGTCTCACTGATTTATAGGAGGTTTCTGGGAATTGTAATCTGCGTCTTCTCACTGCCAGCTATCAGGGGTTCTCACTGATTTATAGGAGGTTTCTGGGAATTGTAATCTGTGTCTTGTCACTGCCACCCATCAGGGGGGTCTCACTGATTTATAGGAGGTTCCTGGGAATTGTAATTTGTGTTTTGTCACTGCCACCCATCAGGGGGTCTCACTGACTTATAGGAGATTCCTGGGAATTGTAATCTGTGTCTTCTCACTGCCACCCATCAGGGGGTCTCACTGATTTATAGGAGGTTTCTGGGAATTGTAATTTGTGTCTTGTCACTGCCACCCATCAAGGGGTCTCACTGATTTATAGGAGGTTCCTGGGAATTGTAATTTGTGTTTTGTCACTGCCACCCATCAGGGGGTCTCACTGATTTATAGGAGATTCCTGGGAATTGTAATCTGTGTCTTCTCATTGCCAGCTATCAGGGGGTCCCACATACTTCTAGCAGATATCTGGGAATTGTAATTTGTGTCTTGTCACTGTTGCCAGCTATCAGGGGGTCCTATCAGGGGGTCTCACTGAGTTATAGGTGGTTTCTGGGAATTTTAATCTGTGTCTTGTCACTGGCTGCCAGCTATCAGGGTGTCTCACTGGGTTATACCAGAGTACTGGAAATCTTTAATCTAGATAACACAGTTGAATCAGAGTTCTACATATCTCCAATTTTTTATAACAGAGTTGAACAGAGTGACATGCTGCTTGAGCATGCGCAGCAACTCCAGTGCTCTGATTCAAACTCTGAGGTTGAGGAAGGGAGTATAATCAACCTAGAGGAAGGGGGTGCCAGTGACACACTGACACACTCATGTTGCCCCAGCAGCTGCAGCATACTGCCACGTTGGCTCCAGTGACGAGGAGATAGGGGGTGATTACTATGATGTGGTCACTGACTCCAACTGGGTGCCTGATCGAACAGAGGAGTCAAGTGAGGAGGAGGAGGAGGCACAACAAACATGAGGCACAATGTCCTCGATGACCAACCGTAGCCAGTCCAAGGCATCAGATGTCAGAGCTGCTCAGGTGCAGAGCGCTGTTGTCTCACAGTCACGTCCAGGATCTCTGCTGTTTGGGAGTTCTTTAAGAAATGTGCAGCAGACCGCACCGTTGCTATTTGTAATCTATGTCAGATGAGGATCAAGCGTGGGAAAGAAATCCCATGCTTGTGTACCACATGCTTGAGGCGACCTATGACCACCTGCCACGCATCCCGTTGGCACAACACTTTGCATAGATCCTCCTCTGTTACATCCTTGGCCCTCACAGCACTTCCTGGGGGGTCAGGGTGCCCATTGGCATCGCTGGCTGGCCGGTTGCCAGTAGTAAGAGCTGGCAAAACGGTATTTGAGGGGGCGGGGCATGGCAATATTGCAAGGAGCCATCAGCCTCTAAAAGAGGGTGAGTGGAGCTGCTCTTTGGACTGTCGTGGAGTAATTTGGAGTGGAGTCTAGTTCCTGCATCGCCTGCTTTCTTGCTAATCTCATTCTGTCTGATCTGTTGCTGACCTGTTTTTGTTCAAGGAACCTGATTACATTTTTGACCCAGCTATCCCTAGTGACCACTCTCTTGCCCCATGTGTACTTTTGCCTGAGTTTTTCTTGTTCATGTTTATGTTTTGCCTTATGGGTCATGTCTGTTGTTTGTTTAACTGGTTGTGAGTACTAATCACAAGGCATCCAGTTCTGTGTGCTTCTAGTGTCAAGTTTCAAGTCATGTCCTGTTTTGTATATATTGTCTGTCAAGTATCTGGGTGTTCCCAGTTTCATGTTTGAAGTCATGTCCTGCTTCTTGCATAATATATTGACTGTCTAGTTGTCTTTCTAGAATCTGTGTATACCTAGCCACTACACAGAATCCAGTCATTGACTGAAGGTCTGCCCTACAGACTACTGAACACAGTGAGTTCCCACTCTGTATAATTGAATATATACAGAATCCAGTCCTTGACTGAAGGTCTGCCCTACAGGCTGCATAACTCAAGTAGTTCCCACTCTGCATGGTTGAAAATAAATAATAAAGTCTTGCCTCTGTTTTTGTGTGCTTCAAGTATCACGACTATCTTGTCCATGCTATTCTTGTATCACGTTTATGTTTATGTTCAGGTATCACGTCTGTAGATCTGTTTACATAGAGTGTATTTGTGTTTGCACTAAGCAGTATTTTGATCCAGAAACCAATTGAGCTTAGTTGCTATTTCAGGTCTGTCCAGTTACTCCCTGGCTTGGGAGATCATATTACAGCCTTTCTTGTTCTGTGTCTAGAAATCTGTCCAAAAGAATCCTAAAGACGCTGTTCGAGGTGAGTACCTTAGCGCACCGTTACATCCTCCTCCTCCTCATCTGTCTCTACCCCCACTATATGTCCTGCCATGTCATTGCCTACAACCTCCACTGACAGGGATGATGCTACAGTAATGGGTGTACCAGGTCCTTCCTCAGAATGTGACAGCATCCCATGAGCTGAAGATTTACGCAGACAGATTACGTTGCCCCAGCTGCTGCAGCGTAAGAAAAAATATAGTCCCAACCATCCCCAAGCATAGCGTCTAAATGCCAGCTTAGCAAAAATAATCGCATTACAGCTGCTGCCTTTCCAGCTGGTGGACTCTGCTTCCTTCCGTGAATTTGCTGAATGTGCTGTACCACAGTGGCAGGTTCCAAAATGACGTTTCTTTTCATGGAAGGCCATTCCAGCACTATACCAGCATGTGGAACACAATGTTATGGAGTCATTGGGAAAGGCAGTCAGCAGCAAGGTGCACATGACTTTAGACACGTGGTCCAGCAAGCATGGACAGGGCAGTTACAGTTCCTTCACGGCACCAAGGGTAAATCTGAATGCAGCTGGGAGGGATCCAAGGCGGTGCTCTGTGCTGGAGCTTGTTTATCCACCACACCTCCAGAAAGCTGCTTGTATGAGGTCTGTCTGCTCCACCACCACCTATTCCTCCTCCTCCTTCTTCTCTGTTGTTATGTTCCCTCCAGACATGCCCACTGGTTATGAGAGTTTTTCTCAACCCTTTTTGAGTATAGGGTTAATCTGTTTGGCTCCCTGCCCCTGGAGTCTCGGTGCCTGAACAGACCTGTGATCACATGATCTGTACTGCCCTATTTATATGGCCTTTAGTGCTACAGCTCCTTGATCCATTATAAGGTTCTCTCTGCTGTGTTCCTGATTTATGTATGTTATATTTGATTATTCTGGTTCTAGACTTCTAGCTCTGTGTTTTGACGATTCTTCTGATCAACCCTTGGTACCGCGTATTTTGATATCCTGGTTTTTGACTTCTGGCATAGTACTCTGACTATTCTCTTGCTAAATCCCATTTTGTGTGTTGTATGTGTGGTCTTCAGGTTCTGATTTGTTTGTACCACACTACAGTCTCTGCTGTTTACGTTTCTTGTTCTGGTGTTAGACCTAATCGCAAGGCATCCAGTGGTTTTGTGATGGTTGCAGCATAATCTGTTTCTAGTGAAGTCCTCCCCTGCAGGTTGTAGACTATATTCCGGTCTAGTCTAGTGTTCTGTGTCTTTGTATCTAGTACAGCTACTTATTGTTTATAGAGATCACATCAAGGATCTCTTTCTAGTAAGCACCATTGTTCAAATCATGTCTGTTTAACCCCTGATTGTTCATTGTTTGTCATTTCATGTTTCCCACCCTGTACTCTGTATAGACAGAAGGCCATCCAAAGGACCTTACCCCAGAGCAGGGATTTCCTCGTGTGTGTATACAGTCTTGTCTGGTTATTTCTGTATCCCGTGTTCAGGGTTCTGCATTATGCAGAGAAACACATACCGGCCTAAAAGGCTTAACTATAAACACAGCAACATGGTCCCCCCTTTGGCTCCTGAGGGGGGCCACCGTGACATTTGTCTCTGGCGAAGTGGCAGTTACACTGACGCGTGACAGGGGCTATACAATGAGTCAAGCAAAAAGATGCCATACTGTGCTTGAGCTGGTTTGTTTAGGGGACAGGAGCCACACCGAGCCAGAAATTCTGTCAGCTCTGCAGGGGCAGGTGCAGAGATGGTTAACACCACGCCAGCTTCAGCTGGGAATGGTCATCTGTGATAATGGCAGCAACCTTCTCTCCACCCTACGCTAGGGTAAGTTGACACATGTACCATGCCTAGCACACGTCCTAAATCTGGTGGTACAGCGTTTCCTAACCAGGTACCCAGGGCTGGCAGAGCTTCTCAGCAAGGCCAGAAAAGTCTGCAGCCACTTCAGACGGTCATTCCCAGCAAGTGTTTGCCTGGCAGAAATTCAAAGAGAATTCCACCTTCCCACAAACCGTCTGATCTGTGACATGCCCACTAGGTGGAACTTGACATTAGCAATGCTGCAGCGTCTGCACAAGCAGCAGAGGGCCATCAATGAGTACCTGTGTGAGTATGGCACAAGGACAGGTTCAGGTCAACTAGGTTCCCCCCCCTGCGGTGGCTGATGATCAAGGATGCATGCACTGTACTGTCACCATTTGAGGAGGCAACGAGGATGGTGAGCAGGGACAGTGCATGCATCAGTGACACAATTCCTTTAGTGTTCCTGTTGGAGCGCACTCTGCGGGGAATTATAGATGTGGCATTAGAGGCAGAGCAGCGGGAGGAAGAGGAAGTCTTCCCTAGCTCTCAAGGCCCCAGTCATTACGCAGACAGCATTCCTGCGGGTCCTCAGATCAGACAGGAGGAGGATGAGGAGGAGGAATATTTAAGTAGTGGGGGCATTGAAGGTGGGGATTCCCCAAGGGAGGGTTTTGGTGCACAGAAACCCAAGGACTAGTACGTGACTGGGAGGAGGAAGTGCACCATGGGGTCATCCTCATTGACCAGGAAGACTCGGAAGCTAATGCCACCTCAAACCTACGCTGCATGGGCTCCCTTATCCTGCAAAGTCTGCTAAAAGACCCCAGGATTCGTGCTATCAAGGAGAGGGATCATTACTGGTTGGCAAGCCTTCTTGATCCACGATACAAGGGTAAAGTTGCAGAGCTCATCCTGCCTGCACAGAGGGAGCACAGGATGAAACAACTTGAGGACGCTCTAAAGCAACACTTGTGTAACACCTTTCCAGGCATTAGTAGGTTACCAAGTGATGACACAGGTGCTTCTGAGGCTGCAGATGATCAGAGGAAGAGCGGTGAAGGCCGGGGCCGCTTGACTGTTGCCTTTTTAAATTTTTTTAGTTCACAATGCTCAGGGACGTCAAATGTAGGCACCCATTGCCAGCGTCTTCACTAGGGATGAGCCGAACACCCCCGAGTTCGGTTCGCACTCGAACTTTTCAAATGTTCGGACTCGAACTCGAACTCAATGCAGTTCAATGGGACTCAAAATTCGATTTTTAGAGTGCCCTCCAAGAGGGCATATATGCTAGATATTTGCCATAAAAGGTGTATGGGGGTCCGGGTAGTGCCCTGGGGGACAGGAAACAAGGACAAAAAGTAAAAAAAAATATGTTTTTAAAGGGACAGTGAGTTTTCCATGAAATAAGGGTTAAAAATAAAATGGAAAGAGTCCTTCAAATATCGTGCCTAGGAGGTCCCCATAACCTGCCCGTGAAGTGACTGTCAGTGCAGCCAAATATTGTGCCTTTCATGGCAGCAAGTGCCTTCACACTGTAACCCTTTTGTGGTATTGTGGAAGAGTTCAGTGGTGAAGGTTTTGTGAATGCAGAAGACATCCCCGATCTATTCCGTTACGTCAGCATCAGGGGATTGATAGCTGCTGATCCAGCACTGATTCATTTTTATAAATGTCAGCCGGTCTACAGAGTCGGTGGACAGACGCACTCTTTTGTCTGTGACAAAACCTCCAGGGGCACTGAACGTCCTTTCAGAAAGCACGCTGGATGAAGGGCAACCTAGTAGCTGCATAGCATATTGGCTAAGTTCTGGCCAGTGTTCCAATCTCAACACCCAGTAAGCCAGTGGATCATCTGCTGGAAAGGTATCCAGGTCTGCCCTTGCCCCTAGGTAGTCCTGCACCATACAGTGTAGACGCTGGCAATGGGTGCCTACATTTGACGTCCCTGGGTGATGTGGACTAAAAAAAATTAAAAATGCATCAGTCAAGCGGCCCCGGCCTTCACCACTATTCCTCTGATCATCCGCAGCCTCAGAAGCACCCGTGTCATCACTTGGTAACCTACCAGTGCCTGGAAAGGTGTTACACAAGTGTCGCTTTAGAGCGTCTTCAAGTTTTTTCATCCTGTGCTCCCTCTGTGCGGGCAGGATGAGCTCTGCAACTTTTCCCTTGTATCGTGGATCAAGAAGAGTTGCCAACCAGTAATGATCCCTTTCCTTGATAGCACGAATCCTGGGGTCCTTTAGCAGGCTTTGCATTATAAGGGAGCCCATGCAGCATAGGTTGGAGGTGGCATTAGCTTCCGAGCCTTCCTGGTCAATGAGGATGACCGTATTGTGCACTTCCTCCTCCCAGCCACGCACTAGCCCTTGTGTTTCTGGGCACACAAAACCCTCCCTGGAGGAATCCCCACCTTCAATGCCCCCACTACTTAAATATTCCTCCTCCTCCTGTCTGATCTGAGGAGGACCCTCAGAGCTAGGGAAGGCCTCCTCTTCCTCCCGCTGCTCTGCCTTCTAGAGCCACATCTATAATTCCTCGCAGAGTGTGCTCCAGCAGGAACACTAAAGGAATTGTGTCACTGATGCATGCACTGTCCCTGCTCACCATCCTCGTTGCCTCCTCAAATGGTGACAGTACAGTGCATGCATCCTTGATCATCAGCCACCGCGGGGGGAAAAAAACCAAGTTGACTTGAACCTGTCCTTGTGCCATACTCAGACAGGTACTCGTTGATGGCCCTTTGCTGCTTGTGCAGACGCTGCCACATTGCTAATGTCGAGTTCCACCTGGTGGGCATGTCACAGATCAGACGGTTTAAGGGAATGTGGAATTCTCTTTGAATTTCTGCCAGGTGAACGCTTGCTGGGAATGACCATCTGAAGTGGCTGCAGACTTTTCTGACCTGGCTGAGAAGCTCTGCCAGCCCTGGGTACTTGGTTAGGAAACACTGTACCACTAGATTTAGCACGTGTGCTAGGCATGGTACATGCGTCAATTTACCCTTGCGTAGGTCGAAGAGAAGGTTGCTGCCATTAGCAGCCAGCTGGCATGGTGTTAACCATCTCTGCACCTGCCCCTGCAGAGCTGACAGAATTTCTGGCCCGGTGTGGCTCCCGTCCCCTAAACAAACCAGCTCAAGCACAGTATGGCTGGAGTATCCAGGTAAAGGAATGTTGCTTATTGCGAACGGGCTCCAGAACGTGCCCCTAAATTTTCTGCACCTCGGTCATGACAGACGATATGCTGAAACTGTTACCTTTTTCCTTCAAAGAAGCACGGAGCACAAGCTGTAAATAGGAGCACGTTGTGGCCAGCAGAGGGAGCCCTCCCCTTCTCTCATAGAGATGTACTCACGGGACACTTCTGTACTTTTTTACTGTGTGTGTGTAATGGAATGTGATTTTCCATAAAACCACCAGGACCTGCCAGAGACTTTATGGAAAATCCCTTGCAGTGAAGGGGTTAAACAAACAAAAAAAATAAAGATTTGTTTTTGTTGAGAAGTTTGACTCGTATCTTTAAATCCCTAAGGGGTTAACTGATCTTGGAATTACTGTGTCATTACTTGTATGCTCACTACTCATGTGTGCCACGTATCCCCATTGTGTTCTCCCTACCCATGTCTGCTGTGTGTTCCCTAGTGATTCATTTACGAATCGCTCCGAAAACACGAATGGCGGTAACACCGAAAAAACTGAAATGAAGATGAACTGAAACAAAATATATAACCCAGTCAGTGGTTAATGGGCAACACACAGGGCACAGTATAACCCAATCAGGGGTTAATGGGCAACACACAGGGCACAGTATAACCCAATCAGGGGTTAATGGGCAACACACAGGGGACAGTATAACCCAATCAGGGGTTAATGGGCAACACACAGGGCACAGTATAACCCAATCAGGGGTTAATGGGCAACACACAGGGCACAGTATAACCCAATCAGGGGTTAATGGGCAACACACAGGGCACAGTATAACCCAATCAGGGGTTAATGTGCAACACACAGGGAACAGTAAAATGTAAAAATAAAATAACCTATGGGAGTATCCTTTTTCTTGCAGCTGAAACCTGTTCAGCGCCATGGAGAGCAGCTGCTTGGGATCCGGTGCCCCGAGTAGCTGCTCTACATGTGCTGAATAGGTTTCCGGTGCAAGGAAAGCGTCCCTGTATCTTTTTATTTATTTATTTAAAAAAATTTTTTTAATTTTAATCATTATAAAATAATAACAAAATAGGTAATAAAAACTAAATACTATCGATCCGAAAAACTAAATACAGATTGTCCGAATTAACGAATCAGTCCAAAATACGAATCACAGTAGCATAACGAACGAACCAAGACAAACAAAAAAAAACCTGGAACAAAAAGATCCAAAACGTAATGAAAAATTTGGCTGTGCACATGTCTAGCGCAAGATATGTAGAAATGTTCATAATAATACTATTAGATCGATAAGCCACCGACAAAATGCCAAACGCATGTGACGATCCGCCGCAAAACCGCTGAACACATCAGAAAAAAGCCGACAATCCAAAGTACAGAGCGCTGACCAGCCACCGGAAAAAGCCGACAAGCCAACGAACCGGTAAAAAAAACCCTCCCTGCTTTTTGAATAGCCGAATGGCTCCGAAATTGCACCGTATGGGGAAATTCTCCGTTCGGTGCAATTTCTGGAGCCAATTGGGCTCTCTTTGAGTGACCCCTATAGTGTAAAATATTTTCTAAACATACAAAGCAAATCACATGTAAGATATCCGCAACATCAAATAAACACGATAAGGACACGTGATTTGTTGGTGATACTGGCCCTTTAAAGAAATATTAACCTTTTTTGGTTTTTGTTCCCCTCCTAAACCCGCTGTCTGGTTTCACATGTTACCGTCTGGATGGGACAGAAATATATATTTTTTATTATATGTGCAGTGTTTCTTGTTTTGCGTGTGTTCCCACGTCTGATCCGGGGCATTCAGAGACACATTTATTTTTGTCAGAATCGTTTGACCCTCTGGTGGTGGGTGAGGCGGGTCATCGGGCGGCTTGTGGCTCCAGACGTCATACTGACACATTTGCTTTCAGGAGCTGCACTGTTGTGCGCTTTTTGCATATTTTGTTGTCGTCTCTGCACCCCTCGTTGCCGCCGGCTCATGTGACCCGCCTTACATCTCGCAGTTTGGCATTTTTCTGCTGATTGATACAGTTGCAAAACTCGTTCTGCAAAAAAAAAAATGATAAAAAGTAAAACAGATACTGTGATCTGTGACAAAAATATAAAAATATGCAGCAAACGCTGCGAACCTGAAATAAGTGTGATACAAAGGGGAAACTGCATGTAGTGAAAGGAAGATATAGGGAGAAACGTATGAACATGGTAAAGGGAGCGAATATGTAAAAGGGACTGACATTAAATATCAAAGAAGGCGATAAAACAGTATAACCCAATCAGGAGTTAATGGGAAACACACAGGGCACAGTATAACTCAATCAGGGGGTAATGGGCAACACACAGGGCACAGTATAACCCAGTCAGGGGTTAAAGGGTAACACACAGGACAGAGTATAACCCAGTTAGAGGTTAATGGGCAACACACAGGGCACATTATAACCCAGTTAGAGGTTAATGGGCAACACAGAGGGCACAGTATAACCCAGTCAGGGGTTAAAGGGCGACACACAGGGCACAGTATAACCCAGTTAGAGGTTAATGGGCAACACAGTGCACAGTATAATCCAATCAGGGGTTAATGGGCAACACACAGGGCACAGTATAACCCAGTTAGAGGTTAATGGGCAACACACAATGCACAGTATAACCCAGTCCGGGGTTAATGGGCAACACACAGGGCACAGTATAACCCACTCAGGGGTTAATGGGCAACACACAGTTCACAGTATAACCCAGTCCGGGGTTAATGGGCAACACCCAGGACACAGTATAACTAGGGATGAGTCGAACACTCCCCGAGTTTGGTTCGAGCCCGAACCAAACTTCCCATTTGTTCGGGACCGAACCCGAACTCCCATGCAAGTCAATGGGGTTGAAAATTCGGTTTTTTAGAGTGCCCTCCAAGAGGGCATATATGCTACATATTTGCCATAAAAGGTGTATGGGGGTCCGGGTAGTGCCCTGGGGGACAGGAAACAAGGACAAAAAGTTTTAAAAAAAATGTTTTTAAAGGGACAGTGAGTTTTCCATGAAATAAGGGTTAAAAATAAAAACAAAAAATTCCTTCAAATATCGTGCCTAGGAGGTCCCCATAACCTGCCCGTGAAGTGGCAGATTTCTAGGATGTATAGCAACACTTAAAAACAAAAAAATGACGTTTCATATGACGGTAAATGCTTTTCCTTTAATCTATCCATAAACAACTGCTTGGGCGGCAGTCTGTATGAAAAAACATTTTAGGACGCGCAGAAAAAGTTTAGGTTTTTTTTGGCAAAACTATTGTGAAACCTATGCAGGCTTTGGATGAAAGTAATAATAGGTGCTTCAAAATTGGTCCTTTAGCATCCCCTACAGTGCCGTCACACCGTAACCCCTCTGAGGATACGAATCTGATACAGGTGTCAATGGCAGTGCACCCAGATATTGTGCCTTTAGTGCCAGGCATGCAAGTACTATCATACAGTAACCCCTCAAAGTCCCAGACAGCAGAGTTCTTGCATGTGTTCTTTGAGATAACAGCGCTCTGCACCGGAGCAGCTCTGACATGTGATGCCTTGGACTGGCTAGTGCTACGGTTGCTCACAGAGGATGTTGTGCCTCGTGTTTGCTGTGCCTCCTCCTCCTCACTTGATTCCTCAGTTCGATCTGGCACCCAGGTGGAGTCAGTGACCTCATCATCATCAATGTCATCTTCACCCCCTATCTCCTCGTCACTGGAGCCAACTTGGCAGTATGCTGCAGCTGCTGGGGCAACATGAGTGCCAGTTATTTGTGTGTCATCACTGGCACCCCCTTCCTCTAGGTTGATTATACTCCCTTGCTCAACCTCAGAGATTGAATCAGAGCACTGTACTTGCTGCGCATCCTCAAGCAGCATGTCACTCTCATTGTCAAACAATTCAGCTGACTCCTCTGTGTGTGATAGCGAGGCTACGGCAGGAGTAGCTGTGGACATGGAGGCTGCATTAGATGCTTTGGCAGCTGAGGTGGACTGTAAAGCACTAGAAGCCTGGCTGGCAGAGGACTCGGAGGATGAGAATGGCCTGGTTAGCCAATCCACCAAGTCCTCTGTATGTTGCTGCTGCTTAAGACGCCAGCACCAGTTAGAAAGGACAAGCGTGCCCCTGCAGAGGATGCACCATGTCCACCACGACCAGAGACACAGCCTCCCAACACAGGGGCTGCTTGCCCTCTTATCTGTGGCTGGGAGCGTCTGCCTGTCCTTTTTGTTCTTTCAGACATGGTGAGTGATATATAGATTAATATATACAGAACTCTGATTCAACTCTGGTATAAAGATTTAAAGAACTCTGGTATAACTCAGTGAGACACACTGATAGCTGGCAGCCAGTGACAAGAGACAGATCACCTTAATTCCCAAGTGTTTTAAAGAAATTAGTGAGCCCCAAATTACAGCGTGGTACGGTTTGTATGACAAGACACAGATCACCTTAATTCCCAAGTGTTTTAAAGAAATTAGTGAGCCCCAAAATACAGCGTGGTACTGTTTGTATGACAAGACACAGATCACCTTAATTCACAAGTGTTTTAAAGAAATTATTGAGCCCCAAAAAGATTTGCTGGCACAGTGACAAGACCCAGAAAATCACCTCAATTCACAAATGTTTTAAATAAAGTTGTAAACCCCAACAAAACTTGCTGGCACAGTGACAAGACACACATCACCTAAATTCCCTGATATTTGGTCGAAAAGAGACCCCCCAGACCCCCCCAGTAGCGTGGCAGACCAGCAGTAACAACACACACAACTATCTCCTTTGAAATCTCCTCTGAAATGCGTGCAGAAGCGCTGCGTGGAAACCTTATATAGGGTGCTGCGGGACTTAGCTCTGTGAGCCCATGATTGGGCAAAATTTGCCCAATCAGGACTCTGAGCGGTGATTGGCATAGTGTTGAACCAGTCTTGCACCAGACCTGTGGTCAGGTGCAAGGCTGTAGCCAATTAGGAGCTTCAGGCCAGTGGGAAAATGCATTGTGGTCCATTGTGGTCGAACATGCGAACACCCGGAAATGTTCGGGGTTCGCGATCCGCTCGAACAGGCTAAGTTCAGGTCGAACCCCGAACCGTCCGAACCCGAACAGCTCATCCCTAAGTATAACCCAGTCAGGGGTTACTGGGCAACACACAGGGCACAGTATAACCCAGTCAGGGGTTAATGGGCAACACACAGGGCACAGTATAACCCAGTCAGGGGTTAATGGGCAACACACAGGGCACATTATAACCCAGTAAGGGGTTAATGGGCAACACACAGGGCACAGTATTACCCAGTCAGGGGTTAATGGGCAACACCCATGGCACAGTATAACCCAATCAGGGGTTAATTGGCAACACACAGGGCACAGTACAACCCAGTCAGGGGTTAATGGGCAACACACAGGGCACAGTATAACCCAGTCAGGAGTTATTGGGCAACACACAGGGCACAGTATAACCCAGTTAGAGGTTAATGGGCAACACACAGGGCACAGTATAATCCAATCAGGGGTTAATGGGCAACACACAGGGCACAGTATAACCCAGTTAGAGGTTAATGGACAACGCACAGTGCACAGTATAACCCAATCAGGGGTTAATGGACAACACACAGGGCACAGTACAACCCAGTCAGGGGTTAAAGGGCAACACACAGGGCACAGTATAACCCAGTTAGAGGTTAATGGGCAACACACAGGGCACAGTATAACCCAGTCAGGAGTTATTGGGCAACACACAGGGCCCCGTATTACCCAGTCAGGGGTTAAAGGGCAACACACAGGGCACAGTATAACCCAGTTAGAGGTTAATGGGCAACACACAGGGCACAGTATAACCCAGTTAGAGGAGGTTAATGGGCAGCACACGACACGCAGTATAACCCAATCAGGGTTTAATGGGCAACACACAGGGCACAGTACAACCAAGTCCGGGGTTAATGGGCAACACACAGGGCACAGTATAACCCACTCAGGGGTTAATGGGCAACACACAGGGAACAGTATAATCCAGTCAGGGGTTAATGGGCAACACACAGGGCACAGTATAATCCAGTCAGGGGTTAATGGGCAACAAACAGGGCACAGTATAACCCAGTTAGAGGTTAATGGGCAAAACACAGTGCACAGTATAACCCAATCAGGGGTTAATGGGCAACACACAGGGCACAGTATAACCCAGTCAGGGGTTAATGGGCAACACACAGGGCACAGTAAAATGTAAAATAAAATAACCTATGGGAGTATCCTTTTTCTTGCAGCTGAACCTATCAGCGCCATGGAGAGCAGCTGCTTGGGACCGGTGCCCCGAGTAGCTGCTCTACATTGTGCTGAATAGGTTTCCGGTGCAAGGAAAGCGTCCCTGTATCTTTTAATTTATTTATTTTTAAAAAAAATTGTTAATTTTAATCATTATAAAATAATAACAAAATAGGTAATAAAAACTAAATACAATCGATCCGAAAAACTAAATACAGATTGTCCGAATTAACGAATCAGTCCAAAATACGAATCACAGTAGCATAACGACGAACCAAGACAAACAAAAAAAAACCTGGAACAAAAAGATCCAAAACGTAATGAAAAATTTGGCTGTGCACATGTCTAGCGCAAGATATGTAGAAATGTTCAAAATAATACTATTAGATCGATAAGCCACCGACAAAATGCCAAACGCATGTGACGATCCGCCGCAAAACCGCGGAACACATTCAGAAAAAAAGCCGACAATCCAAAGTACAGAGCGCTGACCAGCCACCGGAAAAAGCCGACAAGCCAACGAACGGTAAAAAAACCTCCCTGCTTTTTGGATAGCCGAATGGCTCCGAAATTGCACCGTATGGGAAATTCTCCGTTCGGTGCAATTTCTGGAGCCAATTGGGCTCTCTTTGAGTGACCCCTATAGTGTAAAAATTTTCTAAACATACAAAGCAAATCACATGTAACATATCCGCAACATCAAATAAACACGATAAGGACACGTGATTTGTTGGTGATACTGGCCCTTTAAAGAAATATTAACCTTTTTTGGTTTTTGTTCCCCTCCTAAACCCGCTGTCTGGTTTCACATGTTACCGTCTGGATGGGACAGAAATATATATTTTTTATTATATGTGCAGTGTTTCTTGTTTTGGGTGTGTTCCCACGTCTGATCCGGGGCATTCAGAGACACATTTATTTTTGTCAGAATCGTTTGACCCTCTGGTGGTGGGTGAGGCGGGTCACCGGGCGGCTTGTGGCTCCAGACGTCATACTGACACATTTGCTTTCAGGAGCTGCGCTGTTGTGCGCTTTTTGCATATTTTGTTGTCGTCTCTGCACTCCTCGTTGCCGCCGGCTCATGTGACCCGCCTTACATCTCGCAGTTTGGCATTTTTCTGCTGATTGATACAGTTGCAAAACTCGCTCTGCAAAAAAAAAAAATGATAAAAAGTAAAACAGATACTGTGATCTGTGACAAAAATATAAAAATATGCAGCAAACGCTGCGAACCTGGAATAAGTGTGATACAAAGGGGAAACTGCATGTAGTGAAAGGAAGATATAGGGAGAAACGTATGAACATGGTAAAGGGAGCGAATATGTAAAAGGGACTGACATTAAATATCAAAGAAGCGATAAAACAAACTGAATATTTACAGAGAAAGAAACAATGAAGAGAACGAGGCTTTGAGGTGAAAGGAAAGAAACAGCAATGGACACAAACAAAGAAACATACAGGAAAGAAACCGGAGACGCGAGGAGAGGCAAAGCTAAGAGAAAGTGAAAGAGCAGAGAGAGACACAGGACGAGAGAGGCTGGGAGGGAGAGGGCGACAGAGACACAGGACGAGAGAGGCTGGGAGGGAGAGGGCGACAGAGACACAGGACGAGAGAGGCTGAGAGGGAGAGGGTGATGGAGACAGACACAGGACGAGAGAGGCTGGGAGGGAGAGGGTGACGGAGAGAGACACAGGACGAGAGAGGCTGGGAGGGAGAGGGCGACGGAGAGAGACACGGGACGACAGAGGCTGAGAGGGAGAGGGTGACAGAGAGAGACACAGGACGAGAGAGGCTGGGAGGGAGAGGGCGACAGAGAGACACAGGACGAGAGAGGCTGGGAGGGAGAGGGCGACGGAGAGAGATACAGGACGAGAGAGGCTGAGAGGGAGAGGACAGCTGAGAGAGATACAGGACGAGAGGCTGGGAGGGAGAGGGCGACAGAGAGAGATACAGGACGAGAGAGGCTAGGAGGGCGACAGAGAGAGATACAGGACGAGAGAGGCTGGGAGGGCGAGGGAGAGAGACACAGGACGAAAGAGGCTGGGAGGGAGAGGGCGACAGAGAGAGATACAGGACGAGAGAGGCTGAGAGGGCGACAGAGAGAGACGCAGGACGAGAGAGGCTGAGAGGGAGAGGGTGACGGAGAGAGACACAGGACGAGAGAGGCTGAGAGTACGACAGAGAGACACAGGACGAGAGAGGCTGGGAGGGAGAGGGCGACAGAGAGAGATACAGGACGAGAGAGGCTGGTAGGGCGAGGACAGCGAAGAGAGATACAGGACAATAAGTACATGGGCTGGATAGAGAAACAAGGCCAGTGGAAGAGATACCTAGAGACATAGAGTGTGCGAGGAAGGAAAGAGAAGGATATGGATCTCCACCAGCTCAGGCAATATATCCGAGACTTCACACTTGACGGTGTCCAAGGTGAAAGCGGGTATAAGCGGGTGCTCCTTCAGTTATTTGGTCTTGGAGGAAACGGAAAGTCTGCCTTCATCAACTCATGTAAATTCGCCCTGGATGGAGAGTATCAAGAGATTGCGGAGACTGGCAAGAGAGGAAACGGGCTGACCATGGAGAGAAGATCCTACAAACTCACTGACACCATCACCATTGTGGACAACAGAGGGTTCAGCACAGGGAACGATGCTGAGGCATTAGAGGTCTACGCGCAGATGGGTAAGTGACGCCGGTGCTGGGATGATATGGAGAGTCCTGTTAAAAACTATTTTAGAAAGTTCAGTAACAGGTGACACCGTCTGATACATTTATTCCGTCATGTGTTCTGTGTCCATCTGTTCAAACACGTTTAATGGTCTGTGACGTAACATACGGAACTCTAAAACGATTCCCATTTTACATGTAACAAAGGTCAAGAGAAAGCCCTAAACACGGCAAGAAAAGCAAAAGAAGAACCGGGGCAAAGATCAACCCATGAGGGGGTCTGTTCACAAAGTACCGAAATATATAAAACGCAGTTTCAGGGCTTTTCATTTCTGCACGCTCAGCGATTCCATTTCATTAAAAATTCTGTGAATTCTCTATTTATCGAATGTTCATCGTATGTTTCTGAAATATGGAGTCGCCAAAGCAGTTATCAGACATTGGCAGAAAGTGCAGAATTGGCATTGGTGGTGAATTCCATCGAACAGAAAAAAACACACGAGGGCGTCTCCGATTCTCCTAATGAGAGGCCATTTGTTGTTGTTAGTTGCGAAGTCGTGTCCGACCCATCGGTCCTTCAAAACATAATGAAAAGGTCCGCTACAAAATTATAAAAACCTTTTATTTTTTTATTAACAAATGGTCTTTAAAATAAAATAAAAAATATTCCATTGAAACCGAAGTGACTCCCCTGTTTAAACCTGTCACTGAAATCACTGAAATCAGGGCATTTTGCTGAAATTTCAGTGCAATTTGACGTTCTGTGAAGGGACGAATCATTAGTTCTCTCTCATTTTAATCTAGTTTTTAACAGTCAATGAAAAGGTCACTGGATTTTTCTCATAGTTTTAGTCATAAATTAGTTTTTATTTAGTTTTAGTCACTAAAAAAATTAGCTGATGAAGTCTACGAGGAAAATTATTATTTGCCGAAATTATCAAGGGTCCAGGTGATTGGTCCAATTGATTGTCTTTGTGATGGTCCGAGTGTTGGTCTGGGTGTTGGTCCGGGTGATGGTCCAGGTGTTGGTCTGGCTGATTATATGGGTGATTGGTCCAGGTGATTGTCTTTGTGATGGTCCGGGTGTTGGTCCGGGTGTTGGTCTGGGTGATGGTCCAGGTGTTGGTCTGGCTGATTATCTGGGTGATTGTCTGGGTGATAGTCTACTTGTTGGTCCGGGTGTTGATCTGGGTGTTGGTCCAGGTGATTGTCTTTGTGATGGTCCGGGTGTTAGTCTGGGTGAAGGTCCTGGTGTTGGTCTGGCTGATTATCTGGGTGATTGTCTTTGTGTTGGTCCAGGTGTTGATCCGGGTGTTGGTCCGGGTGTTGGTCTGGATGATGGTCCAGGTGTTGGTCTGGCTGATTATCTGGGTGATTGTCTTTGTGTTGGTCCGGGTGATTGTCTGGGTAATGGTCCAGGTGTTGGTCTGGGTGTTGGTCCTAGTGATTATCTGGGTGATTGGTCCAGGTCATTGTCTTTGTGATGGTCCGGGTGTTGGTCTGGGTGAAGGTCCTGGTGTTGGTCCGGGTGATGGTTGGGTGTTTCTATCGTCATTGCTTAGCCTGGACACTTTCCTTTTACATTCCTGCATTCATTAATTTACCGGTTTTGTAGGTAAAAATGGGAAAATGAGATCAATGAAGATTAAGTTCTTATATTGTGAATAAAACATATTTAATGAGAGCTGACACTGCCTGGATCACGGGATTTTGTGCTTTGACTGTTTTCTGTGTAATTTGAGTTTCAAATCAGTTTGGGGTCTGAATAAATTCGTATGTTTTTAGCTTTCACCTCTGCCTGTGTTTTATGATTATTAAAAATATATATTTTTAATTACAGGGAATTTCCATCCTCTTGATGAGAAGGTGGAGTGGACAAAGCAATATGAAGCCAACATAGAGAAACTGCACAAACTCGACCCAAACCCTAATTATACAGATATTACCGTGCCTGTATTTGTTACCAGGTGAGACGGAGCTTAACTCTCTATTCAATAAATCTGTTTACACAGGAGAATCAATGTGCACCGTCTGCGGCATCTTTGTAAACACGCTTCTGCGAAGTTGCACCTCTTGATGTATGTGAGCACCGGGTGCCTGAAGCCCTCCTGATCCATCGTGTAGAGGGAAACTAGGCGCGGGAGAGCTGGGTGTCAATGGGCAATGAGGCTGTGTGTGTGTGTGTGGGGTGTATGAGTGTCAGAGAGGCTGTGTGTGTGTGGGGGGTGTATGAGTGTCAGTGAGGCTGTGTGTGTGTGGGGTGTATGAGTGTCAGTGAGGCTGTGTGTGTGTGGGGTGTATGAGTGTCAGTGAGGCTGTGTGTGTGTGTGTGTGTGTGTGTGTGTGTGTGGGGTGTATGAGCATCAGTGAGGCTGTGTGTGTGTGGGGTGTATGAGTGTCAGTGAGGCTGTGTGTGTGTGGGGTGTATGAGTGTCAGTGAGGCTGTGTGTGTTGGTGTGTGTGTGTGTGTGGTGGTGTATGAGTGTCAGTGAGGCTGTGTGTGTGTGGGGTGTATGAGTGTCAGTGAGGCTGTGTGTGTGTGGGGTGTATGAGTGTCAGTGAGGCTGTGTGTGTGGGGTGTATGAGTGTCAGTGAGGCTGTGTGTGGGGTGTATGAGTGTCAGTGAGGCTGTGTGTGTGGGGTGTATGAGCGTCAATGAGGCCGTGTGTGTGTGGGGTGTTTGAGCGTCAATGAGGCTGTGTGTGTGTGTGGGGGGTGTATGAGTGTCAGTGAGGCTGTGTGTGTGTGGGGTGTATAAGCGTCAATGAGGCTGTGTGTGTGTGTGTGTGTGTGGTGGGGTGTATGAGCGTCAGCGAGGCTGTGTGTGTGTGGGGTGTATAAGCGTCAATGAGGCTGTGTGTGTGTGTGGGGGGTGTATGAGCGTCAGTGAGGCTGTGTGTGTGTGTGTGGGGTGTATGAGCGTCAGTGAGGCTGTGTGTGTGTGGGGTGTATGAGCATCAGTGAGGCTGTGTGTGTGTGGGGTGTATAAGCGTCAATGAGGCTGTGTGTGTGTGTGGGGGGTGTATGAGCGTCAGCGAGGCTGTGTGTGTGTGTGGGGTGTATAAGCGTCAATGAGGCTGTGTGTGTGTGTGGGGGGTGTATGAGCGTCAGTGAGGCTGTGTGTGTGTGTGTGGGGTGTATGAGCGTCAGTGAGGCTGTGTGTGTGTGTGTGGGGTGTATGAGCATCAGTGAGGCTGTGTGTGTGTGGGGTGTATGAGCGTCAGTGAGGCTGTGTGTGTGTGTGGGGTGTATGAGCGTCAATGAGGCTGTGTGTGTGTGGGGTGTATGAGTGTCAATGAGGCTGTGTGTGTGTGTGGGGGGTGTATGAGTGTCAGTGAGGCTGTGTGTGTGTGTGTGTGTGTGTGTGTGTGTGGTGTATGAGTGTCAGTGAGGCTGTTTGTGTGTGGGGTGTATGAGCATCAGTGAGGCTGTGTGTGTGTGTGGGGTGTATGAGTGTCAGTGAGGCTGTGTGTGTGTGGGGTGTATGAGTGTCAGTGAGGCTTGTGTGTGTGGGGTGTATGAGTGTCAGTGAGGCTGTGTGTGTGTGGGGTGTATGAGTGTCAGTGAGGCTTGTGTGTGTGGGGGGTGTATGAGTGTCAGTGAGGCTGTGTGTGTGTGAGGTGTATGTGTGTCAGTGAGGCTGTGTGTGTGTGAGGTGTATGTGTGTCAGTGAGGCTGTGTGTGTGTGAGGTGTATGAGTGTCAGTGAGGCTTGTGTTTGTGGGGTGTATGAGCATCAGTGAGGCTGTGTGTGTGTGGGGTGTATGAGTGTCAGTGAGGCTGTGTGTGTGTTTGGGGTGTATGAGCAACAGTGAGGCTGTGTGTGTGTTTGGGGTGTATGAGCATCAGTGAGGTTGTGTGTGTGTGTGGGGTGTATGAGTGTCAGTTAGGCTGTGTGTGTGTGTGGGGTGTATGAGTGTCAGTGAGGCTGTGTGTGTGGGGTGTTTTGAGTGTCATTGAGGCTGTGTGTGGTGGTTGTATGAGTGTCATTGAGGCTGTGTGTGTGTGGGTTGTATGAGTGTCAGAAGGCTGTGTGTGGGGGTGTATGAGCGTCATTGAGGCTTGTGTGTGGGGGTGTATGAGCGTCATTGAGGCTGTGTGTGTGTGGGGTGTATGAGTGTCATTGAGGCTGTGTGTGTGTGGGTTGTATGAGTGTCAGAGAGGCTGTGTGTGTGGGGTGTATGAGCGTCATTGAGGCTTGTGTGTGTGGTGTATGAGTGTCAGTGAGGCTGTGTGTGTGGGGTGTATGAGTGTCAGTGAGGCTGTGTGTGTGTGGGGTGTATGAGCGTCATGTGAGGCTTGTGTGTGTGGTGTATGAATGTCAGTGAGGCTGTGTGTGTGGGGTGTATGAGTGTCCCTGCTGAAATGCAGATGAGGGGCCTTAGGTTGTTGTTAGTGGAAAAGCAGTAAAAAGAAACGGCCAATGAAATAACAAGAAACCGTTGTGTTGTGTCAGTGAATGTGTAAGAGGCCATTGTGTGTTTATATATATATTATATGTGTGTGATTAATTAGTGTCTACAGGTGCCGACACAATCACGGAGTTGTGCTTACAGGTCATTGTGAGTCTAGAAATAAAAATAAATGTTTCCGTTGGATGTTTTTATCTGACGTGTTCTTTTAAAATGTTTTTATTTGTTTCTATTGAGGCGTAGGATTCAGTCATGACAGAAGAGATGGGGGGGTGCCGGTGAGGGGGATTCCAGTAGGGGGGTGCAGGTGAGAGGGGGGTGCAGGTGGGGGGGGGTGCGGTGAGGGGGGGGTGCAGGTGAGGGGGGTGCAGATGAGGGGGGTGCAGATGAGGGGGGTGCAGATGAGGGGGGTGCAGATGAGGGGGGTGCAGGTGAGGGGGTGCAGGTGAGAGGGGGTGCAGATGAGAGGGCTGCAAGTGAGGGGGTGCAGGTGAGGGGGGTGCAGGTCCATGCATTTCTGTAGAGATACACGTGTACACAACAAAGTGTGAAGCAGAAAATTGTAACAGGACATAACACACACAGAACACATCTGGGGGCTCGAAGTATCAGAACGAGCCAATGGCTGCGAGCACCTCATGGTAGTAGCATTGCAGCGAGGTTATGGTATAGAGGTGTGAGATACACTAGCATCAAAACTGCTAGAAAGACGAGTCTATGACCACATAGCCTGCTTCCTATCCTCCAACTCCTTGCTCGACCTCCCCCCCGCCCTGCCATCTGGCTTTCACGCTCAACATTCAACAGAAACCACTCTCACAAAGGTTACTAATGACCTCTTCTCTGCTAAATGCAATGGCCACTACTCCATACTGATCCTACTCGACCTCTCAGCTGCCTGTGATACAGTCGACCATCCCCTCCTCATAGAGACCCTCTTCTCTCTTGGTCTCTGTGATACCACCCTTCCCTGGCTAAAATCTTACCTCTCCAACAGATCCTTCTCAGTTTCCCTTGCTGGCAATTCCTCCTCTTCAATGCCTCTGGCAGTCGGTGTACCTCAAGGCTCAGTCCTAGGTCCTCTGCTCTTCTCCATCTATTCCTCCTCACTGGGTTCACAAAATATGGCTTCATGTATCACTTATACGCTGACGACACTCAGATCTACCTCCACTCCCGATCTCTCCCCCTCCGTTCTCTCTCAGGTCAGTGATGGTCTGTCTGGTATCTCTGCCTGGATGGCCGCTCACTACCTGAAGATTAGGGATGAGCGGTACGAGCTCGGACAGTTCGGAGTTCGGCCCGAACTTAGCCTGTTCGGGTAGATCGCGAACTCCGAAAAATTCCGGGTGTTCGTCGCATGTTTGAGTCCACAATGCATCACAATGGCCCACAATGCATTTTCCCACTGGCCTGAAGCTCGTAATTGGCTACAGCCTTGCACCTGACCACAGGTCTGGTGCAAGAAAGGTTCAACACTATGCCAATCACCGCTCAGAGTCCTGATTGGGCAAATTTTGCCCAATCATGGGCTCACAGAGCTAGGTCCCGCAGCACACTATATAACGTTTCCACGCGCCGATTCTGCACGCATTTCAGAGGAAATTTCAGAGGAGATTGTTGTGTGTTGTTACTGCCGGTCTGCCGCGCTACTGGGGGGGTCTGGGGGGTCTCATTTCTACAAAATATCAGGGAATTGATATGTGTGTCTTGTCACCGTACCAGCAAGTTTTTTTGGGGGTCACTAATTTCTTTAAAACATTTGTGAATTGAGGTGATCTTCTGTGTCTTGTCACACGGCCAGTACCACGCAGTATTTTTGGGGTCACTAATTTCTACAAAATATTTGGGAATTGTTATAATCCGTGTGTTCTCACTGGCTGCCACCCATCAAGGGGTCTCACTGATTTATAGGAGGTTTCACTGCCACCCATCAAAGGGTCTCACTGATTTATAGGAGGTTTCACTGCCATACATCAAAGGGTCTCACTGATTTATACCAGAGTTCTGTAAATCTTTAATCTTTATACCAGAGTTGAATCAGAGTTCTGTATATATTTAATCTATATATCACTCACCATGTCTGAAAGAACAAAAAGGACAGGCAGACGCTCCCAGACACAGATAAGAGGGCAAGCAGCCCCTGTGCCGGGAGGCTGTGACTCTGGTCATGGTGGACATGGTGCATCCTCTGCAAGGGCACGCATGTCCTTTATAACTGGTGCTGGCCGTCTTCTTAACCTGCAGCAACATACAGAGGATTTGGTGGATTGGCTAGCCAGACCATCCTCATCCTCTGAGTCCTCTGCCAGCCAGACTTCTAGTGCTTTACAGTCCACCTCAGCTGCCAAAGCATCTAATGCAGCCTCCATGTCCACAGCTACTCCTGCCGTAGCCTCGCTATCACACACAGAGGAGTCAGCTGAATTGTTTGTCTACAATGACAGTGACATGCTGCTTGAGGATGCGCAGCAACTACAGTTCTCTGATTCAATCTCTGAGGTTGAGCAAGGGAGTATAATCAACCTAGAGGAAGGGGGTGCCAGTGATGACACACAAATAACTGGCACTCATGTTGCCCCAGCAGCTGCAGCATACTGCCAAGTTGGCTCCAGTGACAAAGAGATAGGGGGTGAAGATGACATTGATGATGAGGTCACTGACTCCACCTGGGTGCCAGATCGAACTGAGGAATCAAGTGAGGAGGAGGAGGAGGCACAGCAAACACAAGGCACAACATCCTCTGTGACCAACCGTAGCACTAGCCAGTCCAAGGCATCAGATGTCAGAGCTGCTCCGGTGCAGAGCGCTGTTGTCTCAAAGAACACATGCAGGAACTCTGCTGTCTGGGAGTTCTTTAAGAAATGTGCAGCAGACCCCACCGTTGCTATTTGTAATCTATGTCAGAGGAGGCTGAAGCGAGGGATAAACACCGGACACTTGGGTACAACGTCCTTGAGGCGACATATGACCACCCGCCACGCATCCCGTTGACGCAAAACTTTGCGTAGGTCCTCCTCATCTGTCTCTACCCCCACTGTATGTCCTGCCATGTCATTGCCTACAACCTCCACTGACAGGGATGATGCTACAGTAATGGATGTACCAGGTCCTTCCTCACAATGTGACATCCTCCCAGCAGCTGACAATTTACGCAGTCAGATTACGTTGCCGCAGCTGCTGCAGCGAAAGAAAAAATATAGTCCCAACCATCCCCAAGCACAGCGTCTAAATGTCAGCTTAGCAAAATTCCTCCTCCTCCTCCCCCTCCACCCTCCTCCCTCCTCCTCCTCCCCCTCCACCCTCCTCCTCTTTTTTTAGTCCACGACGCCCAGGGACGTCAAATGTAGGCACCCATTGCCAGCGTCTTCACCATATGGTGCAGGACTACCTAGGGGCAAGAGCAGACCTGGATACCTTTCCAGCAGATGATCCACTGGCTTACTGGGTGTTGAGATTGGATCACTGGCCAGAACTTAGCCAATATGCTATGCAGCTACTAGGTTGCCCTTCATCCAGCGTGCTTTCTGAAAGGACGTTTAGTGCCGCTGGAGGTTTTGTCACAGAAAAAAGAGTGCGTCTGTCCACCGACTCTGTAGACCGGCTAACATTTATAAAAATGAATCAGTCCTGGATCAGCAGCTATCAACCCCCTGATGCTGACGTAACGGAATAGATCGAGGATGTCTTCTGCATTCACAAAACCTCCAGCACTGGACTCTTCCACAATACCACAAAAGGGTTACGGTATGAATGCACTTGCTGCCATGAAAGGCGCAATATTTGGCTGCACTGACTCCTGTGCCAGATTTAAATCATTTACATTTTTTGAACCGCAGGGTCCAACCCTGCACTCTTCCACAATGCCACAAAAGGGTTACTGTGTGAATGCACTTGCTGCCATGAAAGGTGCAATATTTGGCTGCACTGATGCCTGTGCCAGATTTATATCATTTTAATTTTTTGAACCGCAGGGTCCAACCCTGCACTCTTCCACAATACCACAAAAGGGTTACGGTGTGAAGGCACTAGCTGCCATGAAAGGCACAATATCTGGGTGCACTGACACCTTGACCAGAATCATATCTTTTTATTATAGGACCACATGGTCCACCCCTGCATTTATCCACAATACTACAGAGGGGTTACTGTATGATGATACTTGCTGGCCTGGCACTCTTGCACCAAAGGCAGAATATCTGGGTGCACTGATGTCTTTACCAGATGCATATCTTTTTAATATAGGACCGCAAGGTTCACCCTTGCATTCTTCCACAATAACACAGAGGGGATACTGTATGATAGTACTTGCAGGCCTGGCACCAAAAGTACAATATTTGGGTGCACTGCCACTGACGCCTGTATCAGATTCATATCCTCAGAGGGGTTACGGTGTGACGGCACTGTTGGGGATGCTAAAGGACCAATTTTGAAGCACCTATTGTTACTTTCATCCAACGCCTGCATAAGTTTCACAATAATTTAGCCAAAAAAAATCAGTAAACTTTTTCTGCGTGTCCGAAAATGTCTCCTCTTTTCATACAGACTGCCGCCCCAAGCAGTTGTTTATGGATAGATTAAAGGAAAAACATTTACCGTCATTTGAAACATAATTTTTTTGTTTTTAAGTGTTTCTATACATCCTACAAATCCTCCACTTCACGGGCAGGTTATGGGGACCTCCTAGGCACGATATTTGAAGGAATTTTTCGTTTTTATTTTTAACCCTTATTTCATGGAAAACTCACTGTCCCTTTAAAAACATATTTTTTTAAACTTTTTGTCCTTGTTTCCTGTCCCCCAGGGCACTACCCGAACCCCCATACACCTTTTATGGCAAATATGTAGCATATATGCCCTCTTGGAGGGCACTCTAAAAACCGAATTTTCAGCCCCATTGAATTGCATGGGGTTCGGGTTCAGGTTCGGACCCGAACATTTGGAAAAATTCGGGTTCGGGCCCGAACCTAACTCGGGGGGTGTTCGGCTCATCCGTACTGAAGATCAACATGTCCAAAACCGAGCTCCTTCTTAAGCATTTTACCGTTATTTCTCTTCCACCATTACCTTTCTCTTAAGCTACCTTTACTTCCCTTCAACCCCCCAAACCATCCCCCCACCCCTAAATAAAAACACATGACAAAAGTATTGGTGGTTTGAAAAGGTCACGTCTTTTATTTTTTATCAAAGGCCAAAAATTATTGCCTTTTGTGGCAGAATTATCAGCGATCCTCGCTTTCTTGGAATAGGTAACACCAGATAACACTGGTATCATAGTTCCAGCCAGATAACACTGGCAACCGCAATGAACCACCAGCATTGCCCAGAAATAGCGGCCGGCCCCACGTGGCTAAGCTAGCGCGACCACACGCTGCTTTCTTTATAGCAGATAGCAGGCCCGGGAAGATCTTCAAACCGAGAGGCACCTGTGTTTGGACGCACAAACCACCACACAGACGCCCAGATCCTCCCCCTCTATCGCCTCTCCACGTGCCAGGGTTGCATATTTCACCGCCACCAAAAATGAGGACCCTCTTTTTCCGCCACCAATAAAAGACCGTGACCTTTTCATTTACCTTACACAAGGGTCTTTATCAGCCCTTGGGATGTTGCCAATGAAAAGGTTGTTCCCCGCCTCCGACAAATGGACGCCGTCATTCCTAAACAATTCCTCCTGCATTGTCACTATGTTCTGATGCTCCAAAACCTTTCCTCCCATCTCCAACATAATCTTTTCACTGCCTGGTTTAGCTTCTTTCTCCCGATGTATCCTACGCCCTGCTCCCTGCAGTTCCTCCACACTAATATAGCAATTACGTTAGACCACACTATCTGAACATCCGGCCATTCCTTCCTGAACCACCTAAGTGTTTCCCAGACCCTATTCTGCAAATCTATCGTCGTCATAGCCCCTATCATTATTTCTGGCTTCCCCCACCTTCTAGATTCCTGTGCTACCCCTAAAAAAACTGTGCCCACCCCATACCCTCCTTCCTATCCACATTATCCCCGCTTTAGTGAGGCTGAACCCTAGGTTCACTCCCATTGTTGTTCCCACAGCGTGAACAGCTGCCCAGTGCACATAGGAGAGTCCCGGGATCCATACTCTCTTCGCCTGCTCTGAAATACAAAACCCAAAAAACAGAATATTAACGGTCAAACACATACCAACTTTTTATCGCGACTGTAAATTGAATCAGGGTTATATACATACCCCGCTTATTCACAACCCTCTCCTTTCTAACTTAGTAAATTATGAAATACCAGCTAGCCTGCTAAGACCGGTGCCCTTTAAACAAACTCCCTTCCCCATCGCTGTTTAATCCTAACTGCTCGCGATCTGCCAGAGAAATGAAGGTTTATTGTTATTTTTTTTTATTTTATTTTTTTCCCCCCAAAAACAGAATATCCCCTATCATTATATCTGGCTTCTCCCACTGTGACAGAACGGCCGCCACAGGATTTATTTAGTTTAATATCATTCTTATTTTGTTATATTTCGTTTACCCTTTATTTATAGGAACTAATTTCCTTTGTTAGATTTAATGAAAAACTGTTGCTAGACTTCTAATTAATCATGTTTTTTCCCTGCACCGATCCTGCTAGTTTATGCTCAGTTAAATGTATTGTAGTTTTAAATAGACTTATATTTCTTTAGTTAAATGTGGTTTTTAAAAACACTACCCGCCACTAGAGTCAAATGCTTTCCTTCATATAGAATGTACAATAGGCTTGTGTAACTTGTGGATTATGCAAAGGTGCTTTCTCTTTGTTTATCTGTTATCTGTTTACCCGTTCTAAAGGGCTGGGAGTCACATTGTCTTAGCCACCCACTATCTGGATTCCCTTTACAATGGATTATGTAAATCACTGTATGTGGTCACTGTGAGGTCAAGACTTCATCTGCATACAACCAGTGGACCCAAGTGAAGACTGAGAGGACCTGAGAGAAGACTCAATGGTTTTGGAACCAACCAATCAGAACTGTTGGGGTGGGCGGGAAGTCTGAATGTGCATGGCTGTATTTTGTATATAAGCACTGTCTGTCCCCATTCTAAATACATTCTGATTTACCTTCAAACCTGTACTGAGTCACGACTAGTATTTGGGGAGGGCATAATCACTGAAGAAGCCAGCTTTACTGAATCCTTCGCTTCCAGATCATCCAAGGACCGCTGCCAATCTCTCTCCCACCATGCTAGCTCGCTACCCGGCTAAGTTCTCCAGCAAGACACGGTGCCGCAGACGGAGCTACCCCTGCAGGGTAGCTGATCTGTTACATTGGTGGCAAGCGGTGGGAGCTCCGAGACAAGACAAGCAGGGGGAAATATAGCCGCTGGCTTGACCCCGGTCTCGGGCACCACAACCGCCGAGCGCCTGGAGCAGCACATCACCTGGGGAGATTCTGAGACCAGCCCAGCAGGGGGAAATACAGCCGCTGGCTTGACCCCGGTCTCAGACACCCGGGGATTCGAGAGATTGCTACACCGTCCTACAGCCGTTCACCCCGTATTGCTCAGCGCTACGACGGCTGGAAGCGCACGGTCCTCAAGGAACTTCTCAAGGAACTTCTCCAGGGATAAAGCGGTCAGCGGTAAGCCAAAGGCTGCCCTCACCAAGGACCTGATGGAGGATGAACAGGCAAGTCTGGCCCTCCACGAGGACTCAGAATCCACAGAATGGCGCCGGGAGGTACAATGGAAGCTGGCCCTGTTCGGAGCCAACCCCCCGGCGGAGGTGATCGCTATAATTTTGGCAGGGGTCAATCAGCTCAGAGTGACCGAGTTGCGGTACCAGCTCGGGGAATCTACAGCATCCCAGGAGATACTCCCTGCAGTCGTGGAAGAGGAGTTCTGGGACCAAGGAATGGAAGCGCCTGACCAGCACAGTGATCCAGGTTTCGGCCAGGAGGTGTTGTGGCATAATGACTTGGCACGGCAGAAGCTCTGGAGGGACGTCCTACAGCTTGAACAGGACTACCTGGGAAAGATTCTTCCTACCTTGGGTGAGAAATACTGGAGACTGTGGGACCTGCGGGTGCCATTCCGAGGAGTGCAACCCCAGGTAGAAAGACTGTCCCAACTGGAGAACCTGATCCAGACGGAGCTATGGCTGGAGGACGGGTACCGGGCACTGGAATGGTATGCTGCCAACCTGTGTCCAAAGTTGGAGAGGAAAGATCCTATGGAGGGCTATGACTATGGCGGCCCGGGATTAATATTTGACGCTCTCCAGGACGACCCCTCCTTTGGCAGTACAGCTAAACTGAGATGGGAAGAGATACGGGACTTTCGGGAATGTGAGCACCTTGATGACCTCGGGCTGAGCAGTGATCTGGACTGGCTAGCCACCCAAGAGTGGGAGCTGGAGCAGGGATACAGGATATTGTTTGAGGACGCTCCCCCACTCGCTCTCACCCCGATGGACATGGCAGAAGAGCTGCCAACAGAACCCGGTGGTGCCAACCTACTTTAAGGATCTTCTGCTGGTTCGGAGCACCAGGGTGAGGAGGCAGTCGGCCCCTCTCCCCAGCTGCAGAATGCATCCCGGGCCTCAACTGCTACAGAGGAGGTGACTATCCTGCAGCCGCAGCGCAGCATGTCGTCTGGGGAAAAGACAGAGGACTCAGCAAGTACCGTTCCTGCAGAACCTGCAGCGGAAGAGAGTGACGAAGTGCTTCGGACACCTACCAAGGTCAGTGTAAGTGCACCGGTGGATGGGACTGCGGTCTCCACCAACGAGAGCCTTCAGGACAGCGGTCCACTGTGGAAAGAGGAGAACTGGAAGACAATGGGTGAGATTGAGGCCCACCCAGGCAGATGGCCAGAGGGCTCACCAGGAGACTCAGAGTCCCAATGGAGTGCTCCTGCTCAGGGATGGGTGGAGGAGCTAGCGACAATGTCATGGCCCGCCAAGGAAGAGGCTGCGGTCCTTTCCACGGAGCCCAGGAGATGTGGGGCAGTTTGCCCAGATTCACTGCTTGCATCAGCAGGCACTTCAGCGCGTGAAGAGGACAATTTATGTACGGGGGAGCGGTTCCCCAACCCAGCAGCAGAGCTGGCATCGGGACAGAGCTCGGCTACCCTCTGCCCCCAGCTAGAGGTTCCAGAAACCGGGAAGAATATCGGGTGCCAGACGAGGGAGGGGGAGACTCAGGCCCCCCCGTGCCAATTGCTGGCGTACCCGGCAGGGAATCCCGAACCCCAACCAAGAAGCGCTCCTACCCAAGTATGGATAGAGGAGCGGGGGACAGCAGACATGCTACGGCCCGCTGTGAAAGAGGCTACGGTCCATTCCACGGTGCCCAAGAAGTGCAGGTCAGCTAGCCCGGGGCCCTGGCTGGTGGCGTCAGGGATCAAGGATAGCCATTCATACATGGGGGAGCGGCCCCCCACTTCAGCGGAAAAACTGTCTCCGCGGCAGAGGAACGCTAACCTCTACCCCTGCCCTGCCACCGCAGAACTTGAGGAGAAAGAGGAGAACTACCTTCTCACCGAGGAGCCCCAGGGACTGACAATCCGCTCCTCTCCTGAACTACAGACCAAGCTCCTGGCCTCCACTGCTACGCAGGAGGCAGAGAGCCTACAACTCCAGCACAGCATGCCATTCTGGGCCGGAGAAAGCATCAGACTGGGCAAGTACAGTTCGTCAGGAGCTATCAGCAGAATGCAGTGCCTGTGATGGTGCACCGCATTACGAGTTCCAGGGTGGGGAGTCAGTCGGTCTCCTTCCACCACAGCAGCGGCTACCCCAGGTAGAGAGTACTGGCGGTACCTCTCCCCAGCGACAGGTAATAACCCTGGAAGGCGAGATGGCAGGTCTCACTCCAACGTTTTGAGCCCCAGCGTGAGGGTGGAGGTGTCCCCTGTGCCAAGCAACGGCGTGCTGCTGCTCCCATTCCCCAGGATGTGGGAGACTCCCATTGGGGAATTGTTGATGGTGCTGGGATTTGCAACGGGGTGACCCCGAGATGCTGGGCAGACGGCCCAGATCCACAACCACTTTTTCTGGAGACACCGGTCACCCCATCTCCTACCCAGTGTATGACCGAGGCACCAGGAAAGGGTGCGATCGGCCCATTTTTCCTGCGGCTGACTGTGGCACCGGGAGAAGGTACAGGCGGTATCCCTCCCCAGCGGGTCATTGCCCCAGGAAATGGTGCCAGCAAGGCTGCCCACCAGCGAGGGGCTAGGAGACCAGGAGGAGAAAAAGCCCTCAATGTCCCACCCGGGCCAGTTGTTTCCCCACGGCAGGGTACCAGCCCTGGGTGTCTGTATGGTCCGTCGGACACCGGTCCAGAGCAAGGGGGCAGTTGGAGAAGCCCAGGGGCCAGCCTCCTCCCAACGGACTATGGACCGAAAAACTATCGGGGGTTGGCAAAGCATTGCCCCAGCAACCCAAACTTGAGACTGTTTAAAGACACCTGGACATCCCCAGGTGGACCCGTAGAGGGTCTCACCGGGTCTGCCATCATGGGACTGGGAGAGTTATGTGACAGAACGGCCGCCACAGGATTTATTTAGTTTAATTTCATTCTTATTTTGTTATATTTCGTTTACCCTTTATTTATAGGAACTAATTTCCTTTGTTAGATTTAATGAAAAACTGTTGCTAGACTTCTAATTAATCATGTTTTTCCCCTGCACCGATCCTGCTAGTTTATGCTCAGTTATATTGTGTAGTTTTAAATAGACTTATATTTCTTTAGTTAAATGTGGTTTTTAAAAACACTACCCGCCACTAGAGTCAAATGCTTTCCTTCATATAGAATGTACAATAGGCTTGTGTAACTTGTGGATTATGCAAAGGTGCTTTCTCTTTGTTTATCTGTTATCTGTTTACCTGTTCTGAAGGGCTGGGAGTCACATTGTCTCAGCCACCCACTATCTTGATTCCCTTTACAATGGGTTATGTAAATCACTGTATGTGGTCACTGTGAGGTCAAGACTTCATCTGCATACAACCAGTGGACCCAAGTGAAGACTGAGAGGACCTGAGAGAAGACTGCAATGGTTTTGGAACCAACCAATCAGAACTGTTGGGGTGGGCGGGAAGTCTGAATGTGCATGGCTGTATTTTGTATATAAGCACTGTCTGTCCCCATTCTAAATACATTCTGATTTACCTTCAAACCTGTACTGAGTCACGACTAGGGCATAATCACTGAAGAAGCCAGCTTTACTGAATCCTTCGCTTCCAGATCATCCAAGGACCGCTGCCAATCTCTCTCCCACCTTGCTAGCTCGCTACCCGGCTAAGCTCTCCAGCAAGACTCGGCGCCGCAGACGGAGCTACCCCTGCAGGGTAGCTGATCTGTTACACCCACCTTCTTCTAGATTTAATATAGAATATTTGATACAGTCCTAACCTCAACATCTGAGGGTTGGGATTTAGTGGTTATTATTGCAGAGGATCTAAGGGTAAGTAGTCAATGTAATAGAGCAGCAGGAAATGCTGGCAGAATGCTTGGTCGTGTAGGGAGAGGTATTAGCAGTAGGAAAAAGGGAAGTGCTCATGCCACTGTACAGAGCTCTGGTGAGACCTCGCTTGGAGTACTGTGTGCAGTACTGGAGACCATATCTCTATAAGGATATAGACGCCTTAGAGAGAGTTCAGAGAAGGGCTACTAAAATGGTGTATGGCTTGAAGGAGAAACGTTACCAGGAAAGCCTTAATGATCTTAACATGTATAGCTTGGAAAAAAGACGAGACAGAGGAGATATGATAGAAACATTTAAATACGTAAAGGGAATCCACAAGGTAGAGGAAGGGAGTACATTTAAAAGGAAACAAAGTAGCAAAACAAGAGGACATAGTCTTAGATTAGAGGGGCAAAGGTTTAAAAGTAACATCAGGAAGCATTATTTTACTGAGAGGGTGGTGGATACATGGAACAGCCTTCCAGTAGAAGTTGTAGAGGTCAAAACAGTAATTGAATTTAAGCAGGTATGGGATAGGCATAAGGCAGTCCTAAACAAAAGTTAAATCCAGGTAAAGTATCCATGTAATTTGGCAGACTAGATGGTCCGAAAGGTTCTTATCTGCCGACATTTTCTATGTTTCTTTCCATCGCAGCAACGTTACAGCCTTTTCCACAGCCGCTTTGAATTAAAACCTGGACAAAATTGGTTCCATCCTCATGCCTCAAAAAACATATGGCCGTTTGCAGAGCCCGCCTCCAAATAACCTCTTACATAACACCGGGCATACCTCCACTTAACCTCTGTATTACGCTCCAGTCTTTGTGTAATACACCCTCCCCCCTCTAAGTAATGGATTCCTTTTGTTTTCACATGCTTCTGTCAGCCCCTCGCCCCCCCAGCAACCAAGGTCGCCCACTCATGGTTATCTGATGCATTGTTCCTAGCTGGATGTGATTACATGGTCTCTGCACATTTCCTCTGTGTGTGTCCCTTGTGTGTGTGTCCCTTGCACAATGTAAATCAATGCAGTCTCCATTTTGAGTTGGAAAAAAAAACCCCAAGGATCTTATGTACGTTATTGCTCGCATTCTGGGCCATAGGCAGTACTTCTGCGGAATACTGACTTCAAGGGGAGCAGTCTGCCCGTGGACAGGAACCCCTACGTTACAGCCTCGTTCCTCAAATGCCCTCTGGGTTTAGCTAAATGGGGACTTCTCTAAAGGACCAGCCATTCTACCTAACAGCACCTCCTTCCCCCACTTTTCTCTCAATATTTCTGGCAGTTCATATGCTGATTTCAACTACTTTACTTTCCTACCCCCCTTCGCTTCAACCCTAATCAGTATCTTGAAGCCTTCCATAAAAAAACGTTACTCCATTCTCCTTATCCTCCATCTTAAGGTTCACCAGCCCTGGAATCCTTTACCAATTGTATGAGGCAACACATGTGAAAGTCTTTAACCCACGTCTACCAATGAAACGGTTTCTTGCTTAGTATATAAATCTATAGGCCCGAAGTTAAGTCAACCTACCCAAAATAGTGAAACAGCATTTGCTAACATACAAAATCACTGTTTAGTTGATAAGCCTCTTCAGAAATTTTAACAGACGCATTTAGATGTGTATTTGGTTAGTAATTGTTATACATTCATAAGTCTGGCAGAAACCATCTGGATTAATTTAGTTGCGCGAATGTAAATTTAAATAGATTATACAGTTACTGCTGCAGCACTTCCTCATTGACAGCAGACCATGTGACTTTTTGAGGCTTAAAATGGCCGCCAGCCATGCGGTCACTGATTACCTATGTTTATAAGATCATACAGACTATACAAATAATAAGGTTTGATCAAGTTTTACAAAGTGAAGCAAATATCAACGAGCATATTCTAGCTAAAATGCAAATCACTAGAAGGGGTAAATTAGTGCGTATTTAACCAAATAGATTACACACACACACATACAGTATAATGTCAAAATAGAGACAAATTCACAGAATTAATACACTTAATACTTATCCACTCCCAGGCTTTCTTATGTTGATGGTACGAGTGGGAAAGATGAGGGAGTTGCTGCTCATGTTTCCTCCATTTTGGACATAAGTCTCTCCTCTCCCTCAATAAAGACAAAGTTAGCGTTCTGAAATAATTATTTACTCAACTGTAGCAAGTGCGCAAAAAAAGATTGTACATTACTGCTGTGTCACTTCAAAAATTGCCTCAATTAGTATAGTGAACTTAAATTCAGTATACAAATGAGTTTATTCATCAATTTATTGCTTAGCTCTTGGGGTTACTTTATTTATTTCACATACACCCAGGTGAGACAACCCCCTCCCTTCCAGAATACATTACAGATAACAACAGGATCCAGCCACTGGACAATAGAAAAGCTCCAGTCACTGGGCAATAGAAATAACAGTCATCACAATGGAATGTTTACCCTTGCTTCTCTAAACAGTGTGCTTAGGGAAAACCAGGATGTTAGAGTGCAAGCTCTTGAGCAAGGGGCCTCTCCTACTGTTTTATGAGTGCAAAATATAACAACTTATAACTGTAACATACAGATACACACTTTGACAACAGCATAGCACATCACACAACACTCTACACTATATACAAAGACAATAAACTGTACAGCAAAATACTTGCAAATAAACATTGGGGCGGCCGTTTCGTCACACTTTGATTTGTATGCTTCCGGCCTGTTCAGTACAAAAATGACTGCAGCTCATCAAAATTTATCGATTTTGGAGTGCTATTTGATGCTAAAACACGAACTATTCATGTGTGTGATTCTTAAAATTGACCGTCAGTCATTTACTAGAGTGAGCACTTTAACTATAAAGGCACGGCATTCCTCAGACACAGGCAGAATTACTGATCCCAAATGCACCTAATAACATACAAAACAACAAATCACTGAATTCTGTCCGAGTTATACCAGAACAATTAACCTATTCATAATTACTATCACGCAGATACTACACAAAATTAACAAGGGAATACAGTATTGCAAAGTGTAACGAATATCAAAAGCATCTACTAAATAAAACCTACAAAACAATACAATGGAAAACCTGCACCTATTTATCCAAGTAATAATAGAACTAGGAATATATAAATTTAGCAGACTATAATAATAAATACATAACAGATTGATACAGCCAGTAATACTTATCCAGTCGTTGGTTTTCATATGATGATGGTGATGAAAAAATGGAGTTGTCCAAAAAGACAAAGGTTAGACTGATTTCATCTGTCCTTTGCTTACCCTTTTCTATTACCCCTGCCCCTCCCCTTTCTGTTATCTGCCCCCGAGACCCAATCCCAGTGATAATCCTGAAGCAAAAGGGGAACCATTGTAACTCCTCCCAACTTTCTAC
Source organism: Leptobrachium leishanense (assembly GCA_009667805.1). NCBI lineage: Eukaryota > Metazoa > Chordata > Amphibia > Anura > Megophryidae > Leptobrachium > Leptobrachium leishanense. The sequence goes on from CM019069.1 coordinate 156,572,388, forward strand.
TCTTTTCTTTAAACAGGGAAAATGCTTAAGCTTCTTCGCTCCCATTCAGTCTCTCATCAGTACAATTCCCCCCTCTAACTCTACTCCAAATTCTGACTTCTCCATAATTGTTGATGGTATCACTATCCTTCCTTCTGCACAAGTTCGTTGCCTCGGAGTGACACTTGACTCCAGTCTTTCTTTCAGCCCCTACATCCAATCACTATCATCATCTTGCCGCAATCACCTCCGCAATATCACCAAAATCCCTCCTTTTCTGACTAACAACACCAAACAACTTATCCACTCGCTTGTTATCTCCCACCTGGACTACTGCAACAACCTCCTGACTGGCCTTCCCATCTCCCGCCTCTCCCCCTGCAGTCCATCCTAAACACATCATCCCGGCTTAACCATCTCACCTGCCGCTCTGTCTCTGCTGCTCCTGTCTGTGAATCCCTGCACTGGCTCCACATTCACAGCAGAATCAAAACTATTCACTACCTGTCCTCACTAACACCGCCCCTCACTACCTGTCCTCACTAACACCGCCCCTCACTACCTGTCCTCACTAACGCCGCTCCTCACTACCTGTCCTCACTAACACCGCCCCTCACTACCTGTCCTCACTAACGCCGCCCCTCACTACCTGTCCTCACTAATGCCGCCCCTCACTACTACCTGTCCTCATTAACACCACCCCTCACTACCTGTCCTCACTAACACCGCCCCTCACTACCTGTCCTCACTAATCACCAAATACACCCCAGCCCGTCCCCTACGATCCAGCAATGACCTGCACCTGGCATCCTCCATCATTACCTCTTCACATGCCAGATTGCAGGACTTTACTCGTGCGGTGCCGACCCTTTGGAACGCGCTTCCTCGCAATATCAGACTGTCTCCAAATCTGTCTTCATTTAAACGCTCCCTAAAGACCCTTCTATATAGAGAAGCCGACCACCCGACTCAGTAACAAGACATCCGACCGACCCAAAAACAGTCCTCATCTCTCCCTGCATTAACTCATCACTGCAGTCCCCCCTCCTGTTTCTAATCCCCCCCTCACCATCTAGATTGTAAATTCCCACGGGAATAGGTTCCTCACATCCTCATTAGGGATAAACTGTTCGGTTCGATCGGTTCGAAGTTCGCATCGAACATAGCCTGTTCGTTTGTTTGCGAACTACGAACATTTCCGAGTGTTCGCCACGTATTCGCCCACAATGGACGACAATGCACTTTCCCACTGGCCTGAAGCTTGTAATTGGCTACAGCCTTGCACCTGACAACAGGTCTGGTGCAAGACAGGTTCAAGACTATGCCAATCACGGCTCAGAGTCCTGATTGGGAAAACTTTGCCCAATCATGGGCTCACAGAGCTAAGTCCCGCAGCACACTATATAAGGTTTCCACGCAGCGCTTCTGCACGCATTTGAGAGGAGATTTCATAGGAGATTGTTGTATGTTCTTACTGCCGGTCTGCCACGCTACTGGGGGGGGGGGGTCTCATTTCTACCAAATATCTGGGAATTGTTGTAATCTTTGTGCTCAGTCCCAGCAACTATTTTGGTTGCTCAGTAATTTCAGCAAAATATTTTGGAATTGAGGTGATCTGTGTCTTGTCACACATCCAGTGCCACGCAGTATTTTGGGGGTCACTAATTTCTACAAAATATCAGGGAATTGAGGTGATCTGTGTCTTGTCACTGCCAGCAAGTATTTTGGGGGTCACTAATTTCTTTAAAACATTTGTGAATTGAGGTGATCTTCTGTGTCTTGTCACACAGCCAGTGCCACGCAGTATTATGGGCGTCAGTAATTTCTACAAAATATTTGGGAATTGTTATAATCCGTGTTTTCTCACTTGCTGCCACCCATCAGGGGGTCTCACTGATTTATAGGAGGTTTCTGAGACTTGTAAACTGTGTCTTCTCACTGCCAGCTATCAGGGGGTCTCACTGATTTATAGGAGGTTTCTGAGACTTGTAATCTGTGTCTTCTCACTGCCAGCTATCAGGGGGTCTCACTGATTTATAGGAGGTTTCTGAGACTTGCAATCTGTGTCTTCTCACTGCCAGCAATCAGGGGGTCCCACATACTTCTAGCAGATTTATGCGAATTGTAATTTGTGTCTTCTCACTGCCACACATCAGGGGGTCACACTGATTTATAGGAGGTTTCTGCAATTTGTAATCTGTGTCTTCTCACTGCCACCCATCAGGGGGTCACACTGATTTATAGGAGGTTTCTGCGACTTGTAATCTGTGTCTTCTCACTGCCAGCAATCAGGGGATCCCACAAACTTCTAGCAGATTTATGCGAATTGTAATTTGTGTCTTCTCACTGCCACCCATCAGGGTGTCTCAATGATGTATAGGATGTTTCTGGGAATTGTAATCTGTGTCTTGTCACTGGCTGCCAGCTATCAGGGTGTCTCACTGAGTTATACCAGAGTTCTGTAAATCTTTAATCTTTATACCAGAGTTGAATCAGAGTTCTGTATATATTTAATCTATATATCACTCACCATGTCTGAAAGTACAAAAAGGACAGGCAGACGCTCCCAGACACAGATAAGAGGGCAAGCAGCCCCTGTGTCGGGAGGCTGTGCCTCTGGTCGTGGTGGATGTGGTGCATCCTCTGCAGGGGCACGCTTGTCCTTTATAACTGGTGCTGGCCGTATTAAGCAGCAGCAACATACAGAGGATTTGGTGGATTGGCTAACCAGGCCATCCTCATCCTCCGAGTCCTCTGCCAGCCAGGCTTGTAGCGCTTTACAGTCCACCTCAGCTGCCAAAGCATCTAATGCAGTCACCATGTCCACAGCTACTCCTGCCGTAGCCTCGCTATCACACACGGAGGAGTCAGCTGAATTGTTTGACTACAATGAGAGTGACATGCTGCTTGAGGATGCACAGCAAGTACAGTGCTCTGATTCAATCTCTGAGGTTGAGGAAGGGAGTATAATCAACCTAAAGGAAGGGGATGCCAGTGATGACACACAAATAACTGGCACTCATGTTGCTCCAGCAGCTGCAGCATGCTGCCAAGTTGGCTCCAGTGACGAGGAGATAGGGGGTGATGATGACAATGATGATGAGGTCACTGACTCCACCTGGGTGCCTGATCGAACAGAGGTATCAAGTGAGGAGGGAGGAGGCACAGCAAACACTAGGCACAACATCCTCTATGACCAACCGTAGCACTAGCCAGTCCAAGGCATCAGATGTCAGAGCTGCTCAGGTGCAGAGTAGGGATGAGCTGTTCGGGTTCGGAGTTCGACCCGAACTTTGGCAGTTCGAAAGTTCGCGAATTTCGAACTTTTTGGGCGTGTTCGGTTCGGGTTCGAAAAAAAAAAGAAATTTTGAAAAAAGTATAGAAAATGTTTAAGAAAATACTAAAAAATCTAGAAATAAAGAGACTCTTTACTGCAGAATATTATAAGCAATGGTTTATTAGATATTGAATTAAAAACTAATGTGTACGTGGAAAGATTATCAACTCTAAATGACCTCTGTTCACAAACGGGCATAACACCAGGTGTTTTTAGTCTGGTCTAATCAATTTGATACATAGTACAATATACTGAGGGTGGGGTGGTGTCTGCTTCTGATTGAGATTTGAGAATTAATTTCCCTAAAACATCTTAATATGCTGCATTTAACTGGTGTTTGAAAAAAATCTAAAGCAATGTTATTTTTCACCTCGGGATTAAACATTCACAGGGTTATTCAGAGAGCTGTGAAAAGCAGGAGAATAACTGGAGAAGTGAAAATTCTAGGTCAAACTAGCCAAACCAGAAAAATTCTCCCATTTATCGCACTTTCCAAATTGGCTATTTGGTCTAGATTGTTCTCTTCTCTTGCCAGTTCTCCTGGCTTTCACCTCTCTCTCAGGGTTGTTCAGAGAAAGGTGAAAACCAGGAGAATGGCAGGAAAAGAGAACAATCTGGACCAAATAGCCGATTTGGAAAGTGAGATAAGGCTAGGGTTAGACTAACGCATTTTTCACAGCGACCGTCAAAAAGTGCGTCCGAACTCATTGTCGTATTTTTTTCATGGATTGCGCGAAAACGGTCATACGATGCACATTTTTGTGCGTGATTTTTTACGGATCCAAACCAGGAAACTTTGGGTGTCTGGACGTTATGTTGGCCGGACATGAGCAGGGTCTGACGTCTCCCAATCACGCACACACGCCGCTAGTGGACGCAGCGCACTCTGTACGTCTGTACTAGCGGTTCTGCGGTCTCGAAAAAATGCGTTCATTTTACACTTGCGTTGCGCAGCCAGACTTTCGTGCGACCGTACTTCGTATATTGGCCGTCATTGCCCATCATTTGCTGCTAGTGCGGCCGTGATTAAGTGCGCCTAGACGCACGTTAAAAATTTGCTAGTCTGACCCTAGCCTAAATGGGAGAATTTTTCTGGTTTGGCTATTTTGACCAAGAATTTTCCATTCTCCAGTCATTCTCCTGTTCTTCACCGTTCTCTGAATAACCCTGTCAGGGTTATTCAGAGAAAGGTGAAACTCAGGAGAATGACTGGAGAATGGAAAATTCTAGGTCAAAATAGCGGAACCACAAAAATTCTCCCATTTATCTCTCTTTCCAAATCGGCTTTTTGGTCTAGAAGTTTCCGTTCTCCTGCTTTTCACTGCCAAAAAATCAGTAAACTTTTTCTGTGTGTCCGAAAATGTCTCCTCTTTTCAAACAGACTGCCGCCCCAAGCAGTTGTTTATGGATAGATTAAAGGAAAAGCATTTACCGTCATTTGAAATGTCATTTTTTGGTTTTTACATATATTTCTATACATCCTAGAAATCCGCCATTTCACGGGCAGCTTATGGGGACCTCCTTCCTTGGTACGATATTTGAAGGAATTTTTCATTTGGGAAGTTCGGAGTTCGGGTTCGGGCACTCGGGGAGTGTTCGGCTCATCCCTAGTGCAGAGCGCTGTTGTCTCAAAGCAAACATGCAGAAACTCTGCTGTCTGGGAGTTCTTTAAGAAATGTGCAGTAGAGCGCAGCTTTGCTATTTGTAATCTATGTCAGATGAGGCTTAAGCGTGGGAAAGATACATCTAACATCTAATGCTGCCTCCATGTCCACAGCTACTCCTGCCATAGCTTCGCTATAACACATGGAGGAATCAGCTGAATTGTTTGACTACAATGACAGTGACATGCTGCTTGAGGATGCGCAGCAAGTACAGTGCTCTGATTCAATCTCTGAGGTTGAGCAAGGGAGTATAATCAACCTAGAGGAAGGGGGTGCCAGTGATGACACACAAATAACTGGCACTCATGTTGCCCCAGCAGCTGCAGCATACTGCTAAGTTGGCTCCAGTGACGAGGAGATAGGGGATGATGATAATGATGATGAGGTCACTGACTCCACCTGGGTGCCAGATCGAACTGAGGAATCAAGTGAGGAGGAGGGGGGAGGAGGAGGAGGAGGCACAGCAAACACGAGGCACAACATCCTCTGTGACCAACCGTAGCACTAGCCAGTCCAAGGCATCAGATGTCAGAGCTGCTCCGGTGCAGAGCGCTGTTGTCACAAAGAACACATGCAGGAACTCTGTTGTCTGGGAGTTCTTAAAGAAATGTGCAGTAGAGCGCACTGTTGCTATTTGTAATCTATGTCAGATGAGGCTGAAGCATGGGATAGACACCGGACACTTGGGTACCACGTGCTTGAGGCGACATATGAACACCTGCCACACATCCTGTTGGCGCAAAACATTGCGTAGGTCCACCTCCTCATCATCTGTCTCTACCCCCCACTGTATGTCCTGCCATGTCATTGCCTACAACCTCCACTGACAGGGATGATGCTACAGTAATGGATGTACCAGCTCCTTCCTCACAATGTGACATCATCCCATCAGCTGAAGATTTACGCAGTCAGATTACGATACCCCAGCTGCTGCAGCGTAAGAAAAAATATAGTCCCAACCATCCCCAACAGAAGCAAAATGTGACCATCCCCTGTGACAATAATAATAAAATAGTACATATCTGCATCCTGCAAAGCACTGTCCCCTAGTGCTAGAAAGATACAGGGTAAAAAAACGAAGCGGTATCTGTAAAATAAATTACACAACCATAGTGCAGATGGCAGATAGAATGTCAGCAATCAAGCCCCTGCTAAAATTAAACTCACAAGATGTGAATAAAATGTAGGCACATAGCAAATCTTTTTGTTACCCCTCCTGGTCGGGATGGAAGATTGTAGTCTCCTAGGGTCTATCAGCAAGGATTATCACCGTGAGCTCCTTCCAAAATAAACACCGCCAGGGAAATCCAGGGCTAGAGAAGCTATTCTTTAGAAAGTCCACGCAAGAGCTTCTTTAGATAGAAGTTAACCCTTTCGCTGCTGAGGCTTTTCCCACCTCTGTGCTGAGGTAATTTTTACCGGTTTTGCTCATCATGTTTAAACGCATTTTGAAGGCTTATTTTAGTATATGACCCATACATATTATATATCGTTCTTTCCGTCAGACTCGGCAGATTCATAATATGTCATTATTATATGTATAGGTCATGACCTGTCTGTATATTATAACAGAAAATGCAATAAAATATGAATTTCCAATAATTTACAACGTGTAAAGTGTTTTTTTTTCACATTTTAACATGCGAGCAATTGCGGTTATATTTTGTATGGGTGCGCTTGTTAAAAAAATTAGAGATGGGGTCTCGTTACATTTTTTTTTGGGGAAAATTACGTGATTTTTAACAAACGCACCGCATACAAAATTCGTTAGTGCAGCATCATTGTTCACATTATAATTGAAATGGGAACAATATTGCTGCATTAACAAACCAAGAAAAAGAAAAAAAAATGTTTATTTTTTTTTTATAATTTTTTTTAAAATATATTTTTTTATTTTTATTTTTTTCACAATTTTTTCACATTCGAGTTTGGTATTGTTGGAACGGCCATGCTCTGGCCGATTAAACAATACCAAACTTTAACCCCTAGCTGCCACGGATCGGGAGATAGGGGTTCCAATGAACCCCCTATCTCCACGATTGGTAGCAGCTAGGGGTTAACTCCAGGACTGGCGTCATCGTGCTATGCACGATGACGCCAGTACTCAGGGGGAGTTCCTGGAGGCTTGGCCGACATCCAAGATGTCGGCCAGCTCCGGGAAAGGATCACGATTCGTGATCCGGCTCCCCAGGGGTTAATGCCAGGTACCATTTGGAAGGGCAGGCTGTGTCCTTCCAAATGGTGCCTGGGTTAACCCCCGCAACACCGCCGATCGGGAGGGAGAGAGGTCCGAAGGACCTCCCCCCCTCCCTTTCAGGCGCCTCCTTCGCACATGCGGGGGGAGCGCCTGAATTAGGTGTCATCGCGCCGCCGCGATGACACCTAATTTCACCGGCGGCGGTTCCGGATGCTGGGCTGACATCGAGGATGTCAGCCCGCACCGGGGGGGGGCAGCGATCGGCCGGAACCCGGCCGAACGCTGACCCCAAAGGCTGGACGCGCTCAGCGCGTCCGCCGCATGGAAGGTGACATGCGGTTGGACGCGCTGAGCGCGTCCATAGCATCGAAGTGGTTAATTTATTAAATCATCATAAAAAATAAGAATGGAACACTTTCCAACGCGTTTCGTCTCTATAAGAGCAGAGACTTCATCAGGGAAATATGTGTTCAAAGAAAACATGTCACACTTTATAGAGATACAAATCAATAGGAACAGCCTACATCTAACAAGTAAATGATTAACAGCTGAATATAGTTGAAATAAGCAATGTGCCATGCGCCTCATCCTGGAGCGCATATCCCAGCGATCTTCCTACCGGCGATTCATTTCCGGTCCCGCCGGAAGTGACGTATCACGATGTTGGTTCAATCGGCACTTGATAATCGCCATCTTGGGAAGGTCAATTGTTCTCAAGGGTAAAGAAAGAACAATTGACCTTCCCAAGATGGTGATTATCAAGTGCCGATTGGACCAGCTGTTAAATTTCCTTCACTGCACACTGGGTAACTCTGATTGCAGCTGGGAGGGATCCAAGACGGGGCTCTGTGCTGGAGTTTGTTAATTCACCACGCCTCCAGAAAGCTGCTTGTATGAGGTCTGTCTGCTCCACCACTAGGGATGAGCTGTTCGGGTTCGGACGGTTCGGAGTTCGGCCCGAACTTTGGCAGTTCGAAAGTTCGCGAACTTCAAACTTTTTGGGTGTGTTCGGTTTGAGTTCGGGAAAAAAAATGAAATTTTGAAAAAAGTATAAAAAATGCTTAAAAAATACAAAAAAAATCTAGAAATAAAGAGACTCTTTACTGCAGAATATTATAAGCAACGGTTTATTAGATATTGAATTAAAAACTAATGTCTAGGTGCAAAGATTCTCACCTCTAAATGACCTTTTTTTTTCAAATGGCATTACAACAACAGATGTTTTAGTCTGGTCTAATCAATTTGATACATTTTTATGTAGAATGAAGGTGTGGGGTGTCTGCTTCTGTTCTGAGTGAGTAATTTCCCTCCTAAAACTTCTTAATATGCTGCATTTAACTGCTGTGTGAAAAAATACAAAATTTCCTCATTGCCCGCTTTTCACATCTAAAGCAATGTTAATTTTCACCTCGGGATTAAACATTCACAGGGTTATTCAGAGAGCGGTGAAAAGCAGGAGAATAACTGGAGAAGTGAAAATTCTAGGTCAAAATAGCCAAACCAGAAAAATTCTCCCATTTATCTCACTTTCCAAATCGTCTATTTGGTCTAGATTGTTCTCTTCTCCTGCCAGTTCTCCTGGCTTTCACCTCTCTCTCAGGGTTGTTCAGAGAAAGGTGAAAACCAGGAGAATGGCAGGAAAAGAGAACAATCTGGACCAAATAGCCGATTTGGAAAGTGAGATAAGGCTAGGGTCAGACTAACGCATTTTTCACAGCGACCGTCAAAAAGTGCATCCGAACTTTTTTCCGTATTTTTTTACGGAATGCGCTAAAACTGTCATACGATGCGCATTTTTGTGCGTGATTTTTTACGGATCCAAACCAGGAAACTTTGGGTGTCTGGACGTTATGTTGGCCGGACAGGAGCAGGGTCTGACGTCTCCAAATCACGCACACACGCCGCTAGTGGACGCAGCGTACTCTGTACGTCCGTACTAGCGGTTCTGCGTTCTCGAAAAAATGCGTTAATTTTACACTTGCGTTGCGCAGCCGGACTTTCGTGCGACCGTACTTCGTATATTGGCCGTCATTGCCCGTCATTTGCTGCTAGTATGGCCGTGATTAAGTGCGCCTAAACGCACGTTAAAAATTCGCTAGTCTGACCCTAGCCTAAATGGGAGAATTTTTCTGGTTTGGCTATTTTGACCTAGAATTTTCCAATCTCCAGTCATTCTGCTGCTCTTCACCGCTCTCTGAATAACCCTGACAGGGTTATTCAGAGAAAGGTGAAACTCAGGAGAATGACTGAAGAGAAAATTCTAGGTCAAAATAGCCGAACCAGAAAAATTCTCCCATTTATCTCACTTTCCAAATCGGCGATTTGATCTAGAATTTTCCATTCTCCTGCTTTTCACCGCCAAAAAAATCAGTAAACTTTTTCTGCGTGTCCGAAAATGTCTCCTCTTTTCATACAGACTGTCGCCCCAAGCAGTTGTTTATGGATAGATTAAAGGAAAACTGTTTACCATCATTTGAAACGTAATTTTTTTGTTTTACACAGGGTTATCCAAAGAGATCCGAATTGCTTGAGAAAGGTAACCGAACGCTGAAAATCAGCGTTCGGATACCTTTCCTGACCATTCGGCAATCCAGACAGCAGGCAATTCGCCAAATCCTAGCGAATTGCCTGCACATACGGTGCCTGTTCGGTGCCTGTGCGAGGGCAGTGAAAACCCCATGAAAATGCACTGCTTCGGCTATTCAGAGAACACAAACCAGCAGTGAAAGGTTCCCGAAATGCCCTGCCATTCGGTGGTTTAATTCGGCAGGTTTAATCAGGAGAATCCCATAGGCTTCAATGTTAAACATATTCCCGTTTTAATTCAATATCTAATAAACCGTTCATTATAAAATTCTGCAGCAAAAAGTCTCTTTAAGCATTTTTCTTAAATTTTTTTTTTTTTTTAAAAGTTCGATTTTTTTTTTCCAGTTTACTTATTCTTTTTGTAACAGCCCTCTTTATTATCATTCCCTGGACCTCCTGTGTAAATTTCAGACATTTTCGCTCAGTAGTTTCTTTGCAAACAGCGTTTCAATTTCACATTCATACAAACGGTTTTGCTAATTTATTCACTGCCTCGTCTGCGGTGTCGGCTGCTTCGGCTGTGTGTGATCGGCTCCTGCTCGGGCTTTTCGACGGGTTTATCCAGATGTTTTTGCGGGTTTTCAGCGTGCATTCGGTGGGTTTACGGCAGTTTTTCCCTGCAATTTGGGGACCCTGTGGTGCTTGCTAAATACACCGCAGGGTCACCAAAAAGGGATCGGCAAAAGGAACCGAATTGAAGAGAACGGAAAGTCACCGAACGTGCGGTGGCTTTTCGAATCTCTTTGGATAACCCTGTAAGTGTTTCTATACATCCTAGAAATCCACCACTTCACAGGCAGGTTATGGGGACCTCCTAGGCACGATATTTGAAGGAATTTTTCATTTTTATTTTTAATCCTTATTTCATGGAAAACTCACTGTCCCTTTAAAAACTTTTTTTTAAAACTTTTTGTCCTTGTTTCCTGTCCCCCAGGGCACTACCCAGACCCTCATACACATTTTATGGCAAATATCTAGCATATATGCCCTCTTGGAGGGCACTCTAAAAACTGAATTTTCAGCCCCATTGACTTGCATGGCATTCGAGTTCGGGTTCGGACCCGAACATATGGGAAGTTCGGGTTCGGGCCTGAACCCAACTCGGGCGGTGTTCGGCTCATCCCTATCCACCACCACCTCTTCCTCCTCCTCCTCCGTCTCTGACGAAGTGGCAGTTAAACCGACGCCTGACATGGTCTACGCAATGGCTCAAGCAAAAAGATGCCATACTGTGCTTGAGCTGGTTTGTTTAGGCTAGGGTCAGAGTGGGGCCGTCGGAACGCGCGTGCAGGCGCACTAAATCACGGCGGCAGTAGCAACACATAACGGCCAATGACGGCCAATATACGCAGTACGTGCGTACAAAAGTGCGCCGACACCACGCAACCGGCAAATGAACGCATTTTTATCAGAACGTGAAACCGCTGCTACTGACGTACAGAGTGGGCTGCGGCCGCATGGCAGCGTGTGTGCGTGATTAGGAGACGTCAGACGGTGCTAGTGTGCGGCCTACATAATGTTCGAACAGCCAGATTTCCCTAGAATTGCGTTGGTGAGTACCTGCGACTGTGAAGGATGTCTGGACCAGAGATGGACGTCGAGAGGCTCATCAGCGCTGTGGGGGAGCATCCAGGGATCTGGGATACGGCCTGCGAGCGGTATAAGGACAAGGGGAAGAAGGCGAGCGCATGGGTCGAGGTGTCCCGTCAGGTGTACCCGGACTATGATACGTGGTCCGAGAAAGAGCAGCACATACAGAGTGAGTAGAATATTATTTAATTCATAATCCCATAAATGTAAATCACAATAATAATAATAAAACAAATGAAATCATTGATGTGAAACTCAAATGCTCCCCAGCTGCCAGGGCACCTCACCTGCATCACTGATGAAATAATTAGATAGAGCATCGCGATACCTGTTGCTGTATCCATTAACAGCTATGATGTCATAGTTCACATCATCCTCAAGACCGACAACTGTGAGGGTATCGTCAAAATTAAAACCATCCCTGGCCCGCACATAATTATGTAGAATGCAACAGCATTTCACTATGTCCACACAGAAGTCCACATTTACATCCAGCGGTCTATGTAGAATCCTCCACTTGTTGGTCAGTATGCCAAAGGTACACTCCACATACCGTCTCGCCCGCGACAGCCTATAATTAAACACCCGCCTTCTTCACAGTCAGGTGTGTCCCAGAGTAGGGCCGTAGGAGGTGTGTGGATAGGCCGAATGCTTCATCACCCACGAAGGCATAGGGGACTGCCACGTCACTGCCAGGCAATGGTGCGGGTCGGGGGATGTTCAGGGTCCCACTCTCAATATCATTCCACAGTGTGGAGTTCCTGAACAGTGTGGAGTCAGAGTCTTTGCCGTATGAACCGACATCCACATACACAAAATTATAGTTGGCATCTGCCACCGCCAGTAGGCCTATAGAAAAGTAATGTTTATAATTCTGATACAGTGAGCCACTGTGCGGTGGCTTCACTATGCGGACATGTTTGCCATCCACGGCTCCCAGGCAGTTTGGAAAGTTGGCTCTCTCCCAGAATCCTGCTGCAATTTCTAGACATGCCGTATGTGTCGGTCTTGGCAAACATTCGCCCTTCATGGTCTCCCATATGGCTTGGCACACCTTGCGGACGATCTCACCAGCTGTTGATCTGCCAACGCGGAAGCTATAATGCAGATCCTTCAAACTGCATCCACTAGCGAGATACCTAGAAGACAAAACAAAAATGTTTGAATATGATCACATACCATGAACACAAGCTAATGTCACACTCATCATGTTTTTCAGCACAAGAGGCGATGAACAAATGGCGCACAGTACGCGACAACTACATGCGCGTCCAGAAGAAGCAGGCCATGGCTGCGCGCTCTGGAGCTGGTGCGAAAAAAGTCCGTGGCTACATATATGCCGAGCAACTATCGTTCCTCCGCAGGACCCAGTAGCCGCGCAGGAGTGTCAGCAGCATGGACCAGCCATCGACCTCCGGCACTCAGGTACAAGAAATGGTGCCAGGAGGTTCTGCCAGCTGCCAGGAGGAGAACCGGGGTGGTGCTGAGTCTCAAATGGAGGAGGATTCGGAGACACCACAGGTGGCAAGTACCGCGACAACGGTCAGCACCAGACCTGGCCAGAAGAGAAGGGCACAAGCTGCAGACCTGGAGCAGGCCATGGTCACCTTCATGGAGGCTCAGACCAGCCATGCACACCAACGCTGCATGCTTGCGGACTCCGTGGACATGTCCTTCTTCAATGCATGTATGCTCCTCCTGAACAAGATGAGCGAGGCTGAGAAGATGGAGTACCGCCACCGAAGTCTGGCAATATTGGAGGACATCCTTTCCCGTCCCCATCACGCAGCCGCCTACCATGCTGTGCCACAATCCGCCAGTGGAATCTCCGTCTCCAGTGAGGTGCTGTCCACCCGCCCAGCCATGCCCCTGGAGCCAGGCCACACACGGAGTCGGGGTCCAGCTGTAGCCACACCACCGGCCCTCATGACCCAGATGCTCTGCGGTATCAGCAACTGTGATACATGTCACGAATATGTTTCATTTTTGTTTGTTATGTGTTATTGTTTTTTGATTTATTATATATATACTGACCTTCAGTTAACGAGTTTTAATATATGTCCAGAATATATTACTGTTTTATTTCATATTATATTATTATTTTTCCAAATTGTTGTCGGAGTCATTTATGATAGTGAGTGTGAGTGTGAGTGTGAGTGTGAGTGTGAGTGTGTGTGTGTGTGTTGTGTGTAACAGTGGGGCATGTGACTACAGACATGATGCACTCATGTCAGGTGACTGGCACGATGTGTCATGTATGCAGGTGTGTGACAGTACGTACCTCAAAGTGATGACTATCATCTCCTCCGGTGGTATGGCGGCCCGCATGTTGGTGTCCCTCTTGGTCAGTGGCTCGTGTACCCGCGACAACAGTTCATCAAAGGAGGCGATGGACATCCGCATGTAGTTGAAGAACTTCACGGAGTCCCTCTCTCGCAGTGGCCTGTACAGCGTCACGAAGTGTCCATGCGTCGGTCTGGCAGCGTTGATTTCATGAACCCAGGTTCGCCGCTTTCTCTTCCTCTTGAGGTACAGGTACCCCATCGCACCAAACACAAAGACGTGTGCAGGATCCATCTTTGAAAAACGCCACCATCCCCAAAAAAAGGCTTTTTATAACCCTGCCCTTATTTTATCATTTCTCAAGTGATTAGATTCATCTGATTTTTCTCTTTTTTTACCCCACCGTCATGAAATACGTCCAGAATTGCGCATCGTCTGACCACTTAAGCGTATTCCGTGAAAAAATGCGTGCGCACGCATCGACGTACATTTTGACGGTGGCCGCAGAAAATGCGCTCCACTTGTCCCTAGCCTTAGGGACAGGAGCCACACTGGGCCAGAAATTCTGTCAGCTCTGCAGGGGCAGGTGCAGAGATGGTTAACACCACGCCAGCTTCAGCTGGGAATGATCATCTGTGATAATGGCAGCAACCTTCTCTCCACCCTACGCAAGGGTAAATTGACGCATGTACCATGCCTAGCACACGTCCTAAATCTAGTGGTACAGCGTTTCCTAACCAGGTACCCAGGGCTGCCAGAGCTTCTCAGCCAGGCCAGAAAAGTCTGCAGCCACTTCAGACTGTCATTCCCAGCAAGCATTCGCCTGTCAGAAATTCAAAGTGAATTCCACCTTCCCACAAACCATCTGATCTGTGACATGCCCACCAGGTGGAACTCGACATTAGGAATGCTGCAGCGTCTGTACAAGCAGCAGAGTGTCATCAACGAGTACCTTTGTGAGTATGGCACATGGACAGGTTCAGGTCAACTTGGTTTCCCCCCCCGCAGTGGCTGATGATCAAGGATGCATGCACTGTACTGTCACCATTAGAGGAGGCAACGAGGGTGGTGAGCAGGGACAGTGCATGCATCAGTGACACAATTCCTTTAGTGTTCCTGCTGGAGCACACTCTGCGGGGAATTATAGATGTGGCTCTAGAGGCAGAGCAGCGGGAGGAAGAGGAGGCCTTCCCTAGCTCTGAAGGCCCCAGTCTTCCGCAGACAGCATTCCAGCGGGTCCTCCTCAGATCAGACAGGAGGAGGAGGAGGAGGAGGAGGAGGAGGAGGAGGAGGAGGAGGAGGAGGAGGAGGAGAGGAGGAATATTTAAGTAGTGGGGGCATTGAAGGTGGGGATTCCTCAAGGGAGGGTTTTGTCTACCCAGAAACACAAGGGCTAGTGCGTGGCCGGGATGAGGCAGTGCACGATACGGTCATCCTCATTGACCAGGAAGACTCGGAAGCTAATGCCACCTCCAACCTATGTTGCATGGGCTCCCTTATAATGCAAAGCCTGCTAAAGGACCCCAGGATTCATGCTATCAAGGAGAGGGATCATTACTGGTTGGCAACCCTTCTTGATCCACGATACAAGGGTAAAGTTGCAGAGCTCATCCTGACCGCACAGAGGGAGCACAGGATGAAAAAACTTGAGGACGCTCTAAAGCGACACTTGTGTAACACCTTTCCAGGCACTGGTAGGTTATTGTCAGGCACAGTCACGTAACCGAGGGTATAGAAGCGGTCAACCCTATAAAATAACATAATGCCCAAATGCTAATTGTGATACCAGTTATGCAATTAGCAAGGGGTGAATCTGATGTCAGGCCAACACACGTAAAGTGAAAGGTGTACTACAATAGTACCAATAAAGCAATAGGTGACCAAAATCCTAGATGCGATACCAGTCCTTGCAATGGCTGGGTTCCGCAAATACTAGAGGTGAACCTATAAGGCAGGGACTCACGAGGAGGACAGGAACCAGTCCTTAGAGTGGCTGGTGTTGTAGACAGGTATGTAAGGAGTGGTATATATAAACAACAGTAAGGGACAGGCAAAAAGCAGAATCGAGTAACAATAGCCGGGTCAAGGGGTATAGAGGTACACAAGTCAAAATTAGAAAGCCAGGTCATACACAGAATATCCGTCAAAGAGAAGATATACAAGCACTTAAGGGTCAGACAAGCAGAACCACGAAAGGGCATCGAGGAATGGTTAGAGTAGGTTTAAATCTCACGCCCTGCCTGCCGATTGGCCACCAATGGGTCACATGGAGGTGTGATGACGTTGCGCCGCCGGAGGGGCTAAATCCGGAGCCGCGCATACAGCGCAGGAACAGGATGCGGGGGAGACGCCGACCCCGGGGCCACGGGGAGGGACGCCGGGACCGCAACCGCCGCTGAGGCATGACAGCTATCAAGTGATGACACAGGTGCTTCTGAGGCTGTGGATGATCAGAGGAATAGTGGTGAAGGCCAGGGCCGCTTGACTGATGCATTTTTAAATTTTTTTAGTCCACGACGCCCAGGGACATCAAATGTAGGCACCCATTGCCAGCGTCTTCACCATATGGTGCAGGACTACCTAGGGGCAAGGGCAGACCTGGATACCTTTCCAGCAGATGATCCACTGGCTTACTGGGTGTTGAGATTGGATCACTGGCCAGAACTTAGCCAATATGCTATGCAGCTACTAGGTTGCCCTTTATCTAGTGTGCTTTCTGAAAGGACGTTCAGTGCCGCAGGAGGTTTTGTCACAGACAAAAGAGTGCGTCTGTCCACCGACTCTGTAGACCAGCTGACATTTATAAAAATGAATCAGTCCTGGATCAGCAGCTATCAATCCCCTGATGCTGACATAACGGAATAGATCCGGGATGTCTTCTGCATTCACAAAACCTCCAGCACTGAACTCTTCCACAATACCACAAAAGGGTTACGGTGTGAATGCACTTGTTGTCATGAAAGGCACAAAATTTGGCTGCACTGGCGCCTGTGCCAGATTTATATAATTTTAATTTTTTGAACTGCAGGGTCCAACCCTGCACTCTTCCACAATACCACAAAAGGGTTACGGTGTGAAGGCACTTGCTGCCATGAAAGGCACAATATCTAGGTGAACTGACGCCTTTACCAGATTCATATCTTTTTAAAATAGGACAGCAAGGTCCACCCTGCACTCTTTCACAATACCACAGAGGGGTTAATGTATGATGGTACTTGCTGGCCTGGCACCAAAGGCACAATATTTGGCTGCACTGACGCCATTACCAGATTCCTATCTTTTTAATATAGGACAGCAAGGTCCACCCCTGCACTCTTCCACAATACTACAGAGGGTTTACTGTATGATGGTACTTGCTGGCCTGGCAGTCTGGCACCAAAAGCACAATATCTGGGTGCACTGATGCCTTTACCAGATTCACATCTTTTTAATATAGGACCGCAAGGTTCACCCCTGCATTCTTCCACAATACTACAGAGGGGTTACTGTATGATGGTACTTGCTGGCCTGGCAAAGGCACAATATTTGGGTGCACTGCCACTGACGCCTGTACCAGATTCATATCCTCAGAGGGGTTACTGTGTGACGGCACTGTTGCCGACGCTAAAGGCCCAATTTTAAAGCACCTATTGTTACTTTCATCCAAAGCCTGCATAAGTTTCACCATAATTTAGCCAAAAAAAATCACTAAACTTTTTCTGCGTTTCCTAAAACGTCTCCTTTCATACAGACTGCCGCCCCAAACAGTTGTTTATGGATAGATTAAAGGAAAACCATTTACCGTCATTTGAAATGTCATTTTTTGGTTTTTACATATTTCTATTAGGGATGTGCACCGATTTTTTTTTTCGGTTCGATTCAATTTGATTTTTCGAATTTTTAAACTTTTCGATTTGGCTCGTTTCGACCACTTTCTGTTTCGATTCGGTTCGGTTCGATTTTCGGGTACATTTATTTTTCGGAATATCGACAATTTTTCTTATTTTCGTGTCACTTTACTCGGTTTTTGTATCGACTTTTCGTGATTTCGGAAATTTTCGTTTTTCGGAATTGTACATGGTTTTCGGTATATATCGACCATTTTTCGTATTTTCGTGTCACTTTGCTCGTTTTTTGTATCGGCTTTTCGCTATTTCAGAAATTTTCGCTTTTTTCGGAACATCTGTTCTCCTCGTTTCAAAGCTGTCTAACTCTATTGCCCCAGCAGTCCAGCACATGGATTTTCCCCAGAACATGGATTTGCCCCAGCTCATAGGATATTGCCCCAGCTCATAGGATATTGCCCCAGCACATGGATTTGCCCCAGCACATGGATTTGCCCCAGCTCATAGGATATTTGCCCCAGCACATTGATTTGCCCCAGCACATGGATTTGCCCCAGCACATGGATTTGCCCCAGCACATGGATTTGCCCCAGCTCATAGGATATTGCCCCAGCTCACAAATGGATTTGCCCCAGCACATGGATTTGCCCCAGCACATGGATTTGCCCCAGCACATGGATTTGCCCCAGCACATAGGATATTGTCCCAGCTCATAGGATATTGTCCCAGCTCATAGGATATTGTCCCAGCTCACACATGGATTTGCCCCAGCTCATGGATTTGCCCCAGCACATTGATTTGCCCCAGCTCATAGGATATTGCCCCAGCACATGGATTTGCCCCAGCTCATAGGATATTGCCCCAGCACATTGATTTGCCCCAGCACATGGATTTGCCCCAGCACATGGATTTGCACCAGCTCATAGGATATTGCCACAGCTCACACATGGATTTGCCCCAGCTCACACATGGATTTGCCCCAGCTCACACATGGATTTGCCCCAGCTCACACATGGATTTGCCCCAGCTCACACATGGATTTGCCCCAGCTCACACATGGATTTGCCCCAGCTCACACATGGATTTGCCCCAGCTCACACATGGATTTTCCCCAGCACACACATGGATTTGCCCCAGCACATGGATTTGCCCCAGCACATGGATTTGCCCCAGCACATGGATTTGCCCCAGCACATGGATGCCCCAGCTTATAGATTTGCCCCAGCACATTTACAAAGACAAAATTTACAGAATCAGCGATATAACCGATAATAGTTAAATATACGATGTTCAGAATTTACCGAAATGGAACCGAAATCATGAATAGAGGGAAAATAAATTTCGATTTGACACATTTCAAGTCCATTCGAAAATTCCGAAAATTTTTCGATTCGGCTCGGAAAACTTTTCGGATTTGCCGTCTTCGGATCAAAAAAAATTCGGAATTTCGGCCGCATCGAAAGACCCGAATCGGGAAATTTCGTGAAAATTCCGAAATTCCGAAATGCACATCCATAATTTCTATACATGCTAGAAATCCGCCACTTCACGGGCAGGTTATGGGGACCTCCTAGGCACGATATTTGAAGGAATTTTTGGGTTTTATTTTTAACCCTTATTTCATGGAAAACTCACTGTCCCTTTAAAAACGTGTTTTTTTTCCTTTTTGTCCTTGTTTCCTGTCCCCCAGGGCACTACCCGGACCCCCATACACCTTTTATGGCAACTATCTAGCTTTTATGCCTTCTTGGAGGGCACTCTAAAAACCGAATTTTGAGTCCCATTGACTTGCATTGAGTTCGAATCCGAACATTTGAAAAGTTCGAGTTCGAATGTGGTCCGAACTCGGGGATGTTCGGCTCATCCCTAGTCCTCATGTATCTGCTGGCAGCAATACTGACCTGTCTCCTGTATGTATTGTAGAATTGTCCTGTCTTTACCCATTGCACCTTGTACAGCGCTGTGGAATGTGTTGGCGCTTAATAAATAATAATAATGTGTGAGTTTGATAGGGTGCTATGAGTTAATTAACCCTTTATTTATCTATTTCTTTGCAGCTCATTCTGGAAGATTCCCCAACCACAAGAACCTGAACTGAAAACATTGTTTAACACGTGTCGGGATATGACGGGTGATCAACTTTTTGCATGAAATTCAATGATTTATTTACCGATGTGCAGCAAAGACACACACACGCATGCACACGCACACATACACACACTGTATTTCTGTAAATAGTGTCTGCCCTGACTTCATGTAACACACACACACACAAACATGCAGACACACACACGCACACACACACCCAGTCCCACACGTTCATGTAACAAAGTGCAAGGTTTCAGGTGATTGACAAATGTCTGAGAGCTGGAGCCGCTTTTTGATCAGTCTGTGATGGACCTGGGTGTCCGGCCTCTGATTTGAGACACAAGGCCCGATTTAATCTGACCTCTTTTTTGTTCGGGGGGGGGGGTTCATACTCTGGTTCACTGGTGTTTCGTTTCCTGGTAACATTTTGGATCAGATGTCGCCGCGCGTGGCTACACTTTCCAGAGATAATGTCTTTAACGATTCAGGTTTTCCAGGAGACCGATTTTTAAAAAAATATCAAGAGCTTGTGGCGACATTAATGGTTTGTTCCAGCTTTACTGTACAGAGAAAGCGCATTTTATACCCCAGATACGGGCGTTGTAATCTGAAATGCTGTAAGCGCACATCTTACTATACACCCCGTAAACGCACATCTTACTATACACCCCGTAAACGCACATCTTACTATACACCCCGTAAACGCACATCTTACTATACACCCCGTAAACGCACATCTTACTATACACCCCGTAAACGCACATCTTACTATACACCCCGTAAACGCACATCTTACTATACACCCCGTAAACGCACATCTTACTATACACCCCGTAAACACACATCTTACTATACACCCCGTAAACGCACATCTTACTATACACCCCGTAAACACACATCTTACTATACACCCCGTAAACGCACATCTTACTATACACCCCGTAAACACACATCTTACTATACACCCCGTAAACACACATCTTACTATACACCCCGTAAACACATCTTACTATACACCCCGTAAACACATCTTATACACCCCGTAAACACACATCTTACTATACACCCCATAAACACACATCTTACTATACACCCCGTAAACACATCTTACTATACACCCCGTAAACACATCTTACTATACACCCCGTAAACACATCTTATACACCCCGTAAACACACATCTTACTATACACCCCATAAACACACATCTTACTATACACCCCGTAAACACATCTTACTATACACCCCATGTAAACACATCTTACTATACACCCCGTAAACATGGGTGTCCGCAGAAATTTTTACAGGGGGGGGCAAAATTTTAATGCCATCCATATTCTGCCCTTTTGACAATGTCATGAAGGGAACAGTCATAAAATGAAGCGTATTAATACAAAGGCTGCGAAACATGATGCAAGTCTAATAGAAGAATAAAAGGTGTAAGCGTCTGATCAGAGTGTTGCATTTTCTAGTCTGTTAACACCATTCAATGCACCGCACTAGTCATACACCCAGGATCAAGGGGCACTGAAGTGTTTTTTTTTTTTTTTTTTTACAGAGAATCTAACTGGTGTTGCTATACACAAGTGAATGCAACGTAAAATATATGACAAACACATTTATTTTAAAATTTATTCATCACCACCACACCGCACCAATTAATCCATCCAGTCAGATTCTCAGATTCATATGATTAAATATATAAATAAATGCCGCCACATACCGTGTGAATGTCTGTGATGACTTTGCCTGATGTGATGGGCAGCAGGTCACTCAGTGGAGAGCCTGAGGTCACTCACTAGCAGGCTGGAGGACTGTCCTGGACTCCTGGGCTGGATCATGCCTGGGCTGGCTGGATCAGATGCTGCCTGGAGCTGGAGGGGAGGCCGCAGCCCAGACGTTCGACCGGAGCTGCCTGGCTGGACGTCGGAGGCCGCAGGCAGGGCTGCTTGCCTCTGCCTGGATGCAGGAGGGAAGCCGGGGGCCGGGCCGGGATGGATGCCGGAGGCTGGAGCCGCTCAGCCGCTGCGCCTGCCTGGATAATCTAATGTCGGACACACAGTCGGACTAGAGGCCGCAGCTGCCACCTGCCACCAGGATGAGGGAGGCCACCGCAGGGAGCCTCAGCCTGCCCAGCCCGGATGCTGCCTGGATGGGAGAGTGAGAGTGGACCACAGCGTCCGC
This sequence comes from Leptobrachium leishanense, assembly GCA_009667805.1. Taxonomy (NCBI): domain Eukaryota; kingdom Metazoa; phylum Chordata; class Amphibia; order Anura; family Megophryidae; genus Leptobrachium; species Leptobrachium leishanense. Next base: position 156,594,119 of record CM019069.1, read on the forward strand.
AGGGGCTGGACGACTGACACCCAGAGGCCGCAGGGGCTGGAAGTTGAGCTGCTGCCTCACCTGCCTGGCCGCCTGCTGCAGGCTCTCAGACTCAGGCTCAGGCAGGCTGGATGCCTGGTATGGTGCTGCCTGCGCGGTGAGTGAGGGGGACAAGCGACTCGAGTGAGGGGATGGGGAAGTTGAGCGGCGGGATTTTCAGCACGCGCCGGCGCATTAATCCCGATTCCTTCGGCACGGTCACTCACTCTCCTTCTGTCTCCTGTCCTGGCCGCGAGTCCGCACCCACACACATGCGGTCTCATGCGGAGGGAGCGTTTCGCGCATGCGTCGCGGCCGCCGACGCACGCTGCCTGGTTTAAAAACAAATAGTGCAGCGTGCGGCGAGCAGCGCCGCGAATTTAAGGAAAATATAAGGATTTGCTAATTGCTTCCCGCGGCTCCAGGGGGGGGCACGTGCCCCCCCTTGCCCCAACCTGTGGACGCCCATGCCCGTAAACACATCTTACTATACACCCCATAAACACACATCTTACTATACACCCCATAAACACACATCTTACTATACACCCCGTAAACACATCTTACTATACACCCCGTAAACACACATCTTACTATACACCCCATAAACACACATCTTACTATACACCCCGTAAACAAATCTTACTATACACCCCATAAACACATCTTACTATACACCCCGTAAACACATCTTACTATACACCCCGTAAACACATCTTACTATACACCCCGTAAACGCACATCTTACTATAGACCCCGTAAATGCAAATCTTACTATACACCCCGTAAACGCACATCTTACTATACACCTCGTAAATGCACATCTTACTATACACCCCCCGTAAACACACATCTAACTGTAAAGCCCAGACATTCATATTTGTAAACTCCATAAATGAGCATCTTACTGCAAATCCTGGACATGTGACTGTCACTTTAAATCCCAATCAAGTCAGTGTTACTGCAAATATCTGCAAGTCAGGTCTGTACAGTAACAATGGAAATATTACAGTGCAGTTTCACAGTGTTTCCCCCTTGTCTGAGTTTCATGTTCTGATTGACTTCCTGGTATTGACCCTCTGGCCTGGCTGACGGATTTTCTCTGGTGCTATTATCCCCGCTTTGGCTCAAGGTATATGTTTTGGTTTTGACCCCTGGCTTATTTATTGACCACTCTTCTGGATATCCCTAGCTGTCCTGTGCTTATCGGATTATATGTTGTGTGTCCCTGTAGACCACGGCTTTAGTATATTGAAGTCCTGCCCTGCAAGTTGTTGAGTATATTCTCCTTCAGGTGTCTGTGTTTTCCCAGGACTCTGCACGGCTACAAGGTAACCTTTTTCTATTAGTGCAGATTCGGCCACTCTAAGGACCGATCTATCAGTATAGGGCTCCTTTGGTATTTAGCCGTGCAGAGGTCCCCAGTGTCTACTGTGGTTTATTTACTTTTCCTGATCGTTGTGTCACGCATCTCTGCGTATAGCGGCTTTTCCTCTTACCTGGGCCCTACTTGGCACATGCCAGGTACCGCCATTGTGGCTGACCGTGACATAATGCAAGAGCCAACCATAGAGCCCGCAGAGTTGCGTAATTTGTTTGAATCCATGCTGTGGCTGTTTGAGGATTTCATTTCTAAGTGGAAGGGGTTAATGGACACTACTTTTCTCCCTTCTAAAGATCAAGCTGTTCTAGAAAGCAGGGTACATGGTCCACTTTCCCCTGAGGAAATGAATAGAAGGCGTACTGACAAGCTCTGCTTTTATTGTGCCAGTTCATTGCATTTTATATCATGGTGCCCACTCAAGCCAGAGCGCGCCGAGGCTGGCAAGATGCCAGCGCGCCGAGGCTGGCAAGATGCCAGTATGCGCGCAGAGGCTGGCAAAGTGCCCGCTGTGCCCATGTCCCACAGTCGGGTCACCAAAGCCAGGGTCCATTATAAATCCAAAGCAATCAGACCCCTTGTACCGTCCAGGTTTAGGAGAGCCCTTCCTAGGGCAACCAGACCTGTGGAGGGGGCAACTGATGTTAATAACCTTGCTGAATGTTCCGATGATGGGTCAAATGGTATCAGTCACAGCCAGGTATCCGAGGTCGGACCCCCTTTACCGTCCAGGCCTAGGAGAGCCCTTCCAGGGGTAACCAGGTCTGTGGAGGGGGCAACTGACATCTCAGACCCAGTCGAGTATTCCCCTTCTTCTGATCCCGTGGCACAAATGGATTTTGACTCCTTCTTGGCCAGGGAGCCAGAGGTTGAAGCCATGGAGGTTAATCCCATTATTACCTCTCTTACGCGGTCTCGCCAAACGGCCAGACACCCTAATGGTGGTCCAGGGCGTAAGATTGTTACAGACTGTATTACCTGCGGTGCTGTACGTTTCTCTGCATTACCCACCGCACTCATAGTGCCAGGTGGCAAGGCCGCAAATATGGGGTCTGGCGATGGAGTCACAACCAAGGAATTTGATGGGGAAACCGCAATCATGTTGTCCAGCGGGAGACCTGCAATCTTGGAGTGTAGCAGCGCTGTTATGTTGCCTTTTTCTGGCAGTGAGGTTGTCACGCCTGTGGCTGGCAAGCTTCCAGTTAAATCAGTCTCAAGCTGTGTGTCAGTGGTGCCAGTCTCAAGCTGTGTGTCAGCAGTGCCAGTCTCAAGCTGTGTGCCAGTACCAAGCTGTGTGTCAGCGGTGCCAGAAACCCAGCCAAGCTGTGTGTCAGCAGTTCCAGTCAAGAGTGCTGCCCTGCAGCACGAACAAATCAAGTCCACTGCTTCGCAGTGCGAGATCTGGTCCACGCTCACCCGAGCCGGTAGCTGCCAAGCCACGCTCACCCGAGCTGGCTGCTGCCGCCATGACAGAGTCGCCGCAGAGCCGTGCAAAGGTCGCTGACCCGCAGATCCGTACCACTGGTGCCGTGTTCGTGTTGCCGCTGAGCAGAGAGGACACTGTTGCTGTCCATTCCGCGTCCTGTACCAGGGGGAGGAGACGCAAAAGGACTGGTGCCAGTGCCTCCCGACCTGGACCCAGTTTTGGCTCCCACCCTCATAGACGGGGGCGTCTTGAGGAGGATGACGACTCTGAGTGGGACCTCAAAGGACTTTGGTGAATGGTGTTCGTGATCTGGTTTCCTGATTCTGTCATGTTTGTTGTTTTAGGTGCCCTGAGGTCACCTTTTTTGGAGGGGGCTACTGTCACGTTCCAACCCTGTCTCCCTGCCCTCTGTATTCCTTATGTCTGTGTTTCCCTGTGCTGCTTTCCCTGACATGCAGCTCAGGGGTTAAGTTCATGGCTCGTTGAGCTTCTGCTGGTGATTATGGGCTGATTACTCCCCTATATTAAGAATTATACCCCTATTCTCTTCTTACATCTTCTCCCATGTAAGTTACCTTCTTAAACCTACAAACCTCCCCAAAGGCCCTCCCTCCCCCCCTCCCCGTAAATAAAAACACAACAAAGTATTGGCATTTAGAAAAGGTCACGTCTTTTATTACTTAAGGCCAAATTCTTTGCCTCTAAGGCAGAATTATTATTATCGATCCTCGTATGCCAAATTCGCTTCACCAGATAACACTGGCAGCCAGATAACACTGGCAACTGCAATGCACCACAAGCATTGCCCAGAAATAGCGCCCCACGTGGCTAAGCAGGCTGACCACACATCTGCTCAGTTTATTTTATGGCAGATAGCAGGCCGAGAGGATCTGCAAACCAGAAAGGCACTTGAGCTTGGCCATACGAACCACACTCACCCTGTACCCTGCAGACCATCCCCCCACTATCGCCCTCCACGTGCCAGGCCGCCTATTTCGCCGCCACCAAAAACGAGGACCCTCTTTTTACTGCCACCAAATAAAAAACCCGTGACCTTTCCTTACCCCACAAAAGGCTCCTTATCACGCCTTCAATGAAGAGTGTGTTGCCACACATATTGCCCAGAAATAGCGGCCCCACGTGGCTAAGCAGGATGACCACACATCTGCTCAGGGGTCTCTTTATATCGCAAATAGCAGGCCGAGAGGATCTGCAAACCAGGAAGGCACCTGAGCTTGGCCGTACGAAACCACACTCACCCCGTACCCTGCAGACCCTCCCCCTACCATTGCATCCCCACGTGCCAGGCCGCTATTTCACCACTCACAATACCTATCTCTTCTCTAGCTGTCCCCTAAATGTAGTACCATAATATCTGGCTTACCCCACTTTATCCTGGATGTCTTTACTATTCCCAATAACTGCCCCACCCCCTACCTTGCTTCCCTATCCATCTAATCCCTACTTCAATTACGCTGCACCCCGGGGTTGCTCCTCTCTTGGTGCCAGCAGCATGACTCTCCATCCAGTGCACATAGGAGTGTCCCAGGATCCGCACTCTCATTGCGTGTCCTGCAAATAACCAAAATGTAAACTATTAACTGTAATGCACACACACAGTGTACCCGAACTGAAAAGAAACCAAAAGAAACAAGGAAACAAATTATTATTATTAAAACAAAACAATTGTTCCCCATAAGTTTTCCCTTCATTTCTTTAATGACCTCACATATTTCCTATATACTTCCCATTTCCATCTCCCCATCTTTTTACTTCGATCCTTTGGGTAACCCAATTCTGCCTCAGTACCAGCAGCTCCTATCCTGAAAGAATGGTGGCAAACATAACTCCTCTTCCACCAAGCCCCTCCGTGGCCTGCTGCGGAACCATTTTGAATTGATACCCGGACAAGTTAGTACCACCCTTGTGCCCCCAGAACATGCGACCGTTTGAAGGAGTCGCCTCCAAGTATCCCCTGATACATACCACTGGGCATACTTCCCCACCATGGGCACCTAGAGCAATTGTTTCCTCAATCCTTAGGGCAGCTGTAAAACTAAAACAAATGCTGTCCTACAAAGATTGTTATCAGCTCCATCTTGTCTCCTACTTGTACTCTGCTGTCAAGATCTTCCTCACCACGAATTGTTTAGCCCAGTCCTCCTCTTCCTTTAACCGAGCAAAGTATGAAATACCACTAAATAGTTCCAAGCCGTCCTTTATCGACTTACCGCCGAACTTCAGTAGCTATTAGAACACAACATTCTGCCCTACCTCCTTTGTCCCTTTAAAACTCGATCCAACCCTTTCACTGCTTGCTCTATGGTGCCCATGTCTTCTGCAACAACAATCTCCTCTCCTAATCATTGATGCCCTCTAACTGCTCCCCATCTGGAAAAGAAATGGAGGGCATTCTTCACCCTGATTTTTTTTTTTTTTTTTTTTTTATGCTTTCCTCCTCCCGGTGCCAAATGTCGGGACACATCCCACCTGAAACTGGACAATGTATCCACCACCACCTTCCTTACCCCCGGTATGTGATTTGCCGTGAAATTAATATTGCTTTTCAAACATATCAACACCAAATACCTGACATAGGCTACAACCTGCGGTGCTGATGCAGACATGTTATTCAGCACTTGCACCACACCTTGAATATCAGACGCAAAATTAAAAAAGGGGGGGGAGGGATATTTTTTTTTTATATATTTATTTTTTATTTATTTATTTATTTATTTTTTAATTCTATCCCCCCACAGTGGTATTGCCCCGACAATTGGAAAATAAAAAATTCCAGAAACACCAAGCTTTGCACCCATCCATTGAATCCATTCCTGGGCCATTTGCCTGCTCACCATTTGAAATTGCACTAGACCATTTGATCTTAATGTCTGGCCATTCCCCCCAAACCACCTACAATTCTCCCTGACAACTAAATTTATTTGTCGTCCCCCCCGATCCTACCTCATTCTCCAGTCCCTTTGGGACCCGTGAAGGGGTTACCTGTGTAACCATAACCCGCTCTGTGACGTAGTGCGGTGACAAGGCCAATGGCGAGCGACGGGGGGAGCTGGACCCACCCGAGGGACGCCAGCCAATCGCATTCTTCGTCGTGACCCCGCCTTCAACCCCTGCTCTGACGTCTGCATCACGTCACTATGAAGGGCCTATATTATCAGCTGAATGGCGTGGCGCCTGACGAGATGTTTTTCTTCCAGGAAACGGATAATATCCCACCACCCAGTGAATATCACGTCAAACTCCAAGTGAAAGCGTGCGCGCTGAGCCCTATCAACACCAAGTTTGTCTCGGAAGTGATGAATGATAAAGCGTCTGTTCCGGTGGGAAGGGAAGTGACCGGTACGGTGTTGGAAGTTGGATCCAAGGTGTCTTTTTTCCAACCGGATGATGAGGTAGCGGGCATTTTACCACTGGACTGTGACGAGTCAGGACTCTCGGAGCTGCTCTGGGTTCACGAGCACAATCTAGTTCTCAAACCAGAAAAGGTTAGCTGGGTTGAGGCCGCTTGACCCTTTGGTGGGATGGACACTCGGTAGAGGAAACACTCGTCCAGCGCTGGGAGAGAGAATGAACCAGAAAGAACACACAGACAGATGCTCAAGTGGTAGAATCTCTCTGGCTTTAATATTTTTCGTGAAGCATCTTATATACACATCAGAAATGCACATTCTGAAACAAGCTATCTAAAGGACGTATCATAAATTCGGCAAATTTAGCTGTGCAGACACAGTGACCACAATCCTTTCTATATGTTATGGTTTAAGCTGATTACTGCCTTGGAAGGATACTAGGACATAATGTGCAAGGTCGTAAGCTGTTTTGCAAAGATAATAAAGAAAACACGCGACCTTTTACAGAGATACAGCCACGGGCCGCAT